>BLAL01000087.1:0-600000 GCA_015698045.1 Rhizophagus clarus
CCCTATAAAAAATCTAAACCCTTAAAATGTATTAGTTTTATGGTTAAAATATCCTTATATAACAAATAATATTGTTAAAATGTACTGAAATTTTATAAACGGTTTATTTAAAATAGTATTTTGTAATAACAAATAAGGTTAAATTATACGAAAAATATACTTAATTTTTTAATTGTAATATCAACGGATATTTAAAATATTCTGATTGGATATGAAAAATATTCTTAAATTAATTTACCAATAATTTAAGTATGATATATCCCTATAAAAATCTACCCTTAAAATATACTAGTTTTGTGGTAAATAATATTCTTTAATACTAAAAATTGAAAATCGCGTCATCAAAACTCAAAATAGGCTAAGCCACAAATTGATTGATTTATTTATTTATTTATTTATGACAGTAAGCGAACTAAATGATAGCAATTATAACAAGTTTATTTAGAATGTGCAAACAATAAAAGAGATTTAATTGCATATTATTTGGATATCCTTTATCATATAATTCATTCTAATTGTAATGCAAACTACTAGACTGCAAAATATACAAAAAAAATTTTTTTTCTCTGTTTACTACTTATTCATTATCAATCATCTCGTCAAAATTAACCCCTGAAATATCAAAATATTCCTTAATAATTTCAATTTAATCCTCTTGTTTTCCCTGTTTCTTTCTTGAGTTTTTAATTCTTCGTCATAACTAATCAGCTCACCCGTACGGACTAGGTTAATCCAGATTTCAAAGTTAATTGCTGACTTTACACCACTTTTAAAAAAGCACGCAGTTAATTCTTCAAAACAATCTAGAAGTCGCCAATCAAAATTGGCTACTTCTAGTAACCTGTAAATACGTGGTGCTCGCTGAAGCATCAATTCCATATTCGGTAAAGAAATCAAAGGGTAAAAATGAGAAATTAATATCTTTGCTTGAGATTTTGTCGTCTCTGATTGTTTTCTGTTTAAGTTTATCTCACAAAAAGCCTGTAGTTGTATATATGACCTGAAAAACTCGACATGGAACCTTAGTTCCCTGCGTCTTGCCATTTCTTTATTTCCCTGCTCATTTGCTTCTCCCATCACGCATAAAAATATATCCTCCGATAAATCTTTTGCAATCTTCTTGAATTCATCGGATAATTCAGTAAGTGATGAAGTTTTTCTTGCACGCGAATTGGTGAAATTTTAAAAGATCTGCGATTTTTTTGATTTTCAGCAGGAATTTTTTTTTGATTTTCATCAGGAATTTTTTTTTGATTGTCATCAGGAATCAAATTAATACGTTGAGTACCACGAAAGAATTGGAAATCTTTTGTTGAATTTATCTTTTCCAAATGACTAATAAGGGCTTCCCTATACTTTTCTTTTTGCTGAAGATTGACCTATCACGTATAGGTGGATTATTTGGTAATTTTCCAATATAATCTAGCAGCTTATGCAAATCTTCCGCCAATCTTATACTTGCCATATCCAATTTTTTGGATTCTTTAATTCGATAAATTTTGCCCCGAAGTTGAGATCCGAGGTTTGATTATAATCATAGTAGGGAAATTGGCATTAATTGGTTATATCATCAGAGTTAACGTGATTTGGCTTATCATTAATGTTCCTGTAGAATCTACAAATTGGATATTATTATTAACCAAGTTCATTGTTACACTTTTGACTCCGGTTTTTTTCAATTTGCTCAATGAATATAATAGCAAATCTATTGCGGGACCCCCGATCTTATTAATGGCCAATAATATTTTTTCGTCTAAAAAAAAAATACATATTATTTCAAATTCAAGTTTCAGAGTTTACTTTCTGTGAATTATACAATACCCGGTTTAGCCCTTTTACGCATCGAGGTATCTAATATAATTTAAAATACCAAAAAGTAAGTATTACTTTTGTTAATCAACAAGGTAAGAAAAAAAATGCGAAAATTTACCGAATTTCACTCTTTTTTTATCATTTTTTTGGGTTGAGTCTTATATATTACAATAAATAGAAAAAAAAAACATAAATTTAAATGTTACTGTTTGCTCTAAATTACTAAAGATTATAAGATATAAATTGAAACTTACAAAAATCTTCGTTAGCATCATCAGTATTGGTATCTAATACTTTTACTTGATCATCTATAAAATATAAATAAGAAAACAAGAATTTACTTTTTGTAAATAACAAAAAGAAAAAGATGAAGAAGCCTACCATTACTTTCCCCAACATGGTTTTTGTTTGAATTTTCTTCGATGTCTCGCGATGCTTATTGTACAAGTATGAAAATTGTATTAATTAATAACTTTATGATGATATTTAATAAACTTTAATATTACTATGTTCGCACATATATTAATAAAATCATATTAATTTTAAAACTAACCTTGATCATGGCCCTGTTTTTCATTCCTATCATCATTATCGGAAAATTCATTATTTATATTCAGTTTTTTATTAGTGCCATTATTACTAAAAGTTTCAGAAACCCCGCCACTGGGAGAACCACTCGGAGGAATTATTGGGACCGATGGTTCCGGTTTATCTTTAAATATATCCAATTATGAAATATTGATTCAAATTGAAGTAGATATTAATTGATTTATTAGAATTAGATATAAAATAATAATTAATTAACTTTGCAAACCTGGTTGTTCTCCAGAATCAAAATTAAAAGGTAAAATTGGACTTGGCAGGTGAATCTTTGGTATTCTTATTAAACTTAAGGAGTCCATATTTAAAAATTGCGATAAAGGTGGTAGAAAAAATTCAGTAATTTTTTAAAAAGAGGAGAATTAGAGAAAGAAGAAAAACTAAAAAATGAATTTTTAATTTTTTTCTGATAAATTTATTAATCGTAATATGTAATATGTAATTCGATTTCATGGCTTTTTTTGCTGCGACATATTAATCGTAATATGTAATTCGATATTGAATTACATCTTTACATCTTTTAGTGAAAAAAAACAATGATTTTTTTTTTTTACTATTAGTAATTTGACAATTAATGTAACAGTTAGGATTGTTTGACAAACTCCTGAATTTGTGCAAAAAAAAATGTATTTGCCGAAGAAGGTGTCACAAACATATTATGGATGTTGATCGATCCTCATTTTAAGTAAATTTTGACGGGATAGGTTCCTTCATGATCTTCAAAAATCATAACGAAATGAAAGGAATAGGTCGATAAAATATTCATTATATGTCTGTCTGTATCATTTTCGTTTACATTTATTTATATCTTTCTTTTTTCATTTTGTCTTTTTAAGGCATTTTTTACTAAATTTACTTTTTTTATTACTTTTGGTTTTAATTTGTCTCTGCCTTTAATCCTTTATTCCATCTTGATCTTTGATTAAAAAAGATAGTTAATTAAAACTCCAGAAATTGCTGGATGTTATTTGAAAATAATTTGCGTATACACTTTTTAAAATCATGGTGTGATGAATGAATTTATTCTTTTAATAAAATATAACTTTACGCTATAAATATACTAGGTTTTTACAGGAGAAAATCACAAAGTAGTGTTATAATTAAGATGAACTTTTATTTATTATTTATTATGAAAAGATACCAACAAAAGCAAGATCAAAAATAAAATTAAAAGAAAAAATTTTTAATATAAAACAACTTTTCTCTTGTTTTGTGCGCAGCTTAGTCGAATTTCATATTACTTCCCTATATGTGAATTTTATTGAATGAATAAAAATCTATCAAAAATTAAATAATAAAAAATTTACCTTGTCCTTTTGTTCCTTTTCATACTTAAAGTAGTCATCCAAACTTTTAAATGACGGCTGTTGTGTTTGTGATTGTTGTGGAAACTGTGATGATCGTGATTGTTGTGATGGAGATGACTGTGACGTATTTATATATGTTTTCAATTTATTTAAATATTGTTTTTTCTCCATATCTTTTTATTTGTTCGGTATAGAAATTAATCCACTTCAACAAATTTTGCTTTTCACGTTCAGATTTCATAAATTCATCAATTACTTTTTCTCCAGCGTCTTCAATAAATTTTTTGAGTCTTTGTACTTCAATTTGTAAGTCGCCTATTTCCTCCTCCTTTGTTTCTATTTGTTTTATATAAGATATTTTCTTTAGTTTTGTCGTTGTCGTAGGCGAGTGATTCCATTTCTTCGGGATGCTTTTGAAGGTTTACCCATATCAGAAAGACAGAAACGAAATATAAGATGATTCAGCTAAGAAAAACTTTTTTTTATATGATAAAAAAAAATGTGAAAGATTTCCATAAACGTTAATTATAAATCCCACAATTCAACATTTCAATATAAATAAACATATGATTATTTCTTCTTTTTCTCCAGTATTTATACTCCCTCTTACGAAGGAGATATCTATAGGTAGACTTTTTCCCATGTTTTCGGATAGGGTAATAAATTCACCATGTAGACCTCGTTCATAAGTTGTATCATTTTTATATTATAGCGGGTGGTGTGATAAGAGAGCTGTAGCGAAAATTATTAAACTGATGACGCATGATTCACGGGATCAGTCAGAAATCTAATCAATTTGTGGCTTAGTACATTCTATCTTTTCCAAGTTTAAAGCTTTTTGAATTTTTACACGATCTTCCAAAGAGAAATTCCCGATCGAATCAATCGCTCTAGACTATCTAATTGGTTAACACAAACATTAGATTTTGACTTCACTTTAACCCAGATGGACCTCCAGCAACTACCTTCACGACTATCATAGGAGCATTAATAGATTTGTTTTTATAATATTTTTGATTATCCTTTTTCAAATTTATTTACTTCATTATGTCGATTTATTTATTAGATAGTAGTTCGTTATTTCTTTTTATTTCTTTTTCTTTAGGTTTTTCTTTTTTTCTGTTTAGGGATTAAAGATCTAAAAAGTAGGCGAGTACATTTGTATCTTAGTGTAGTCACTTTATTCGCAATACCTGTAATTTTATTGCTCTTTGTATTGTCATTGCTCTTTGTATTGTCACTATTCTTGCGCTAGATTTGACAATACTTTATCCTTCATTTTTAAAACTAGTTTACCAAGCACATCAATATTTACCAACTTATAACAACGATAATAAACAATTTGTAACACATATATATGAAAAAAATATATTAGGAATATAAATAATATTATTACAAAAATTTATTTTCTCCTTGACCTTCTTCAATCCTTTCCTACCTTTCTGCTTTTAAACGAGTAATTCTAATAAAATAAATGTCAAAAATTATATTAATTTAAGGAACCTTATTAGCAAAAAAGTTGATTACTTACTTCCTCTCTGTCTTCTTTAATTCATTATATACCCGCAGCAATTCTCTCTAGTTATCCTTTTAATCCCGATCCATACCATCCACTTGCTCTTGAAGTTCCTGCACCTTTTTTTCCAATTCCTTTATGCAATCTGTTGAGGGAAAAAAATTTGGGACCAAGCGGGTCTCTCCATCTTAGCGCAGACTTACCTAAAGAGAGTATCAAAAGCTAGCCATAGTTTTAGACGTTACGAAAACTTAAAATAATTTCTTTGTCGTAAAGAAAAAATAACTTTTGCGTAATTGGATTGTATAAATATAGAAAAATCTGCGTGAGAAAATACATGTAAAAAGAAGGATTTTAGCAAATACACGATCTGTTTGTTAAATTATATTAAACTAAGAGTAAAATTTACTTTTTGTCAGTACCGTATTTTATATAGATAAACCAACAGAATTTAGCATTATAGTATTTTAGTAAAATTTGTCTAATTACAAATTATACAAATATTTAATAAACTTCAAAAATTCAAAGATCGTAGTAATACGTAAAATTTGATTGATAGTAGCAGATCTTCAGTGTAACAGTTAGGATTGTCCTGAGAATTTTTTCTCGTGTAAAAATGATTTTTTTCTCACAAAACTTGTCTCGCATGTTCTTACGTAAAATTCTTGCTTTCTAGTAGTGACAAAACGTTTGGAATCTTGTAAAAATGTAATTAAATCGGAAGTGATGAATAGAATAGTTGGGAGAACCGAATTATAATGACATATAATTTATTGACAAAATTTATTTACAAAATTTATTTACAAAATTTATTTACAAAATTCATTTTCTATACATTTGTTTTTTCTAATTTATTTTCTATTTCTATTATTTGGTTTAATTTTTGTTGATATAATTCAACGGCAAATGTTTTTTGCCGTTTTAATTGTGTAATTTCTAAATAAATGTTAGTAATTGATATTATTTATACAATTATAATTTATAATTACCTTTACCTTTATCTTTATTTTCAATTGTTTCATTTAAAGAGTTGACCTAAACCAATTTTTTAATTAGAAACCAGATAACAACCGAATACAATTATATACTTCATCCTTTATTAAACCCTCCAAAAAAAGATAAACAAAAAAATAAAAGATATAAGAAGAAAAAAAATAAAAAAAGCTATCTAAAAGATCTGAAAAAACTACGGGCGAACCTAGTAACCACTCTAGGCGGTTCTAAAGTGTTCACTCACCTTATCTCTTTTTCTTTTATTATTTGAAAAGGATTTATTTTTTCGTTCTTGTAATTTATTTTGACTTCTTTTGTGAACCATTTTCAACTGTAAGTTATCATAATTGAAGGGAAAAGTATTTATAAGATTTAAAGCGATTTTTTAGAACAAAGATTAAATGTGTAAAATTTCTTATCAAAGTAATTTATAGTGTGTAGATTATTTTATATGATATTACTTTATTTAGTGATTGAACATCCAATCCAAGCATAAATGAGGCGTGGACAAATTTACGCGTTGCACAATTCAATTTATTTATACGGAAGTAATTTTTTATTACTGTAATTCGAATGAAATGAAAATCATTAAAATAATTAAGTAACACGAACAATAGTTTTCATTCAACCTTAAGATGAATTAATCAATAGTTTATATCTCTAATACATAACTTTATTGAACTAATTAAGTCAAAACTATGTATAATTCGTTTTATACTACAAGAACGAAGAAATTGACATCTCCGAGATTAAGTTTATTTATTTGATTTTGCTTTTCTTCCTCTTTTTTTAGGAACATTATTCTGATTCTCTTTGTCATTTTCACGTTGTTTCCGGACCCTTTTTGGAGGATTAATTGGAACTTGTTCTTCATCAGTACGTGGTTCTGGAGGCTCAACTGGAGGAGGAGGCTCAACTGGAGAAGGAGGCTCAACTGGAGAAGGAGGATCTTGTTGTGCTTGAGGGGGTGGTGGAGAACGGTCCTGTAATGCTGGAGAATTTCGTGGTGGAACTCTTAAATTATTTTCTAATTCATTTTTCTTTTTTTTTAGATAATAACCTATTATAAAATAAAATGAAATAATTAATCTCTACTATAAACCCACTAGTTATAAATAAAGTTATTATAACTTACGCTTATTTTGAATTGTGCTAACAAGCATTTCCTTTACAGCCCAGTCACCTGCGGTTACAGGGAAGTCAGGAGCCCTTTTTTTAAACTATAATATAATAATTTTTAGTATACTTTTAAAAAAAAAAAAAGAAATGATGAGAATTAAATTTAATATTTACAGAACGAACAATTTGTGCAGTTATCACATGCTTTTGACTCCTATAATTAACGTTAAAATCTACGTTCTTTTCATAAAGACATTCTCGCATTATCTCCTATTACAAAAATTAACTATTAAAAAAACAATTTTTATTCTTCTTATTAAAAATTAATAAATAGTTACCAAATAAGCAAGCCAGCGTTGTTTTTCGTATTTCAAGCCTATTGTGTCTTGTAAGTTATATTTACTCGTAGGTTTATATATGAGCCTGAGCTATAATATTAAAATACCAAAGTAACAAAGTAAGAATTTTCGATTATAGATTATTAAAAATATTTATATATTTTTGCTCTTATACCTCGGTATTGATTTCAGAAGGTATTTGTTCCATTTTTTTTAAAAATTAAAAAAAGTGCGTAAAGAAATGATGAGATAGCGTGTATTTATACTTTATACTTAAACGTGACGCGACTGACGCGTTGTTTGTCAATCAATTTATTTTTTATTTTTTATTGATCGCGAAATACCATTTATAGTATTCGACTCATTTTCTGCCCTGATGGTCTGATAAAGTGCCTCTCCAAAAACTTCTTTAACGGGAGATTTATGGTATGTAAGTGAGATAGTAGCTGTTCTTGGCGTAACTCATTAACAAATGGAACTGAACCCATGCTTGATACTGGTCTCCTTCGGTGACCTCGGGCTTTGATGCCACAGGTCTAATAACCGATATAACTTTATTCTTGGGTTCTGACTGAAGGAAAGCCTTGCGAACAATTGGTGAGAGGGCGTTTATACCTTTAAATATTTTGTTAGATAACTTTTGCATTTCACTGTGGGATGACCCAAGTGTTGGTGTCATAAGAAAAAATTATTATGAAAATTACAATTATGAAATTATTAATGACTACATTCTTGTCAGTATTAACACGGTTAAATCAATTTCATTGATAACAATACATAAAATAAAATGATTCAATTTATCGGTCATCAATACGACCGTTGCTCATAACACAATCTCTTTGACAATTAGTATGGCTTTGTATGAACCGTTGCTCATAATACAATCAGTATGGCTTTGAATAATTATTATGGCTTTATATGAACTGTTGCTCATAATACAATCAGTATGGCTTTGAATAATTATTATGGAACCGTCGAATATCATTGTCATTATTATATTATCTCTAGAAAGATGATTTACGATACACAATCTCTATATCTGTATGTTGTGAAGAGTTACTTGTAACACGACCTCTCGTAAATTGTAATACAATCATGTAATACAATATGTGATTGTTTATAAAAATAGCTCTTGTTACTTATAAATTCTATCACATTTTAATATGCCATTTTTTTGTTCTTGTCGTATTTGTAAAATAAATTCTAAAGATGGTAACGGAAAGTGGTTGTCTACTAAAAAAACTTTTAAAAAACATCAAAAAAGAGAAAAAGCAAATATTGAAAAAATCAATGGATATGAAGCAGAAGGCGGATCAGAAACAAAAAGCGATAGTGAATCAATTTCAAGTTGTAACGCAGCTGAAAAAAGAAAGTTCGAAGACGATGAATCGGATAAATCAGATACAAGTTCAGAAAGCAATGTTTCAAATAACGATCATGTTCCTTTAATTTTAAAAGACATACCTAAAAGGTAATTATTTAATTGTTTATAACAAAAAGTAAATTTTACTTTATTAAAACATTATTGTTATAATAATACTTTAATAATCATCAAAGTCATGTTAATTGCAGATCAGAAGATTATGACGATTACGATAGCGATGAGCCATTTCTTGACAACGAAGATTATTATAATGGTAATCCAATTCCTAATAACGAAGATTACGATAAGAATAGTGATAGGCAAAGTCTTGATAATAAAGATTGTGATGAAGATGATGATAAAGGAGACATAGAAACTGAAAGTGATTGTTCAAAAACAAGTGCATATATTTCTGAAGAGAATGATGAATTAACAGATGATGATAAAGAATTTGAGGAATCTGAAATGACAAACATAAACGATGGTACAGTTAATTCTATGTTTATTGATTTTAGTTTTGATAAATAATAATATTTATTTATTTTAGATGAATTGATTCAAGGTTTACGTCTTTTACATACAAAAGTACTCCATTCAATATCTGACATCGCATTCAACAAAATACTTGATAATGTTAATTCTAATTTAACAATCTATAAGTTGAAAAAAAAAATCAATAGCATAATTCCTTTTGAACCTCATAGATACGATACTTGCAAAAACAGTTGTATTGCATTTACATCATCATATGAAAATTTAGCCAGTTGCCCTATTTGTGCTGAAAACAGATTTGATGATAATGGCAAACCTGTAAATACAACATTTTTTTTTCGGTAAAACAACGCCTAATAATTCAATACAAGAATAAAGAAAGAGCCGAAGAATTACAATATAGAAGTACTTATTTCCAAAACAAAGGAGAGGAAGAAATATATGCTGATATCTTTGACGGATTGTGAGTATAATTTAATTACTATAAAGTAAATTTTTTTTTTTTAAAAAAAAAGGCCATTAAAAATATGTTTCTTTCAATAGGTTATATAAGGATTTACTACAAAGGGATTTTTTTAAAGATGATCGGGATATCGCACTATCTGGGACATGTGATGGATATCAGATCTTTGAACAACGGACTGATGATTGCTGGGTAATCTTATTAATAAATAATAACCTTCATCCTTCTATTCGTGTAAAAAAAGAAAATCTACTGGTGACAATGATAATACCAGGTCCCCGTTCGCCAAAGCATTTTAATTCCTTTTTATGTCCTCTTATAAAAGAATTACAAGAACTTGAAGGTAAAGCTAATTTTAATATCTAATAAAATGTATTTTTTCTATAATTGAAATTTTATTTTGTTAAATATTATAGAAGGAATTCAGTGTATAGACGGACGAACAAATGAACCTTTTATTTTACGCGCACATTTATTAACATGGACGGGTGATGTTCCAGCGTTAAGCAAAAGCTTAAACCTCTCTGGACACAATTCGTATAAAGCTTGTCGTTTTTGTATGATAAAAGGGACTTGTCACACATCAAATAAACACATATACTATCCATCATCTGCTTTTTGTAATATAAGAAATCATGATGATACGATCAATATAGGAAAATTAATTGCAGAAGAAATGAATAAAGATCGAAAAGATGAAATGATCAGAGAAACAGGTATGATTTTCTTGAGAAAAAAGTACACTTACAAATCTGTATTAATTACTTTACTATATAGGAATTAAGGGGTCCAGTGAATTGTTGAAATTAAAAACATTATTATTTCTGTGGTCTTTCCCAACAGACATAATGCATTTATTCTTCGAGAATGTGGCATCATCAATGTATGCACATTGGAGTGGAAAATTTTTTAATAACAATCTATTATTGTCTAATGATTATGAGTTATCAAAATCACAGTGGGAAAGTATTGGCATACAAATGGAAAAAGTAAAAAAAGATATGCCTATTGAAATTGGTCGCCCTTCACGTGACATATTTAAATATCATAATGGTTACAAAGCGGTAGAATGGAGAAATTGGATAATTTTATTTTCATTACCATTACTAAAGGCATATCTGGATAAAAGGTATTTTAATAAAAAGTAAAAGTTGAATTAATACATTTTAAATTTTTAACTAAACAAAAAATTTACTTTTCGTTACATAATAGACATCTTCAAGGATGGGCATACTTTGTGAAGGCTGTAAAGCTTTGTTTAGAACCTGAAATATCCGAAGAACAAATTGATGATGTACAACTTTTGCTTAAAAAATTTTCAGATTATTATGAAAGGTAATGATTTCTGTTTTATAATTTATAATTATGTAATAATTATAATAATGATTAATTATTTTAGAGAGTATTATCAGAACAATGGCCAACGTTTAGCAGCATGTAAGATAAGTTTTCATTACCTGTTACATGTAGCAGATTCTATTAAATATTGTGGCCCTAGTTGGACCCATTGGCAGTTTCCTATGGAGAGAGTGTGTGGTATATTACAACCACTCATTAAATCAAAGATCAAGCCATATAGCAACCTTGCAAATATGCTTACTTTATTACAGCAATTTTATATGTTACCATTTTTTTCTATCTCAAAAGCTATTTTCAAAGAAAAACCGCTAAAACAATGGAGTAAGGAACGGGTCTTTAGTACTGAAGGGTATGAAGAAGAATTTTATTCCCCTTCTACACAATATTCTTTGCCAAGCCAAGAACACAAACATCTGATTAAATTTTACGAAGGGACAAACAATAATGATTTAGAAATGGTAATATAAAGCTTTTATTTAATATTTTAAATTCATACAATAACAAAATAATTTTTTTTTTTAGGAGGTTAATAATTATGGTGTAAGATATGGAAGATTAAGAACTTCGGATGGACAATATATTAGTAGTAGTTGTATAAAAAGAAATAATACAATTGCAAGAAATAATTACTATGCTCAGGTAAAATTTTTAACTTTGATTACTATCATTGCTATTATTTTGATTTAATTTTGATTTTATATTTTATTTATAAATATTTTAGATAAGACGCACAATAGATAAACTTGCCCACAGACCCAACGCGCCTCCTCAACTCGCTATTGTAGATATATATGGAATCATAAATTATTATCTTGTTCATGAATTCAACCATCAGGTTTACATGTTAGCCTATGTACAATTAACATCAAAAATTGTAGAAGATGAATATGGATGTAAACATTTTACTCAATTCAGATCAAAAGAATTTATCGATGTAAGATGTTTAGATCATTGTATAGGTTTTGCTAAAATAGATAATAGATATTATATAATTGATAAAGAAAATGCATTTGATGACTCTAATTGGGAAAATATTGGACATTGATTTTTTGCAGCAGTTCGCACTTATAATAAAACTTTATTATGGTCTGAATAATTAAGAATATTTGTTGTATATTGCTTAATTTCTAAAAATAGCTAAACACGAATAAGATTAATCCATTAACTTTATTTGTATCTAAAAATAGCTAAACACGGATAAGCGATGATGAAATAGCTATTATAAGCTATAGATTTTTTTACTTTGTTTTTTTTTATTTTAATTTCTCCTTCCTAATAAATAATGGTAACAAGTCTATGTTATCTATGTTATTATGTTATTCATAAACTGACTGACGAAAAAAATATTTTACCAGAAGCAAAGGATACATGATACAAAACCTGAATTTCTGGAATGGGAAAGTCTTAATTAACCCTACTAGAGGAGAAGTTGACTTTATCACAGAGAAAGACAGTATGAATACATAAATTTTCTACTACAATATCAATTATAGCGGAAAAACTAGCCAAAGCCTGGGAAGAAGAAAATTATCATTATTTAATTGACTGAGCCGATTGTGAAAGTTTAATTAATTACGTCAGGAAGGTGGGTTATTTATTTTCTTAAGGATATGGTTGAGGCTTATTAATATGTATTACAACATAAAATTATAATATATTCTCAAATCCAATAGTTAGTTATTGTTGAAATTAATATTAACTGATTCTTTTATTTTTTCTATTTTAATGTAGCCATGTCGAGGTGTTAACTGTAGACGTGTGTAAGTATTTTTTTACTTAAAAATTATTGTTTATTAAACAGGTATGCATCAAACTTTATTATATTGGATTTAAAATCAAATAACTAAATTACTAATATACCTTTTTCCCCTCTTTAACATGTACACAGGTAGTCTTGATAAATTGGATCTTCGATAAACCAGAAGCTTTGATATATCAGAGTCGAGTCTGGAACGGATTATTATAGTACTTGTTCTTGATATGTCAGATTTCTCGATATATCAGATTTTTCTGTTGGAATGGACGAGTCCAATTTATTAAGACCACCTGTGTACATTAAATTAAATGGGTCTCGAGTTATTGTGTAATAGGTATGAAAAATAAGTTTTTTCAACTGTATCTTTTCTTTATTTATTTTATTTCTGATTTATTTTCGTTTTATATTATATAGTTTCAGAAATATGAAATTAATCATTTTACTATACATAGAAATTATTTGTATTCATTAGTTATTAGCGTAGCCTTTAAAATGTACACGAATTATTATTGAAATAAAATCAAACCATATCAATATTGTATTTATATACTAAAAATATTGTTAAATCAATATTTTATCAAATGTAAAAATGTAATTGAAATAACCTTTAATGTAAGTAAAAATGTATGCTATTTCTAATTAAAAGATACATAAAATATTATTATATTTGAACTAAAATGACCTTTAAAACTACTGAAAATATATGTTATTTCTAATTGAAATATTATTGAAATATATGCAAATTACAATTTTATAATATACTGAAAATGGGCTTTAAATATTCTTAAATAATGATGAATATATATAATAATACAAAATAAAATTTATCCTGAAATTAAGTAGAAATTAATGACATAATTTTACACTTAAAATATACTTAAAGAGGCAAAATTTAAGGATATTTTATGAACTTTTTACATATTAAATGCAGTATTTTCAAATATAATTTTAGCATTATTTATGGATATAAATATCTTACATAAAATATTCTAAAATTATATTTAATTTATACTTATAACATACATAATTTTATAGTTAAATATTCTTAAAATTCAGATTATTTTCAGTATATTTTCAGTATGTAATTTTCTTACTGGGTATTTGTGGAATGCAATCAAGTTTTGTACTTTTAATTATTTATTGTTTATTTGATTTTTAATTTTAAAGTGTAATTTTACTATTTAGTTAAATGAAATCAACTTTTTGTGCTTAAGTAAAGTTGTTTAGAATGGTTGAAAATAATTGTGCTTTATTTTTTATAACTCTAGGTATAATATTTATTGAAAGGTTAGTGACCACTGGTCAAAATAAATTCTATCGGGTACATATCAGGGACTTATATATCGGCGGCTAATCGGATAAATATCGGGTATTTTTACATATTGGGTACCCGATTTATTACACTTCAAAATATGCCTAATTACCAAGACCCCGATATCTAAACTATTGGTCACCGATATGTTATTTAATATATATCGGGCACAGTTTTATCTTACACAAATCGGGTACCCGATATGTGATACAAATTTTAATACGTTAGATTTCATATTATATAACGTATTAAGAAATTTTTTAGAGTTTACTTTCTTTATAGATTTTTCTTTTTAGAAAATTTTAATTCGTTTAATGTAGTTAAAAAATTTTTATTGTCTTATTTATTGAATGCATTATCAAGTTTATAAATTTTTTGTAAAGTGTTTAAAAGTATAATTATTATTGTTAATATTTTTATTTTATTACGTATTTTATTACAATAAATTAATAAAAAAGTTACAGTCATTTATAATACAATTTTAAGAAAAGTTTGCTCAAACTTTTCTTAATCGTGATCACGTTAGGATCAAGAGGAACAAGGGAAACTGCAACCTAAAATAAATAAAAGAAACGTTAAACTGTTTCTTTAATATTCAAAAAATATCCCTCCTTCTCTCCTTACATTTCAAGTCTGGAGTCCAGCAATCTGAAAAAAATAAAGAAAGAAATGTTAGTAACGTTTCTTTAACATTAAAAAAAAATCACCACCCTTTCCAACTTACATTCCCAAGTCCGGTTCGTCCAAGAAGGCCGGCAACCTAAAAAAAATAAAGAAAGAAACATTAGTAACGTTTCTTTAATATTAAAAAAAAATCCCCCGCCCTTTCTAACTTACATTCCCAAGTCTGGTTCGTCCAAGAAGGCCAGCAACCTAAAAAAAATAAAGAAAGAAACGTTAGTAACGTTTCTTTAATATTAAAAAAAAATCACCACCCTTTCTAACTTACATTTCCCAAGTCCGGTTCGTCCAAGAAGGCTGGCAACCTAAAAAAAATAAAGAAAGAAATGTTAGTAACGTTTCTTTAATATTAAAAAAAAATTCCTCCCACCCCTTCCAACTTACATTCCAAGTCCGGGAGTCCAGCAACCTAAAAAAAAAATAAAAAAAAAATTATGGTTTAGAAAACCGTAAAAATAGATTGATTATGATAATCAATGATCGTCAAATTAAATTAAAATGCCGAAACTATTGCATGTAAACGCCAAAAGGTTTCGGCAGTTTAGCAAAAATGAGTTTGATCACGTATTTTGAAAATGTGAAAGATTATTTCAAGATTTTATATTGTAAATTGATAGATTAGTTCTCTCAATTTGATCTATGGAAAGATTTTAGTAACATTTTGGAAGAATCAGCGATATTAGATCTGTCACGCCTAAATGTACCTTTTTTAAAAATTTATTGGGGACATTTCATCATTACAATATATTATATAATATATGACGACAGATTGTTTATTTAATTAATACTTTAATAAAAAAAAAAATGAATGTTTATTGAATAAAAGCAATTTATTATAATAAGCTTTAATTACTTATAATTGAGGTCGAATTTTTTAATTTCAGTTGAATATAGGCCGATATTAAATCAAATTATAAAATAGTAAAAATATTAAAATAATAATTAGATGACTATATAATATATATATATATTTAATAAAAAATAATAATAATAAAAGATAATAAAAAATAAAAAATAATAATAATAAAAATAATAAAAATATAAAAATATAAATAAAAATAAAAATAAAAATAAAATATAAAAAATACAAAATAAAAAAAAAATAAAAATAAAAAAATATAATTTACGGATTCCGAAGCCGCCGATGCGCAGTGTTTCTACGCCGCCTACGACTGTGGTGGTTCCTTAAGAAATATATATAAATTTAGAACTTAAATAACTTAAATATAAATTAAAAAAATTCTTAATAATTATCAGGTCTGTCCCAAAACCTTGTGCGGAACTGCCTATAATATCTTTCTCCTTCCCGGGACCACCTTCCATTTCGCGCACCATTCCTCCATTCACAGAAATTCTAAAAATGTTAATACTATTAATTTTTTATTTTTTTTTATTTTTTTTTTATGATTTATTATTATTTTACTAACATTAAAATTCCTGACCAAGTTTCTCCACTTTCTTTCTACCTGTTGGCCAGTGAACCTCACGCGGAACCGTCTCCGAATTCTTCGAGCTAGGCTCTCCCAGAATTCAGAGCGGTCCTTCCCGGGTATGTCATGGTAGTAGTTGTTCCTTCTCCTTTACATTATTTATTTAATTTTTAGATCAGGAAACGTAAGAGAAAAAAAAACTAGAATATGATCAAAGTTATTTATTAGTTTTCATTTAATTTTTTACCTCCTATATCTTATTAAATATTCAGTTATTGCATCAGTCCAATTTGCGGGCATTTTAAGAAAAAGAATATATAATAATAAAAAATAACGGCAACAAATTTTAAGAAAAAGAATATATAATAGAAATAACGACAACAAATTTATTGTAAGAAAAAAAAAAAGATGAAACCTCTTTTTAAAAACAATTTTTTATCACCTTGTATTATTATATTAATTACCCTTCAAGAACATTTACGTAAATTGTTCTAATTTCTCAAATATGTCATGATTGTTATGATCTGTCTTCTTTATATTAATTATAATACAGATACAGATCTACAATACAATCAATCACAATGAACAAGTTAAACTCGACCTAAACTCAATTGTTATGATCGTGATTCCAAAATATCAAGATAAAGGTCTTCTTTTTAATTATATATCAAATCTAAAAAAGGTAAAATCTAATAATACAGATACGTAAATAAATAGTGTTTTTTATTTTGGTTTATAATAAGCTTTTGCCAATTATAGACTACAAATAAAACAATTACAGATCTACAATACATTACACAAAGATCTTGAGCGAACGAGTTAAACTTGAGTTAAACTCGAGTTCAACTCGAGTTCAAAGCGAACAATTTAAATTCAAAATAAAATATCCAAGATTAACAAAAAAGTTGGTAACGTTATAATGAAATCGGTAGTAAAACTTAATTTAATCATCTTTAATTAGGTATAAAAATTCTGATAAATTTAATAAAATCAGTGATTTTTTAATAATTTTATCAACTCAAGTTGAGCACGAATAGTGAATAATCAAGTTTGTGCTTCTTCGCTAATATTGACTTGTGCATTCGATAGGTGACCGATTTTGTGGCTGATGTGGCTGAATATAATATTACCCAAATAACCAATAAAAATTGATAATTTTGTTGATCATGTGATTGCACGATCATGATTTAATTATTTATTTATCGTTTTTTTTTTTTTTTTTTTTTTTTTTCAAAAACTTTTTCTCTCTCTCAAATTTTTACTTTATTGTTTTGTCTAAAAAATAAAGATAAAGGTATATTTTTTGTTGAAATTTCTTTTCCCATTATTATGTTATTCTTAACACTCTTATTAATATATTTTTCCAATGTATTTCTTCTCACTAACGTCCTAAACAATGTTCTACTATCGAGTTTTTTACTTTATTGGTTTTTCTAAAAAATAAATACAAAGGTACATTTTTTGTTGAAATTTCTTTTTCCATCCTGTTAACACTCTTACTAATATTTTTTTCTAATGTATTTCCTCCTACTAACGTTCCTACTAACAATGTTCTACTGTTAAACATTTTTTATTTCTTACTTTTACTAACACTTCTACTAACATTAACACTAACATTAATACTTATACTTTATATTTTTTTTTATTGACGTTCCTTTTCTACTTCTACTAACTTTCATACTAACATTAATACTAACACTTTATAATGTAAAAATTTTTTTATTAACGTTCCTTTTCTTTTGCTAACACTTCTACTAATATTCATACTAACACTTTTATTACTAACATTTTACTTTCTTTCAAATTAAATAGATATAATGAAATGAAAACAAGCAAACAAGTGAACATTAATTGTAAATTTGTGTAAAGAGTAGTGAATTTTTTTTATAATATTTTTTGTATAATATTTTTTTTTATTATCGATTGAAAATATAAATAAAACTTTCAGTAATTACAATTAAATGAATTAAATTACTTTTAAATTACAATTGTATTTAAATTATAAATCTACTACTATTAATGCCCCATAAATGCTATACTTTTCGGCTATCCGATATGTGTGAAAATTATGAAATTATGCTTATATTTCAAATACAAATAGGATACATATCGGGTATATATAGGATACTTATTAGCACTATCCGATAAGTGTATAATATCTGTCCGATATTTTTTTAAAATATATCGGGTACCCAATAAATCTATGATATGTAACCGATATTTAACTACCCAATATGTATGAGAAATGTACCCGATATGTACGTTATATGTCACCGATTTTCTGCATCTGACGGGTACATATCGGGTACCCGATATGTGTAGTATTATTAAATAGCATACACATATTTCACACATATCGGGTACATATCAGGTACCCGATATGTACCCAATATGTACCCGATAGCATCGATTTTGACTAGTGGACCCTATAATAGTATTAATTTTTAAATTTTTAATATTTTGGGTATTTAAATTAAGTTATTTATTACATTAAAATTTATTTGTATTTTAATTTTTATAATAAATTATACTATAAATATATTATTTATAAAAGTTTTTATATATGTCATAAAATGAGTTGCTTAGCAATATAAAATTTTTGATATTATAATAAAATTTTGCTTAGCAGAGTTTAAAATAATTTGCTTATTGATCATAGTAAAAAATTTGGATTTTAATGTGACCTATATATATATTATTTGAGGTCCTATTCTAATAATACTTTCAGCCCAGATTAAATATTTTACATCCAGTTTAGAGAACTGGTCAGATTATTTTTTTTGATAAAGTAACCAGATTTAGAAGATTTAGTTTAATTGTTATTGTAGTTGTTAGTATTAAAATCTAAAAAAAAAATATTAGATCCAGGTTTGGTCTTATGAAAAGACTTTTTGTATTACCAATTCGAATGAAATTGCAAAGTTTCTTGAAATTAAGAGTGAAATAATAACACTAAAAGATTTATTTATTATTCTAAAGCTGAGGATTATTAATGTAAGTGAAAATATAATCCCAAGTATCAAAATAACCTATTATTTTTCTAGACCTGTCAACTTCTTTTATAATCTTAAAAGATTTTATGCTACTATCCAATAAGAATTGGTGAAGATATCTATTTAGAAAAAAAGAAGCATCTGTTATATCATCTAGAAGATTGTATATAATAGTTTAGAATTTCTCATATTATTTTCTTTCTGAAAGATTTCAGAAAACAAGAAACCATCAAACAGGGATTTCTTCTAAGCTAACAGTCTAGTTCTCTTTATTATAACATTTCAAGCATTCATAATTAGGAATCAGTCAGATTTTTAAAAAACTTCTATATAAAAAGTTATAAGTGTTTAAAATTAGGTGATTTTTATATAATCAGCTTATTTTTGAAATAAACTAAATCACATGAATGCAATTTTATTGGTCAACTTTTACAATTATTAAATTTAACCTAAAAATTTAAATTTAATTATTTTTCTATTCCCAAAGCTATTTTTCTTTTTTTAAAAAATTATTTTCTTTTATATCTATGCTTGTATTTGATTATTTTATTTTTCTTACAAAATTACAAATTCTTATTAGCTATTTGTCATTTATGTGACAAAAATTTGAAACAAATTCCAAATATTGTTAAGTATAAACTTTTGACATCATATGTATTTTATTATACAATAAAGTTAATTTTAATTTTTTATTAAAAATTATAGAATTAAATTTTATTAAAAAATTTCATATAAATTCTTGAAATCATTTATTATAAAAAATTAATTAAAAATATATTTATTTAATAAATTTTATAAAATTATCTTAGTATAATTAAATTAAGCATATGAATAAACTGTACTGTACGCTGTACTGTATGATTAATTAAAAAAGTTCATATAGTACAGTATAATGCTTATATTGTATATATATATAAGTATTGTACTATACTGTATGAAAAATAAAAAAATTCATACAGTATAATTAAAATCAGATTATATGATTGAAGTATAATTTAACTTAAAAAATATTTTTCACAAAAAGTAATTTTATTATAAATACATTGTTAAAGTAAAATTAAAATTATACATTATATAATATTAAAAATCTTAAAAGTTTATTTGTTTATTAAATAATTTATTTATTTATTTATTTATTAAAACCTTTAAATGATAAAAATCACATAATAATATATATATGTAAAGATTACTGATTAATCCAGAATTAAAAATTTATAGTTACTTAATAATAAATAAAAATGAAAAAATAGGGGAATAAAATAAAATAAAGAGAAATAAAGAAATGAAAAGAAAGAAAAAAGACAAATCAAAGAAGATGATAAAAAAGTAAAGAAATAAAAAAAAAACAAAAAGAATAAATAAAGGGAAAAATAGAAAAAGTGAAAAAAAGATAAAGAAATAGAAAAAAAAAGAATAAGAGATTAAAAAAAATAAAGGATAAAGAAGAAAATAAAAAAAGAATAGAAATAAAAAAGGGATAATGATGAACAAGAATAAAGAATGATAAATAGGATGAAAAAGAAATGAAAATCATAAAGTTTAAAAAAATAAAAGAGTAAAATAATAAAAATGACAAATTCCACAAAGAAATGAATTGAATAACATTAGTAAAAAATAAAATATAACATCAGGAAATTTTATAGGGCGAAAAATTGCATAAGTTTACGATTTTGTAAGTTTACGAAAGTTTATGGCATAATATTTCGAAAAATTTCGAAATATTACATAAGTTTACAATTTCGTAAGATTTATGTGATATTACGGTCAAAATATTACGCAAGTTTTCAATATCGTAAGATTTACGCAATATTACGGTCAAAATATTACGCAAGTTTTCAATATTGTAAGATTTACGCAATATTATGGTCAAAATATTTCAAAAATTTACGAGATTGTAAACCTGCATAATATTACAGTTGAAATATTTCAAAAATTTATGAAACTGTAAACCTGCGTAATATTACGGTCAAAATATTCTGCAAATTTACGAAACTGTAAACCTGTGTAATATTACGGTTGAAATATTTCAAAAATTTACGAGACTGTAAACCTGCGTAATATTACGGTTAAAATATTTTGAAAATTTACAAGATTGTAAACCTGCGTAATATTACGGTTAAAATATTTTGAAAATTTACGAGATTGTAAATCTGCGTAATATTACGGTTAAAATATTTCAAAAATTTACGAGACTGTAAACTTGCGTAATATTACGGTTAAAATATTTCAAAAATTTAATATTACTATTCGATCGTTAAAGCTACGTATGCAGTAGAACATATACAAGGGGCATGTGATACTATTGAATAATCAAAAATAATATAAACACCTTTTCTTTTATATAAACACCTTTTTTTTAAAGTTTGAGAAAACAAATTTATTTTTATTTACGAATTTTTTATCATTTACAATTTTTATGTTAAAATTAAAGTAAATTCTAATTTTTATTATAATTTAATAAAAAAATACACATTTGATACTTGTTCGTTACTATTTTATAAAATAGTACCCAGGCTGTACGGCGTGGACGTCAGTATCAGTCACAGCCCAAAAAAAACGTGAGTCTCCAGCCGATATTTGGTATGGACTGGGCCTAGCTACTCACTTAATAAATAAAAAAATAAAAATAATTATCTTCTACGATACGTAGGTAAGTTTCTCCTTCTTCTACGATCATCACGCGTGACTAAAATTGATCAAATTTATCAAATTTAAAACATGAATGTAAATATTAATTATAAATTTTATTATAGTATAATTACCCGACCTCTCCCAAAATCTCGTTCTAAATTCACGATAATATCTTTGGTCAGTACGCGTCCACAGCCGCCGCTCAGGGTTACCATTACGATAAAGGACATAGTTCTAAATATCAAAATCAGTTTGAATATTCGATAAATACATTTAATTTATATGAATGTAATTTTATTTATTTACTTACATGGTAATCCCTGACGAGGTTCCTCCACTTTTGGCTGCCTGTTGCCCAGAAACCCTCGTTCAAAATATTCTATTTATTCTGATTCAATTAAATGGATTGGTTAATTTGAATTTAAATTCTAATGATTAATAAAATAAAGGCTACTATGCCGCGTTTGCCTTGAATTTAAATTCTTTCTTAAAGAAATTATAGATATTAGTCATATGAACCTATTGGCAACAGAGTCCCAAAAATTATAGCGGCTTCTACCATTAATATTGTGGTAGGCGCAGTTTCTGTCTCGGCGTATGTCAACAAGTTCGTCCATCATAGCCCAGTTCCAATGGACGTTATAGTGGGAACGACGTGAACGTGTGTGGCGAGGCATTATTAGTTTAGATTTGATTTTTATAATTTGATTTTGGGATGAGTAAAAATTTGAAAGAAAGTCGTAAAATGTCACTTTAAATAAAATTTGAACAATACCTCTTTGGTTTGATTTTATTTCTCATTTCAATTAAAATTTAATTTATTACACTTTTCATCATTAAACATATTAATTAAATCATGTACAATGTTTAATTGTTTTAAATATAAATATCAATATATCATATTTAAAAATAAAACAATTTATTATCAGCACATTCTATTGAATTTTAAATATTTTGCATACATTTCTTAAAAAAATTAATTTTTTTTAATCAATTTAATTAAAAATAATTATATTCTGATTAAATATTTTGCGTACATTTCTTAAAAAAATCATAAAAAAAAATCTTGTACATCGTACATGCAATTACTAAATATCATCCCCTTGTGATAAATAAAAAATTACGCAACACAAATTCAACACAAATTCAACACAAATTTAACAAATTTAACGAAATTTGGCCAAAATTAATAATTTTTTACCAGAATTATCAACACAAATTGAACACAAATTGAACACAAGTTTCAGTCACGATTTATTTATGTCACGCACGCGTTGTTGATAATTAAATAAATAAATCTGCATGATATGATTGTGCATACAGTATCGTATTTTCTGGCCAATCAAAATTAGGCTGATCCTTACATGTGATTTAATCTGCACGCGTTTTTTGTTCTATTTATTTTTTGTCTCTTTATTTCTTTATTTTTTTGTTCAATATTTTTCTCTTCTTTTTATTATTTCTTTATCCTTTTGTTCAATATTTTTTAATTATATACAGAATATTTACATATATTTCATAATTTATTGCTTTGCAGGTATAGAAATATTTGTTTATTAATAATAATTATTTCATTATTTTTTACTTCTTTTTTACTTTGTATCGTAATACTGACAATAATATACATGTTTCCTTTATTTCTTTTTACTTATACTTTAATACTAACGATCGATACTAACAATATTAATTATGTTTTTTTTACTCCTTTTACTTAATACTAACAACATGTTTATTTTTTATTTTGTCTCCTCTTTCTTTTATTTTTAGTTTATTCTTTGCAGGTATAGAAATATTTGTTTATTAATACTAATTATTTTCATTTTCTTTTTACCTCTGTTACTTTGTGTCGTAATACTAACAATAATATCCATATTTCCTTTATTCCTTTTTACTTTTACTTCAATATTAACGATACTAACAATACTAATTATGTTTTTTTTACTCCTTTTACTTAATACCAACAACATGTTTATTTTTCCTCTTTCTTTTATTTTTAGTTTATTCTTTGCAGGTATAGAAATATTTGTTTATTAATACTAATTGTTTTAATATTAACGCATTTTTTACCCTAATTGTTACTTTATATCGTAATACTAACAATACTATCTACGTTTCCTTTTTTTCTTTTACTTGTACTTTAATACTAACAATAATATCCATGTTTCTACTGTTTCTTTAACTCTTTTTACTCTAATATTAACAACACTAACAATACTAGCAATATTTCTTTTATCTTTATATCTAATACCAACGTTACTATAGCTGTTTCTCTTCTTTTTACATCTAATTGTATCGTTACTCTTTCTTTTTTTACTTTTATATATTCTGTATATAGTAATAAATACTTGTAATTTTTTATAATTTAATTCATATTATATCTAATAAAATATACATTATATAAACTTATAGTACAAAAATGAATTTTGAAACATTACAAAATATTTATGTAAAATTACAAATCGTCAAAATATTTTAAAAAGTTGCGAAATATTACGCAATAAAATTACACAATATTACAAACCGTAAAATTATGAAACTTTGCATATCGTAATATTTTGAAATATTTTAAAAAGTTACAAAATATTACGCTTACACAAACTTGCGGCGGGTCTGGAAACTTACGAAATATTATGTAAAATTACGAAATATTGCAAATGCGTAAAATTACGGAATATTACGAACCGTAAAATTACGAAACTTTGCATATCATAATATTTCGAAATATTTTAAAAAGTTACAAAATATTACTCTTCCGCAAACTTGCGGTGGGTCTGGAAACTTACGAAATATTACGATGCATAATCTTGTGCAACTTTTCGCACTATAAAATTTCCTGATGAAGAAATAATAATAAAAAAAAAAAAAAAAGAAAAAAGCACCTAACTGTAATTTAAAAACCTAATTGCAAATTAGAAGAACTAAAAGATCTAAAAAAAACAAAGAAAATTAGAAATAAAATATAAGAAATAAAAGACAAGAATTTTGTGATTACAAGTTAATCAAAAAGAAAAAGGAAAAAATTAAAAATAAATAATAATAATAAAAAGAAAAAAAAAAATATTTTTAACTATACTAATTTAAAACCTAAAAGAAAAAAATATCTTTAATTATTATAAAGACAAAAGAACTTGAAGACCTAAAAAAGAAGAAAAAAAAATTGCTGTAAAAAATAAAAGTTTGTTAATGCAAAAAAAACAGAAAATCAAAAAAATTTTTTTTTTTTAGAATAAACCTTTAGTTTATCTTTCTGGAGTAGGTCTAAAGAAAAAAAGAATATTTGATATTATTAAAAAAGTAGATATGTTTAAAGGAAGAGTTCATATTTTTTATATAAAAAAAGAGATTATTTATTTATTTATTTATTTATTGAGAGGTCAAGTCAATATCATTTATATTTTAAAAGAAAAAAAGAATGAAAAAAAAAAAATTATCTGATCAGTGATAAACAAATAAATAAATGCACAAATCATATGATAAAAAAGGTTGTATTATACAAAACAACTAATTGTACAATTACTATTTATACAATACAGTTTAACTTTTCATACAATATAGTTTATATGTATATTTAATTAAATTTGATGAAAAGATTTTTTAATAAAAATTATTTTTTTCACCTTTAGTTTTTAGAATATTTTCTTTTTTATACCTATTTTCCCTTAGGATGTCTAGAATAGCTAGCATCACTTTGTGCCCTGGTGTTTTAGGCGATATAGTTAAATAGGGGTGTTTGGACCCTAGGAGCTTACTCCGGTGTATTTAGTGGTAGATTTTCTATCTAACTTATACAATAAAGATGTTTGCATTACTAACGCCTTTAAACGGAAAAAAATTAATAAAAATTATTTTTATTTTTTTTTTATTTAAAAGAAATTTATATATTGAAATTAAAATATTTAATAAATATTACTTTGATAATAAGATAATATATAGTATAAATTATGATTAGAAATTAACATAAGAATACTGTTAAATTTTTGTTCTTTTTACTAATTTAATTAAATTATATAAGTTGATCAGCAAAATTAATAAAATTAGGATATTTAGTAATTTATTACAATTCTAAAATTACATTTTACAAAATATTATGTTATAGAGTTATTTAAAATTACATTTTACAAAATGTTATGTTATAGAGTTATGTAATATGATTTACTTTTAATTATAATAAAATATTTTTTTCTTTTGCAAACTCTGTTAATTTCTCTATTATTTTTCTATCAGTTTTCTATCAGTTTTTAAGTTAGGTAAGCTGAAAAGTTTTGAAAGTATATTTAATAGTTTTTTTGCTTTAAATACAAGTTGTAACTTTCTTTTTTATTTTTTAAAAAAATTTTTTACAATCTGTAAGAAAAAAAATATATTATTTGATAGAAATATTCAAAAAATCTTAATTAATAGCTTTAAATGTAATTTATTAAGTTATAGTAGATTAAACTTCAAACTAATAAAATATTTAATTAAGTTTTATTTAGTAATTATTTTAAATAATTTATTAAATATTATGAATTTTTTATTTTTTTTTTTTTAATAAACTAACTCTATAGTATTTTCCTTTATTTTTTAGAATGGATTTATTTGTTTTATTAATTGAAGAAGTAAATTTTATAATAGAAATTTTGAAAGGGTTATTTTTTTTAATATTATTTTTATTTGGAAATGGGTTTGGAACTGCACCACTCAGCTGATTGAATATCAGTTGACCCTAGTCCTTAATTTTGCCGATCAGCCCATATGTATTCTTATATTTTATAAGAAATTAATTAAATATAAAGAATTTTATATGGATTCAAATCATAATAGACATTCATATAAGTAATAAGTTTATATCATTTCCTAGGCATTCAAATATAATTTGCTTAACACTTTAATATATTTACAAATTGAAAGAAATTTAGAATTATAATATAAAAAATATATTGTGTTAATTAAATTATATCAATCTATTTATAATAATATTAAAAAAACTATAATTATAAACAAAATTAGATTGATTTTGATATAATCCAGATTCATTTGAATGAATGATTGATATAATTGAACAATTAGTGATTAAACTCAGATATGAATCTGATAGTTATATTAGATATATTCAGTAATAGTAATTTGTCTGTAAGCATTTTGTACCAGTATACAGTCAACTCTTTCTAAATGCACTCTCTATAAGTACACTTTATCTTTAAGTACACTTCTAAGTTTAGTCCCGAGCTTGGAATTTAGTAGCTAAGTGCACACTTTTTATTAACACTGTGCAGTAAATTTTTCAATCTGTTTATATTAAGGTATATTTCATAAATGCACTCACGTGATTTAAGTCTTTGATTCACCAATAAATTTTTGTGTAAATCAAGAAGTAAAAATGATGCAACATGATCTTTTGTTAAATAAACATCACATAATTTTGCTGTACGTATATCTTTTACGCTGCAGTTTTATCTCGCTGCAGTTTGTGATATATAAAACATATATGATATGGTTTCTAAGAAAAAGCCAGTTATTCTAACTTATTCCCAAAAGCATGAGCTCTGTATTTATACTAATAATAGCAGATCATTAACTTGGAAACAATATATAGATTGGGTGGAGCAAAAATAGGGGGTTAAAGTTGACGAATCTACTATTACACGAATCTTACAAACTAAAAACAAATGACTTAGCACTGAAGTAACTAACCCAGAATAAAAATGTCATAGGTCTGTTATGTGTCTGGAACTCGAACTTGCACTTAAAGAGTTTGTGTTAAGATATCAACATCAAACAATTCTAAGTGATGCAATACTGATTGAAAAAGCCAAATTGCTAGCAAGTGAGTTAGTAGTTCCTGAGGATACATTACAATTTTCCTCTAGCTGACTTTAAGGATTTAAGAAAAGAAACAGGATTCATCAGGAAAAACTTCATGGAGAAGCAGCATCTTCTGACCAAACCGTTATTGATGAAGCTTTACCACTGTTGCATAGTAAATGTGCAAGCTATCCTCTTGAAAAAATTTACAATATAGATGAAACAGGGTTTTTTTACCAGTAATGTTTTAAATTTTGTTTAATATTTTATATTGATAATTAAATTAAGAAAGATTAACATTATTTTTATTTTTATAGACTAGAACCAGATCGAACACTAACCACAAAATGTATTTTCAGATAAAAAAAAATAAGGAGCATCTTTCAATTGATTTATGTGCAAATGCTGATGGGTCATACAAACTGGATCCTCTAATAATTGGAAAATTTGCCAAGCCGCGATGTTTTAAAAATGTAAATATTAATAATTTGCCAATGAAGTATCAAAACAATAATAAGGCTTGGATGATTATAACTATTTTTCAAGAGTGGCTTCAAGAATTTGATTATCAGGTTGCCCGGAAGCATGGGAGTCAACGTGTTTTATTATTGCTTGACAATTGCTCAAGTCATAAGCTACAAGGTCTGGTTCTCCCATATGTTGAAGTTTATTTTTTACCTCCAAATACAACTTCAAAGATCCAGCTGATGGATTCTGGAATTATCATGTCTTTTAAAAGACATTACCGCTACTTTCATATTCAGTAAGTTATAAAATTCATTTTATTTTATTTATTTTATTAATTTAACATCATAATTTTAGCTGGATGTTGGAATAAGTTGAAGCTGGTAAGCGTGCACAAGATTTAAAAATGAGTGTACTGCAAGCAATTCAATATATTATTCAAGGTTGGAATAATGTTACAGCTGAAACTATTTACAATTGCTGGCATCATACAAAGATCCTTCCTATCGATATTAATGTTGATCTAGATTTTCCTTTAGATGATCGTGATATGTCTGATGAGCTTACCAATGCTCTTAATACTCTTAATTTCCTTGATATGATGGAATTAGAAGAGTATCTTACTATTCCTGAAGAGAATATTATAAGTGAGATTCATGATGATGATGAAATTATTGCAGAAATTGTTAACAATTTTAAGAAGAAATCAAATGAGAATAACACTAATAATGATTTAGATGAAGTAGATGATAGTATTGAAGAGGAAGTTATTAGCTTTAATATAGCATTAAAAAGCTTGAAAAAAGTAAATACGTTTTTACTTCAGCAGGAAAACACGTATGAGGAATTAAAATTAGTGAATTTGCTTGAAAAATTTGTTAAAAAGAAACAGAAAAATTCAATGCAGCAAACCACCATAAATCAGTATTTTAATAATAATAATTTTAGTGCAGTATATTTAATTTTAGTATAATTAATTTTAGTATAATGTATCTCAATAATATTCTTAAATGTAATAAAGTAAATGATAATATAATACTGTAAATAATAAAGTATATTTTTTTAATCCATCATGTTAAGTTTTGTAAATGCACACCCTCTATAAGTGCACGTTTATACCTGGTTCTAAGGGGGGTGCGCTTAGAGAGAGTTGACTGTATATTTATGTTGCAACGAGAAATTGAAAATGGGAGAATTGTAATAAATCTTATAATTGGCAATATCGATGAAACAAACTTTAGTATAATAAAATAAAATATACTGTACATATATTGTCATATAGACATTCTATCAATTTCATAATTTATGTATAAGAAAATATATTAAGATTATTTACCGTTACTTGTCATTCTACAATCGTATATACTTTGCTTTTAAACCATCAGGGACCAAGCCTTATTATCTGTTAATATTCACATTCCATTCTTCTCAATTTTATGCGATAAAAATCGAATGAAGTTAAAACTGCCCATGTGAAATTGCTGAAGAAATATTATTTTGCAGGATTAAGTCTAAATTAAAAAAATATTTTAAAACATTAATTCCTTGCATAAATTAATCAGAATGAACATGTTAAGAAATTATGTGATAGAATTATGGCCAGAAAGAGGAAAGGAGAAGGAAAAACTACCTATAGTAGACATACTCATACAGAAAGATATTACAGCCAGGAATTTCAATCATGAAATGACAAGAATGAACGTTAAAGACTGGTAGTATTTCGAAGGTTAAATATTTTTTATAGGGTAACACAAACAAAAACCTTAATAGAAACAAGGATATATAATTATAACGGGAATAGAAATAATAACAAAAATGATAATAAGAGTCGCATCATTTAATAGAAGACAGTCAGAGAAGGCAATATGATAAGCGTAATAAATTTACAAGATAGATAGGGAAAATGCTAAGCAAGAAAAAGAAAATATGATTACAATTTATTTTTTAAACATTTTATCATATTTACCCAAATGCACAAAAGATCATGTAATAATAATATCAGTTTTTTCGTCATACAAAAAGGTAAATGCATGATAAAAGAAAAACACTCAACCTTAATACTGGATTCTTCTAGTATTAAATCAATCAACATAGACGTCAGTGAGAAGGTTCGAAAGAAAGAAAACAGGATGGGTTGATGGGAAAGGAATTGAATGAAAATATTAGCAGCAACACAAATAATATGAAGTATGAACATTACAAAATAATGATAATAAACTAAAAAGTATAAAAAAAAATAAATAAAATAATTAATATAGATTTTCCAGAACTTTTCATAGTTGCATACAATGTACGAAAACTAGGAGCGGAAACAACAATCCGTGAAACAATTAAAAAATACAAATGGGACATTATAGGATTATCAGAAACGAAACCAAAAGAACAAGATAGCATGGTAATGAAAAGAATTCAAAAAAGTTATCAAAGAAAAGAAAAATAGGCAGTTTGCGTGATAGAAAAATTCGATCTCATTTTTAATAAATATATGAATTATAAGAATTATTGTATATTAGATTAATAAGAATTATTGTATATTAGATTAATATGACACTTGATAATGATTAATTATAGTAATTTGAATTTGATTGTATTAATGGACTAAATGATGTTAAAAATATGCGCACTCGCTAGATGAAGCAGCAAATGAAATCTCGCATGGTTAATTATCACAAAGTAGAAATATCTGTGAAGTCGTTTATTTTTTCATTTTTTTTTAATTTCTCGATAACATTTTGATTTTCCCAAATATAATTGATACAGGTAGGGATCAAAAGATCTCAACTTTAATTTTAAAAGAACCAAAGGCTGGCATGCAGATGAACGTGATATATTAACAACGCAACATGTTTGGACAAATATGTCAATAGAATAGAAGAAGAATGGATCAAACAACCACATCAAATTTTAATGACGTGGGACAATATAAAGGTATTCAAAAGGAAGACGATATTTTTACTTAAGGTAAAAACTAAAAAGAAAATACATAACATCAAGAAAACAAACAACATATCAAGAAAACTTACCGTAAAGCGTTCTGTATAGTACCCCACTATGCATAGTACCCTCTCCTCCTTAGAATGCAAAGTATACCGGGTACTATACAGAACGCTTTACGGCACTAAAAATATAGAAGAAATGTAAAACATAACAGAGAAGATAGCTACAAAGCCCATGAGATTGTATTGAAGATAAGCGCAGAAATAAAATGAATTTTAATAAGTTAGTTAAAACAAGAGACAATAATGAAATTATAATAGTCAAAGATGTGGCAAGAATAGAAAGAATATGGTGGCTGTCATCTATAAACGACAATAATATTATGTGACTTCAAACTTTTATAAATTGCAAATTGAATATTAAAAAGAAGAATTAAACCGATAAAATGACATGAGGAGTTATACTGTATGACAATCTATTAATAGAGATAACTACAAAACAGATAATGAAAAGTAAAGAAACACAGAGAAGCTAGTTAACATATTAACGATTTATAATAAAAGGATTTCTTAATTCTTTATTATAAAAGGATATGAAAGATTTTTTTTTTACTATATGGAATGCAAAAACGGTAATAATTCAAGCTTTTTTTTTTAGGTGATGATTATTAAAAAAACTTCACGCGAATTTTACCTTTTTTTAAAAAAAAATGATTATAAAAAAAAAAATCTAATTTACGAGTATGTTAGTTTTTTGATAAAAAATATAAAGTGATTTGGTGTTATTGATTAACGTGTAAGCTAACCAATGTTTAAGGTTTGATTCGATTAGCTACAAGTCTAAGTGCACATAAATTGATTGTTGGACTTAATTAGCAGACAATAATGGGAATTGTCTGTCTTTGAGGGTCTTGCCCACAACTACGTAATTTTTCTTTTAAGAGTTTGAGCTGTTTGACTGTGTTCTACCCACGTGATCTATATTATTCTCCCGATTGGAAGACGAATGTAGACTATCCCTAAAGTCCATATAAAGTCGAGTCATTTTTTCTTTTAAAGTGCTTTTTAGATATAAATGTAATTAAGGTTTACTTAATATTTAATAGTTCATCTTCCCATAAGCTTTTACGTAAGTCCTTATAGTAACTTGATCTGATATAAAGTCTTTTCTTTTTTCTAATAATCTCTTTATACCTTTGTATAACCTTTATATAGAGCATGATGGAATTGTCTACTCCTACAACCAAGTACTTTAACCCTTCTTCATTGGAAATTTCTTTTCTTGCATCAGTAAAGATCACGAAGATCATGATGTAGGTAGATGGGATAAGACCAATCACGACTTCTATAGTAATGCTTTTAAACATTGATAATGACTCAAGTTCTCCGGAATTTCCAGTAAGAGTAAAAACTTTTGGATACAAAGAAGGCTGGTTTAATTTCTACAGGATTATGGTCAGCGTGGTGGTTTCTTAGGTTTCCTACACCTTTGAAGGGTACGTTCCAACTACCAGGATCTTCGCTCTTTGTTGGATTCGTCCTGGTGGAAGTAGCCGAATTAGATGTGGTCCATAAACACAACTTTTGATAAAGGTCTGTGGATCCTGGAGGAAGGATCTGTTATGTATCTTCCTTTATATAGAATTGTTTAATGTATCTACAATTAATCATTCTGATCGCGCATCCTTGGAGTCGCATGATGATGAATTCATGATACTTTTATTTTATGGTATGCTTTTTTTGATAATAATTGGGTTTGTTTTCTATTTAATAAATTAATATAAATTTATGATGTTTATCACAACTTGGTGAAAACTAGTTTAGTTAGATTTTTTTTTTTTTTTTTTTGTTATAATTGTATTAAATCGGATTTCAGATCGGATTCAGATATCTATGAGGAAGAATTAATCATTTTACCATTTTCTTCATTTTGTAGATTCTATACCGCGATCTGAAGTTTAAGCAGACTATGATAGAAAACGTTCTATATCATGCTCTCAGATATTCCAGAATTAGTCAGACCTTAACCAAAAATCAGAGACCAGATAGCAAATCATCCGAAGAAGTCCAAACATGGTTTAGTAGGCTGATGGAGGTTTTAAGTTCAACATGGAAGAGTGTATAAATTGCAGTGGACACTCATAAAAGTGCTTATCTTGTAATGTGATGATAGCTGCGGGAGGAACTTTTATCTCCATTCATGTCCGTACGATTCTGGAGTTGAAGATACAAATAACATATCTGAATAAGATAAAGACAACTGTTGGATTATATTCACATTCTTGTTAAACAACAACCATTACGGCAAGTTTTTGCGATATTTCTATCAAATGGATGATGTTTTTACATACTGACTTTCGATAGTAATCAAGTATTTCAAAATCTAATCGAAAAGTTTAACCTCTTTTCTGCATATAATCACCTCTCACAATGATAATTGGGATTTATTATTATAAATTATGTATATATAAGTAATTTATTTCCCAGCTCATTTAAATCCAAAACCCTTAATAAAAAAATGGTTCTTCTGTACGACATTTTTGCTTGCTTGAATCTGATGTCTGCGTCTGCGCCCAAATTTTGAATTTTTTTTTAGGGGTATATACCGGGTTGCGGAGCCCTAATTTGTCGGGACGGGTCTGAAAAGAAATTTTCGTTAATAAGGAACGCGATATAAAAATTCTTATTTTTAATATTTAATATTTTTTTTTTTTTATTTAAAAATATGGACAATGGAATTTAGTTTTAATACTAGTATTTTTCTATAGACATTCTCTAAGAATAATATGTCCTAAAACCAAACGACTAAAATAAAAATATGTACATGCAAAAAGAATATATAATAAACTATGCAAGAAATAAAAAAAAAAAAAATTTTTTACAAAAAGAAGCCCTATAAAAAATATATGTTTAATAATGAGTTATAGATTATAATATAAATCAACCAGCGACCCTATATTATATAATTTTTTTTTTTTTTTTTTTTTTTTTAAAAAAAAATATAAATATAATGTTTAAGATAAAAATAATGATATAAAATTTAGGTAGTCTACAATATTCTTCTTGACATGATTTCGATCTAATTTTCTTTAGATAAGAATTTCAAGAAATCTCTATCTTCACAAATTTCGTCTTTAGTCAAAAGGCCCTAAATAAAATTTTTTTTTTTTTTCGTTAAATATTGGACAAAACTTGAAAATATTTTAAGTAGTATTATTTACGATACCTGCAGATATTTTTCCAATTGAACACGACGAGATTCCAAGAAAGTATTATTTAGATTATTAAATAATGTCTTCCCAGGAAATTCAAACTTATCAACCAATTCCGAATGATGATTTTTCAAGTGTTGATTTAACAGAGAAAATTCGTTGTATCTACGAGGAACGATCCAACCAGCTTTAATTTTACCAGTTGAAGCGTCAAGCCTTTGTATCATGATTATATAAACAGCAAATTTCTTAAAATTTTCTTGTTTAACGGTAAAGGCTGGAATGGAAAGTTTCGTCACATCCTAATATATACAAAAAAAAAAACACCCATTTATATTATTTATTAATATACGCGAACGATTGTACATTGATACATTACCTTTGAAATAATATTTTCTTGAGCTTGAACTTGATATTGTTGTCTTTGATTATCAATACGTTTAATTTGACCGATTAAACCTTGAATTTTTTTCGCGATTTCATGCATACCATCAATTTGATTGGATTGTTTTTGTTGTTTAATTAATTTTCTAGCCAAATTTTCATGTTCAGTTAAATCAGCAAGTTTTTTATCTAATTCAACAATCTTTTCCGAAAGGAATAAATCACCAGGAGGAGCAACATGAAGTTCCTTAACATTTTCAGAAACGGATTTGATTTGATCTTGAGAATCACAAATTAATAAACTATTCTTTCTACGACGAGGAATTGATAATTTTTCATTAGAATGATAAGTAGGTAAGAAATTCATGTTACGTGAACGATGTTTTCGATAAGTTTGATAATGAGAAGGTTTAGAAGAAGTTTGAGTAGGTAAAGAAAGTAATCTATTTAATTTAACTAACATGTCAGCATTCATAATTATAATAGCGTTAGGTTGAGAAGAATAATTTTGTTGAAAATTTTGGTTATTATTATTATTATTAAATTTGTTAAATTGAAAATTTTTTTTCTTCAAATTTGAATAAATATTAAGTTGAAAGAATTGTTTCCTTTCATTATTATTTCTATAAATCATTAATTCATTATTAAGTTTACGTTGTTGTAATTCACTGATCAGAGAATTATTATCAGTATCATTTTTTGAGATAAGAAAATCGGTAAACTTGTAAGAAGTCATTAAAATTTCCCATAGCGGAGTAAAATTGCACAAAATAGTGAAAACGATAATGAAACCAATTAAAATTTGTAAAAAGTATAAAGGTAATAATAAAAAGTTATTAGCAAGTAAATAATAAAGAGTTATTGCGGTAAAATATCTAAGGTATATCGTGTAACAATTAACTTCATTTTTAGCAGTTTTAAAATAAGGAAAAGCTATTTTAGCTAAAGGGTCAAATAAAATTATTCTAGAGATTTGAATAGCTCCGATCATAACAGGAATTTCAAAGATTAACGAAGTCATTGTTATCGATTTGTTTTTGTTTTATTTTTTTTTTTCGTAAAAAATAAAAGCAAAGGGGAAAAAAAAAAATTTGTGAGGAGAGGGGAGGGGAGGGGAAAAAATTATAGTAGTTTAAATAATAAGTTGGATATTATAAATTTTTATTATATAAATTCATATATATTTGTCTATCAAAGACAAAAATTTCTTCGTGCATAAAAAAAAAAAATTCTAAAGGGGCAAAAATTACTTGCTATGGGAATAATTACCAAAAAGTTCAAACAAAAAGAATTAATTTTAAGAAAAAAAGAAGTAAAGTGCGAGAATCATCTTTTTTATATATAAACAAATATGATGTATTTGATTTCATAAAATATGAGGCGATGCAATTTTAAAATATTATTTATGCAAATCAATTTTTAAAAATTATATGCATTAAATTGGCGATTGCATCAGCATGGTTAAAAAAAAAAATATCTTTATTTTACTTGAACGTATGAGAAGATTCTTAGAAAATGCGCCAGATCGACAAGCGAAAAATTTCCCGCAAAAAATAAAAACTGTAATAATTATTATTATTGTAAGTCATAACCAAATCAATATAGAAATTCCAAATGGAAAAAATAAAAATAAAAATATAACCCTACATTGTTTCATAAAAAAGGAGCCAATCAAATTTATGAAAGCCACGTTTGTTTACCTTTTACTTACCAATCAAATTTTGATTGCACAGCCCACATTTTACCCTAAACCAGAACGAAAACCAGAAAAAACGAGAAAGAAAAATATTCACACGAAATATATTTTTAACTATTAATCGTTAAATCATATGAAAATTTACGGGGTTTGTTTACATTATGTTTGTTTAAAATGATTAAATTCAAAGATCATCATTGGTTATGTGGTAATGACGCTCAGACTCTCAATAAGTAATTATAGTAATTGGTATATATATTATTGAAATAAAATAATGTGAAAGTCGTTTTTTGTTGTGATCAAAATTGTAGAACTGAATGACGGAGTTGTGAAAGTTGTAACACCCAGAGAAAGAAGAAACTTTTAGCATAGCATTTTTTTTTTTTTTGTCCAGCTTTTTTGGTTGGAATGTAGAAGATTGAAGATTGTTGGAATTTTTTGTTATTTTTGAATCGTACAACTTGATGATTCTTGCGGATCAAACCCAATTTGGCCTGTGAAATGGTGGGACAACTGCGCTCAGCCGATTACATCAGGTGAATCATATGATATACCTAGATTGCAGGATTATTTTTAAAGGGTGCCATGCATATTTGGCATATTTAAAAAATGATCAGCGGATGGACCCTGAACATGATACCAAATTTATTAAAATCCTGAATTTGTACGAGATTATATTTGGTCGCGTTGAAGGGAGAAGAAAAAAAAATTCTATAATGTTCATATCATAGAAGTTTCTTTTTTTGCAATTCCATCTAATTGAGAGATGAACTAGTTACAGAACTCAGAACTTGCAATAGATTAATAGATTACGTAGTTATGGATTTTTTCACATGATTATTAAAAATATAAAGACGGGGTGTAACTTGAGATTTAATTCCCATCATATGAATGTACCCAAAAATTAACTATTTTTTTTTTTTTTTGTTTCGCCATCAACTTTAAGTTGTGCAGTAAAAATCATTAATTGGAACGTGATAATAAATTATTGGATAGTTTCCACTGATGTCATGATCGTACAAATTCTTTTTTTTCTAAAGATAATTATCTGTAATAAACTACGAAAATATCTCGTTCATAAACTAATAATTTTATAATATCTTTTTTGCATCTAATCAAAATTTCTCAATGCAATTCTTTATTCTTTGAAAGATGTCCTGCTGAATATAAAAAAAGGATCAACATGGTGTAAGACCTCATGTTATGTCTTTGGATCTTATTGAATAAACATGCCAAAGATATGTGAATGTTTTTTGAGCTTCTAAACTATTTCGCATGTGAATATTTTGAGCTTCTAAGCTATTTTGATTTTTCATTGTTCGAGCGATTGGCGCAGTAAATTATTTATTATAGGGAAGGGGCGCGAATAAAACCTGGAAAATATACATATTATAAAAATATTAAGTCTACAAAGTCCCGCTAAAAATAAACAAAACCTAATAAACTAATACGTAAAATTGGGCGCGTAACTTTAATTTATTATCAAAGTATTTCTTTTTATAGCAAACGTTAAGATTATCTTCTGATAGTCTAGGGTCGAGCATCCTGTTTACTGTGTTACAAAAAGTTTGATTAGTAATGATTTTTAACAAGATATTATTTTATCAGTTCTTAATTATTTTATTTACTTCCGCATCAAAGGCGTTGGAAACTTGGTTTCCTGACATTATGTAAAGATTATTCTTTAATTATTACTATGTAAACTTCGAATAAACTCGTTAAGTTAAAGTTATTCAATAAAGAAACTTGATAACTGTAAATTCTTAAATAATTTACCTTTGGAAATTAAGAATAAACTAGAATTAGTATTACGATTACTCATGTTAGAGTTAGTATTGGTCAGTTACTTGTAAAATAACTAATTATTATCATCATTTGACTTGAAAAAAATTTTAATAATTATTTATATTATGATATATTAAACTAGACAATGTAGAAATTTATCATAAATGAGTTATCTATAAACTTAATCACGTGTGATCGACTTGATACGAGACTAAATAACCGATCACCAATTTAAACCAAATTCAAATGGATAGTATAATTTACATCTACAGTAACCCTATAAAAAATAATTGATTCATATGTCTTTTTGTGATTTCATCATCTCAACCAAATTTTAATTTCCAAAAGCAAGTTTCACAAGATTCTTTCTCATTTCAGGAAAATAATTTTTTCCCCAAGATTCTTCATTCTCCAATTTCTTTATAGTCTGCCGAGTTTTATCAACATCCGCATAATAATAACTGCAAAATAGAAGGTTAACTTAGCTATAATTAATTTGATGATAATAATAATTTTTTGCAAAAAAATCATTACATAATATCGGGAAACCAAGTTTTCCAGCGTCTTTGATGCGGAAACAAATAAAATAATTCAATTTCTGTAAGAATCTATAAAATAATGAAAAAAAAAACCAGATTGAATTTAATTTAAATGGAATTAGTTATATTTTAAAATTAATTAGTATAACTATTTACTAACCAATGCTTTTTGCGCTAAATAAGATGCTCGATCATTATCTGCTTCAATAGCCATATTCAATAATCCAATGAACAAATTCATAAGGTATACAACGACAACAAATGAAAATACTATCATCAACGTTATCATTAATGGATTATCATTTGGTGTCCACGCTGATAATGAGTTTCTATCTCCTAATAAATTGTGGTTTATAAATATCGTTAATAATAAATTTCTGAATTGTCGTGAGTTTTTATAACATTACCTGTAAGAAATAAATACATAGAAAGAAGTGAATTTGGGTAATTAGAAAATAAATTCGTGTTATTATCCGGTTCTTCAATCAGGGTTGCTTTTGGAGTGATATTTCCATTTTCTGTTATTTGATGATATTGTTTTGTAAGTAACCAAGGATTATTAGAATCATTCAAGTTTCCTCGTTCACTTTCAGAAAAATTTGATTTTGGTTCTAACAATATAAAAAATGCATGTGCAAAACCAACTAAAATAATAAGTATAATAAAAAGAAAAGAAATAACTCTTTTAGCAACACCTATTATAATAGCGAAATATATTCCGAAAGATTCAAACGCTCTGAAGAAAAGCAGAAATTTTATATCAAGCAAAAGACATGAAATTGAAATGGCTTTTGCATATTCTGTGCTTTGTCCGTTTATGTAACTACTAATCCAGTATATAGAAGTTAAAACGGGTACAAGATATGCACTGAGATCTATATGAATTAAATGTTATTAATGAATATCAGATAATTTTTAAAAAGAAAAAAAGAAATTTTTTAATTACCAAATAAATTCCATATATCGGATATCCATTTAGTTGGACTCCAAATAAATTGACGAACTTCAAATAATAAGTGAATTAATCCAAGAATAATAGAAAAAATGAAAAGAATTTTTCTAACTTCCATATTAAAAATATCATAAGGGATTGATGCCAATGTAAAACATGTAAGGTAAATTATAAATAAAATCCAAATTGCTGCATAATAATATCTACCAAACACCCTCCATTTAAAATTAATAATAGCTTCACCATTCCAAGTTTTATAAAGCTCATTATTATGTGTTCGTGAAAAAGGACTTGATTGGGGTTTAATTAATAATTCTTTAAACCAATTATATTTTTGTGAATATGTTACATAACTGGGGAATGGAACTATAAATCTGAGTTTTGGTTTTGTTTCTCGTACATTAAAGAAAATTATAACAAGATAATTATAAATAATGAAGCTTATGAAGAGTATTAATATGGGAATAGCAAAACTTGCAACGTAAAAAATTGAAAAAACGACTCCACAAATTGCTAATATTGGAAATATTAACTGTGACTCAAAATATTTTATAACCATAAGAACTGAAATAATCACAAAAATTTCGTAAAAGCGAGAAATGGCGATAAAATAATAAGAAATAACACCAGGATAAGTAATGGTGTTAAAATAAGAAACAATAACACATATAATTAAGGAAAGAATGCCGACAATATATATAAGAAATACTAATATTGGATGTGATTTGCAGTATTTTCTAGAGAATATATTCATTAAAATCATAATGTCTACCGATGCGGAATTAGAAATGAGAGAAATACATATCATAATCATTAATTGTGTCTGTGATTTCAAATATTTTCTGAAGAAATAAATTATAATAATATCGTCATTAAAAAAAGTAAGGGATAAAATGATAGTATAAAACAGAAACACTAATTTTGGACGTGATTTCCACATTTTTCTAATTGAAAGAATAATAATAGTGATAGTGTCTGAAACAATAGAAAGAGTGAAGAATGCGTGGGAGGTTATATTACCAGTAAGAATTACTATATTTAAAACGAATTTGATCCCAGCTAAAAATAATACTAGTCGATACGCGTTTGGTTTCAAGATTGAAAATATTCGTAATATTTTAAAGGTAAAGGAATCTAATCCATGAAGAAAATAATATATGAATGCATATTCATGTACTTGTAATTCATTGCAGTAAGAATAAAGATGGTGAAGGTCATTATGAATCATGCTTGAATTTGAATAATCTGCAAACAAATTCATTTCATTATAATATCTTGATAAAAATTCAGGGTAATTTTGATTTAAATATGGCATATTCTTACATAATATTGATAGTATGTAAATATTATTTTTCGGATCTTCTTTAAAATATTTGAGTATCTTGCTATAGATCAGTTCTATTAAATCTATATTATTTTGTTTTATTGCTGATTTTAATAAATCCTCTCCATAATATGTTAAAAAGTATTTTTTACTTATTGCATATAAAATCCATTGCTTTTTTAATTCGTCATTATCTGTAGGTTGAGCTATTTCTTTAATCTCCTCAATTTTTAAAGCATCCAGTTTTTTATTATTATAAAGCTTAATTGCACATTCAAGAAATTTAATATCATAACAATATTGTAACTTAGTCTTTTCAAATTCTGTATTGGAAATATAAATACGTAACTCTTTTATTTCTTTCCAACTTTCAGATTTAATATTATATGAAGATACATTTTCACGTTTGGGTGAATTACTAATAAAAACTTCTAAAATTTTATTTTTTTTGTCCTTTTTGTCTTTGTCTTTTTTGTCGTCTTTATCGACTTTTAATTTCATATTATATTTGTCATATCCATTTTGGTTTTCAATAGTGTTCGTTGAATTTGGTATTATATAATTTTCTATAGATAACTTGATTTCGTCTTCTACTGTTGTCGTTAATTCTTTTTCAATTTTGTAAAAAATGTTTTTATCGTTTGAATATTTACTATTATTAGTCTTTTCTTCGATATTAGTATAAGAGACGCTTTTATCGTTTGAATCTTTACAGTTGTTATTTTCTTCCGAATCAATGTTAATTATATAAGTTTCTAAGTCGTATTTTTTCATGTTAATCATCCGCGGGTTTTCATGGAATATTCCAAAAGCTTTTTGATTATTAGGTCTAAGTTGAATATTATTAAAGGAATCAAAGTAACTAGGAATATCATTAGTTTCAAAAAAAGATTTTACTAGGTCATTATATTCATTGAATTTAATTGAATTTTCCGAATTTGATCCTACAATAGTTTTAATTTGAAAACCCACTCTATCAGAATAAATATAATGGTTGCCTTGAATACTTATAACTATTAACGATTGAAGAAAATTTAATTCTATCTTTTTAATATCTACTTTTTCCTATTGACATAAAAAAAAAAAAAAATTAAAAATAAGAATAAATATTATATTGAGACCAAAGGAAAGATTAATGCTAAAAACAAATTATACATACATCTGTCTCAAGCAGAATTTGCCGATATTGGAATGTAAATAAATCTAATAGAATTATGGCATTTTTTGACGGCATCCATAACGTATCATTAGTTATCCCGCCAAAATTAATTTCCAATGCGTTCATGACATCAAGTTCATGTTTTGATTTGCATTTCCAACCATTACTATTGGTAATACTCGAAGAATAAATTAAAATAACATGTTTTCTACTTATCGTTTGATTCTTAAATCCTTTACTCTCAATAATATTATAAGTAGCTAAATCTCCATTTGTAAGAAAATTTGTAAACTTGTAATACGGAATTTTAAATTTATGTTTGTCATCAGCATAATTTTTTAAACTTGAAATGAGAGTAATTTCCTTTTTATTTTTCATATCATAGATAATTGCTACAGAAAAGAAAATTTTCTTATCAGCAAAATAAAATTTCTCAAATTATGTCCATACAATTTGAAGAATTATTTACCTGATTCATCATTACTCTCGTACATTATAATCTTTTTATCAGAGACCTTATAATCCGAAATATCTAAATTTAACTTGTATGGTTGGACTTTATTGTCAACAATAAGCGATTCTGAATCATTATCGTCATTAGATTCATCATCTTGGTTTTCTTTGTTACCAAAAAACGATCCAATAAATGGGTTTATATCCTTCTTAATACATTCGATATAAGGATTTTTCTTATTTTTACTACACCATCCAACAAAAGATTTGTCTTCTTGACTATATGTTACGACGTATCTTGAAAGCGGAGAAATAACTATTTTAGTTATCGGCATTCCATTGTGCGGATAATCTCCAATTTCGACAGTCGTGTGTTGTTCCGACATTGCTATTCAATAAAATGATAAAAAAATTATTTAATAGGAAAAGGATTATTTAAATGAATTTATTTCTACGTAATTTTGAGCAATTGAGCCTTATTCTTGAAACTTTCTCTGAAAAAAAAAACACTCTTAGACGCATTCTAGATACATTTTTGGAGACTATATATCGAAATTTTTTATTGTTTATCTTTATTTGTCATCTACAATCGCTTTATTTTACATAACTTGACAAATATATTCAACCGGCATGATTGCAGTTAGACAGATTTTTGCCAAAATTTATTTATGGAGTTGAAGTAGTACACATATACAAATAAAATTTAGTATAGAGTACAATTTTCGGAGTTCGGACTAGTACTGCTCAAATGGTAACATTTGTACAGTAGTACACTTCAAACTAGTAGTATAATAGCAGCGAACCAATTTTAATACAAATTAATACAATTTGATCATACAATACAATCTTGAATGGAAATAGATTAAAGAAATGATTCCGCTCAACCAAGAAATTCTCGATGGGAATTCAGTCGAACGAGGGAGGTCAAGAGAAGACTCGGTCCACACTAGAATCAATAGCTGTTAAATTAAATAAACTGACTGCGGAAGCGGATGAACAGACTGAAGCTGAAGAACAAAAGAAAGCGCAAGAACAGGCTAACTTGGACGAGATTACTGAAGAACAAGTATGGTTTAACCTTGGTACGGGTACGACAAGTAAAGACTGTAAAGTACCTCGGCTAGGAAGTAAGAGTGAGCCTTCCAAGACGTTTAACCTTGGCATATCAACACAATGAAATTTAAACGCATAGAAGCACCGCCACCAGAATCGATTTTCGAATTTCATAGAGTAAATGATTTATGTAAACAAATGTTAGGAGAAGAAAGTAAAGAAGGCAGCGACCCAAATGAATTTAATAAACGAACGAAAATCGAGTAGATACGTCATATCGAGCAAAATTTGGTGCGAAAAATGCCAAGGAATAAGTTTAAATAATGGATGACGTAATATTCTTTTTATCAATTAGTTTAATTATTAGGGTGGTATGAGACAACATTAATTTGATAGGAAAATTTTAAAAATATATAAAAACAGGATATAATATGAAATCGTATATTACGGTTTGTATAAAATATAAAAAGGTGATGGAACGGGATTAAAATTTAGGTAAATGTATATAGACTATCACTTTTTGTAACGAAATTGGTATATAGTGAAGCTTAGCTTTTCTAATGTACATGTATATACGTTGATGTATGTTTTTGTTTACAAAATAAATCAATAAAGTATGCATTTACCAATAAAAAAAAAAAAAAAGATTAAAAAAATGATTCTGATGAAGACATTGAATAAATAGATTACTATAAATAAACATGATTTAATTGAAAATTTTAATGCAAGTTATATGATATCTGGCACAGGATAAAATTGCAAAAAGAATTTTATTATTTATCCATCTTTTCTATAACTATTCTTGATAAAACTACTAAGATTGCTATTTTTTCAACGTATTCATTACCATTCGGTTATTTTGATGACTTTGCGTAATTTTTTTAATTTGAGAAAAAAAATTTAATAAAATATCAATATAATGAAGGATAGTAAAGTATCTATTTGTTTAATGGATAAATTAGACAGAATTAGTAAATTTTACTTTCACATTGTAGAAACTTCCATTATAATGTCAAAAATGAATTTATTTCGGTCGATATATATATTCGTTATAAGAAATTTAATCAATCACTTGATACGTGATAAAGTTTCGGGATCGCTCGAACCGATCACGGGCAATAATAGATGCCAACTTAATTAAATGAATAATTTTGAAATACACATTTCAATTTCAAGTTATGGAGCTTTACAAGTTCTTTAATAGGATCAAATCTCTATTTTTGTAAACATATAAATATGGGAAAACTAATAAATAAATTCATAAAGTGAAATGTATAATTTACATTTACTAACCCTAATACTACAAAAAATAATAGAGTCATGTGTCTTTTCGTAATTTCATTCCAATTTAATTTCCAAAAGCAAAATTTAAAAAATTTCCTCCCATTTCGAGAAATCATTTTCCCCAAAGTTATAGCCTGATGACGAGTTTTATCAACATCCGCATAATAATAATTGCAAACAAAAAAAAATTAATTTAGTTATAATTCATTAAAATTGATTAATATAATCATTACTGTCAATACTTTATGTGCTAAATAAGATGCTCATTATCTGCTTCAATAGCTATACATAAGGTACACAACAAAACAACAAATGAAAATACTATCATTAACATTATCGTTAATGGATTACCATTTGGTGTCCAGCTAATAATGAGTTTCTATCTCTTATTAGTTTACAAATATCGATAATAATAAAATTTTGAATTGTCGTGAGTTTTTTTTAACATTACCTGTAAGAAATAAATACATAGAAAGAAGCGAGTTGGAGTAGTTAGAAAATAAGTTAGTGTTATTATCCGGTTCTTCAATCAGGGTTGCTTTTGGAGTGATATTTCCATCTTCTGTTGTTTGACGATATTTTTTTGTAAGTAACCAAGGATTATTAGAGTCATTTAAGATTCCTTGTTCACTTTCAGAAAATTTGATTTTGGTTCTAACAATATAAAAAAAATGCATGTGCAAAACCAAGTAAAATAATAAATATAATAAAAAGAAAAGAAATAATTCTTTTATTAGTAACACCTATTATAATAACGAAATAGATTCCAACGCTCTGAGAAAAGTAGAAATTTTATATCAAGTAGAAGACATGAAATTGAAATAACTTTTGTAAATTCTGTGCTTTCTCCATTTAGTCCAGTATAACGAGTACAAGATATGCAATGAGCTCTATATGAATTAAGCGTTAATGAGTATCAAATATGTTTTTAAAAAAAAAAAATTTTAATTACCAAATACATCCAATGCGTCGGATATCCATTTAGTTGGGCTCCAAATAAATTGACGAGCTTCAAACAATAAGTAAATTAATCCAAGAACAATTAAAAAATGAAAAGTTTTTTTCTATTTTTATATCATAAGAGACCCTGAATTTCTCAGTTATTATGTTGTGGCTCCATTGAGTTATTGAACATCTTAGCATGTAAGGAGAAATATCCAAATGAACTTTCCCTTAAATATGTATTGAAATTTTGAAATATGATAAATATTATGTCGCTGCTATTTGGCACATCCAAGTTTATGTGTAAAATGTGTAAATCTATTATTACTAGTTATTACGCTCGATCTGGTATATAAGATTTAGTATATATAGATGTACAGCAGATCATGTTTTTGCATTATAGGTACAAAGAAATTTGAATTATCCTTTAATTTCATTTATTAGTGCAAATTTGTGAATGTATTTTGCTTGGAAAATTCTCAAAATCACAAATAAGTATTCCGTTAAGTCGTTAACTCAAAATTCAATTATTAACAAAGTAATTCTAATTTTTATATACTGTATGACGAGAATTATGTACTATATGGCGATTAATTTCTAATTGCAAGGAGTTGTTATTTGTAATAAATCAAAGGACATTTATGGTTTTAAACTTTAATAACAATATAACGTATTATGAGAAATAAAAAAAATGCCTTCTTTTATAAAAAATTGGAATAATATTTGCGGATTATTTGTTATAAATTCTACGTTTTTTATTATATGAATAAAAAAATTGGGGGAACCAAATTCTCGTGTAACACTACAAATCAGACAAACATCATTTTTTTTTTTGATATGTACATTAATTTGTAAATTTTTTCGTTCCAGAACGTTTTGTAAATTTCTATTCCGTGATCTACCGATCCTCTACTTTATTAGGTTTAAGAAGTTTCCTGCTTATTATCATACCTTACATACTTTACGTAATTTTCTAAGAAGAATTTATAATTGTCGATCTTATTATTAATTTCTTTTTTACCTTCTAAAATGGTATAATTATACAATCACTACACCATTCTATGCTTCTGCAGATGATAAATATAATAGAAGTAGGTTATAATATAATAGAAGTGGGTTGTAATATATAATAGAGGTTGGAATACAATAGAAATAGGTTGGAATATAATAGAAGTAGGTTCCATGTAATAAAAAAAAAATCCCATTATACAATTTCTTAATTTCTTTATTAAAATTTAATATGAATATTATATTGACATCATCATTTCAATTTAAGCAGAATATTGTTATAAAAGTCCCAAAAATTGTAACTACCGTTAAATTTTGAATATGGATCAACAATCCGAACACATAACTATCATAATTAGTGAAAAAATTGTACCGCATAACGGAAAGTCGATAACTAAAATTTCCGTTTCCCCACAATCAAAATATATTGTAACATATAGTCAAGAAGACAAGTCTTTCGTTGGATGGCATATTAATGAAGAAGATAAATCTTTTAAGAATTATACCAGATGGTTTATCAACGATGACGAAGAAGACGAGTCTTTTATCGGATGTACTAAGAGTTTGGTCAGGTGGTTTATGTTTACTAAAGATCGTAAGTCTTTTTTGGAATTCATCAAATGGGCTTGTGGTGCCATCCAAGAAGACAGATCTAACGATAATAATGATGATGATGATGATTCAGGACCGCTTATCTTTGATGATAAAGTCCAATCATATAAACTTTTGGATTTAAGAATTTTGGACTTCAAAGTATCAGATAAAAAGATTATAATGTATGAGGATAATAATGGTTCAGGTAAATTATATATAATTTCTTTTTAAATTATATGTATTATAAATTAATAATTTTTTTCCGTTGTTGATTATTTATTTTAGCGATAATCTATGATATGAAGAGTGGAAAGGAAATTACACTCAATTTAGGTTTTAAAAAATATGCTGATGACAAATATAAGTATGATATCCCACATTACAAGTTTACGAATTTTCTTACAAACGGAGATTTAGCTACTTATAATATTATTGAAAATGAAGGATGTAAAAAGCCAGTTATTATAATTTATACTTTTAAGAATAATAATTGGATATGCAAATCTATATATGAACTTGATAAAATGAATATTGATTTTGGAGGAATAACTAATGATGCGTTATGGATGTTATCAAGCAATACCATATTTATATTAGATTTGTTTACATTCCAGTATCAGAAAGTTCTGCTTAAAGTGGACGTAAGTGTAATTAGATATTTTCAGTTAATATTCTATTTTTTTTTATGTTATTTAAACTTTTTTTTATATACAATTCATAGGTGGATATTAAAATGATAAAATTAAAATTTTTTAAATCGTTGATGGTTATAAGTATTGATGACACGCATTATATTTATTCTAATAGAATAAGTTTTCTCATTAAGTCTATTACGGAAACAGATTTGAAAAGTTCAATCATATGCAATAATTTGTTAAAATTTTTTTTTGAGATTGACGATAACTCTGGCTATTCCGATATCCGATTCATATTTAATGATCAAAAAGTATTTGGAGTATTCTATGAAAAACCATGGATTATTAATATAAAATTGTGCGACTTGGAGGCCTATATTCTTAAAGATAATTCGATCAATGATATCGATTCGCAAGATTTAATTAGCGAAAACATATTTTGTTGTATAGAAAATCAATTAGTTGCATCGATAGAAGACGTAGATGAATTTATAACAGATTATGTAACGCCAAATTTAGTAAACCTTAACGAAAAACAAAACGGATATTATACAAGATTAAAAAGAAGCAAAGATGAAATTTTTTTGGAGACTTTCGTTCTTAATAATATAAATTCGTCTCAAAATGTAATCGGATTTTCATGTAATGTTGAGTTATGGTCTAAAAATATGAAATATATAAACATTGATAACAGTACCTATATCTTTTATGATGAAATAGAGTTACATATTTACACTTTTAATATGAAATCAAAAAAGATCAAGCCACAAAGTTATGATATTAAATTCCTTAAATACGCAATGAAGCTTTATAATGAAATTAAACTAGATACTTTAGAAGTTGAAGAAATCAAAGAATTAGCTCGACCTACAGATAATGATGAATTAAAAAAGCAATGGGTTCTTTATGCAATAGGTCAAAAATACTTTTTAGTTAACTATGGAGAGAACCTATTAAAATCAGCAATAAAACAAAATAATATAGAGTTAGTAGAATCAATCTATAACAAAATACTTGAATATTTCAAAGAAGATCCAAAAAACAATATTTACATACTATCAATATTATGTAAAAATATGCCATATTTGAATCAAAATTATTCTGAATTTTTATCAAAATATTATAATGAAATGAATTTGTTTCCAGATTCTTCAAATTCAAGCATGATTCATAATGACCTTCCCCACCTTTACTCTTCTTGTAATGAATTAAAAATAACTAAAATTACTTTTATCTATCATTTTTTCCACGTATTATATTTAATTTATTTTTATTCGTTATATAGTATTCAAAAACTATTTTCGAAATTGTTAAAATTTTTGAAATATTTTAAAACAACTTCACTACTCTTAAACCTGCTTATTTTACAATTTCTATTTATTTTCGGAGTAGCGACTATCGGAATAAATAGAGCTATTGGTTCTATAATCACTATAATTGTCGTAATTTTATTCTCCATAAATTGGAGATCACACTCACTATTAATTCTAATATGTATTGCTGGAATTACTGGTATGTTATATGTTTTTGAGGGGAATTTTGCAATTCTGTGTTTTATGATTTTATTCTTCGTAAAGTATTTAGGAACACGACAAACTATATTATGGATGTTTTTTATTGGGGTCTTTATGGTATCTCTTATAGTTGGTATTTATATAAATAACGTCGTGCTTTTCATACTCTTCCTGTGCATCATAAATCGTACCCATTTTATCAAAATCTTTAATAGAAAAACAGAGCCAAAACTCACATTTTTAGTACCATTCCCTAGTTATGTAAAATATCCAAAAGATTATAATTGGCTTAAAGAATTATTAATTAAGCCCTTTTTCACGAACACAAAATAATGAACTTTATAAAACTTGGAATGGTGAAGCTATTATCAATTTTAAGTGGAGGTTGTTTGGAAGATATTATTATGCTGGAATCTGGATTTTATTTATAATTTACCTTATATGTTTTACATTAGCATCATTTCCTTCTGATATTTTTAATAAGGCTGTTAGAAAAAAACTTTTCTTTTTTTCAATTGTTCTTGGATCAATTCATTTATCATTCGAAGTTCGTCAATTTATTTGGAGCCCAATTAGATGGATATTTGATATAAGGAAATTATTTGGTAATTAAAATTCTTAATAATGTTAAGTCTTTTTAAGAAAAAAGTTTGGCTAAATACTTATTCATAATTAATTCATACAGATCTTAGTACATATCTTGTGCCTATTTTAACATCTATATGCTGGACTATTAATTATATAAATGGAGAAAGCAAAGAATACACAAAAGCCATCTCAATTTCATGTCTTTTACTTGATATAAAATTTCTACTTTTCTTTAGAGCATTTGAGTCTTTTGGGATTTATTTTGCTATTATAATAAGTGTTGCTAAAAGAATTATTTCTTTTCTTTTTATTATACTTATCATTGTACTTGGTTTTGCACATGCATTTTTCATATTGTTAGAACCAAAATCAAACATTTCTGAAAGTAAACAAGGAAATTTAAACGATCCTAATAATCCTTGGTTACTTACAAAAAAATATCATCAAATAACAGAAGATGGAAATATCACTCCAAATGCAACCCTGATTGAAGAACCTGATAGTAACACTAATTTGTTTTCTAATTATCCCAATTCGCTTTTTTCTATGTATTTATTTCTTACAGGTAATGTTATACTGAAAAAAAAACAAAATAATTTATTTATCCATTTATTAATAATATTTATAATTAATAGGAGATAGAAACTCATTATCAGCGTGGTCACCAAAAGAAAACCCATTAATGATAATGTTGATGATAACATTTTCATTAGTTGTTGTTGTGTATCTTATGAATTTGTTAATCGGATTATTGAATATGGCCATTGAGACAGACAATGATCGCGCGTCTTACTTGGCACAGAAAGCATTAGTCAGTAGTGATTATAATTAATTTTTAAAGATATAATAATTAATAATTCTGTTTTAAATTAAAATTAATTTGGCTTTTTTTGTTATTATTTTATAGATTCTCAGAGAAATTGAATTATTTTATTTGCTTCCACATCAAAGACGTTGGAAAACTTGGTTCCCTGACATTATGTAATTATTTTTTTTTTTTAATATGTATTTTTTTTTTTTATGTGTTAAAATCTTGAAAATTATTTCTTTTTTATTTTACAGCTATTATTACGCGAATGTTGATAAAACTCGACAGACTATAAAGAAATTAAAAAATGAAGGAACCTGGAAAACAAATGGTTTTCCTGAAATGAGAGAAAATCTTTCAAAACTTGCTTTTGGAAATTAAAGATTGGAATAAGAGAATGAAATTATAGAACTTAGTATAACGATTCGGGGATCGGGATAAATTATAACTAATTTTTTTTTAAATCCTCTTATAATAAATTTTACCACAATACACCGATTACTGATTATAAATTTCTCGATATTAATATACCGAAGTCATATTTATAACAACCATACGTGATAACTCTGGCCAGCATTAAATGCACAGCAATTTACTGATTAGTAAAATTTGTAAATTTTTAAATTTTATTTATTAGTTTTATAGAGATATTTTCACGTAAATAAATATACTTTTTCTTTATGGTAATTCTTTAATAATAAACATTTTTTATTAAGTTTGGTACAATAAGATCATTTGTTTTATTGAATAGTTGATATTTGATAACGACCCAAATCACCTGAACAGACGATTCATAGGTTATATTGGATTCTACCCAGGACTTCTCAGAATGGACTTGCGGCTTCAGAACAAATGAACCAAATAGTATATGTTTATGTCATTTTGCTTTTTCTTTAAATAATATTAAAAATCGATTAACTATTTTTGTAATCAAGATTATTCACTGCTTCTCAGTACATTCAATTTCCGCATTTGGTCAATAGCTATAAATTTACAGTACAGGCTTCTTAATTTAATTTCTTTATCATAAATTTACTATAGAGCCTATTCCTCGTAAATACTAAGGAGTGTGAGAATTTTTTTAATTTGTCATATTTGCACAAGATAAATTTTTATTACTATCCTTTCGTATACCACTGATTTTCATGTCTATTGAACTTGGTAAAAAGATTGGATACGAAAAGTTTTCCAAATTTCTGTATCATAGTATCATATTGTCAGCTAAATAAGGCGTGTGCCTACTAGCTTGTGAATGTTTGTTTTCTAAAAGAATGATGTAACTTCTGTAAATTTCTATTTCTTTAAATTGTTACTAATTTTATTTAAATCATAAAAAAGTTGAAAATCCAGACAACGTGGCAGTCTTAAATATCATCTGCAAAATAATTATTTTTTTTGATATTGTACATTTCTTAAACTGGAACAAGAACAGGACATTTTACTGATGCTAAAACCAAAATATCAAATGCTACAACCGTTTTATTGCTCAATTCCACATGAAATCCATATATTATGAACTTTTTTAAAAATAATAAAAATAAATCAGCTCGCATAAATTTTAAACGAGTTTTATTTCCTTTGGCACTTTTACCTTGGTTTCTACCAAGCTATGTTTTCGAAATTATTATTGGATCTTTAATCATAATTCTACTGACATTGCTGGTATAGCGGTACTATTATGTATGCTTTTTGAGATATTATTGGGTTGATAAATATTACTAAGCCATGGAATTTCACATTTCCGTGTGTTATGATTTCATTTGAAAACTTTTATTGGGAATTGACTATTAAGTATAAACTTATTGAAATATATTGGTAGAATTAGATGAAGGATTAAAGATTTAGACGAAGAAATTACTGAAAATTTTATACTTTATTTATTAGCTTTGAATATAGTTCGTAACTTGAAAATCTCGTAACTTGGAATCTCGTATATACAATACTAGGGAACGGTTTTTTAAGTCCGCAGCACAAGTGCGGCTACATGAACCAATCACGTATCGCATAGAAATATATAGTCCTTCGTTACACTTCGGACTAATGAGTAATTGACCTCATTATTATATTTTATTTCCTTATAATGACATTAGAAAAATATTACTAAATCATTTTTGTAATGTAAAAAGATGATTAAAAAAAACTCAATTAAGTGTAAAAGACACGTAAAGACATATCAAAAATGATTTCGTTCCTGCTTGATCATTAACCACCTTTATTTGTGTTTCGATCTAAAAATCCAAAAATTAGGCACGTAGAGTTCACGTTGTATAAAAATGACAATTATGTTATCGACTTTCCACTTTACTAAAATCCATAATTTTTTAGATATACGATTAATCATTGCCAATAGCAAGCATTATTTAGTATCTTCTGAACCAGTAATTTTAAATTTATTATGATAATTCAAGCCTAGAAATTTCATAAATAAATTTTATAATTTTTTAAAAATTATTTTTGACTCCTTTAATAATTCAGATGAATAAATTTATACTTTTTTATGTAATTTTTATTTAAGTATAGTAGATGTCAGATATATGGTTGCGCCTCATTGCAATGCTTCATTGATTGCGTTAATAATGATAATAGATTCAACTTCTGTGTTTTATGGTGTTACACAGGCGAAAAGGAATTTTTTTTTTATACAGTATTTTTGTGTTGGACCGCATTTTAATTGCTGTTGTAGACTCGTTTTAACTTAAAAAATTTACATTTTATATCAAGCATAAGATTGTTTTTAAAAATAATAATCATGGTTTTCTAAAATAATATACATATTATTTTTGAGATCTGCGTTTATTGATGGATTTCATCCAACCAAATATTCACGAAAGGAATTTTTATAAACTTTTATTAGAATCTTAAAATATATAATGATATATTTTTTTTTTAATGTTTAAAAAAAGGACTAGGTTTAAAAAGGACTAAAACTCTAATATGTAATTAAATTTCACGTATTTTTACCCTGACTGAATACTAATTCTTGATCATTCTCTAATATTAATTTTGACTAGTAGTTACCAAGAGCTAATTTAAAAATGTTTTTCTTTCATTTCTGGAAAATCATTTGTTTTCCAAGTTTCTTTGTTTGTTAATTTCTTAATGATCTGACGAGTTTTATCAACATCCGCATAATATAATTATAACTGCAAAATAATAAAAAGAAAGTTAATTTATATATACTGTAACTCATTTGGATAATTTTAATAATTTTTTAAATAATATATGTAAAAAATAACTACATAATGTTAGGAAACCAAGTTTTCCAACGTCTTTGATGCGGAAGCAAATAAAATTTTTCAATTTCTGTAAGAATCTATAAAATAATGAAAAAGACCAAGTAATTTTAATTTAAAGTAGGAATTAGTTAAATCTTTAAATTAATCACAGTCATTACAGTCATTATGATTTTTGTGCTAAATATGATGCTCGATTATTATCTACTTCAATAGTTATATTCAATAATCCGATGAACAAATTTATAAGGTAAATAACAATAACAAATAAAAATATTATCATCAATATTATCATTAATTTGGTGTCCACGCCGCTAAAGAGTTTCTATCTCCTACTATTAAAATTTAGTTTATAAATATTATTAATGATGGATTAATCATTAATAGATTAATGAATTATCTTGCGTTTCTTAAGAACATTACCTGTAAGAAATAAATACGTAGAAAAAAGTGAATTAGGGTAGTTAGAAAATAAATTCATGTTATTATTCGGTTCTTTGATCAGAGTTGCATTTTTAGTGATATTTCCATCTTCTGTCATTTGATGATATTTTTTTGTGAGTAACCAAGAATTATTGGAGCCATTCAAGTTTCTTCGTTCACTTTAGAAAAATTTGATTTTTGTTCTAACAAATAAAAAATGTAGTGCAAAACCAAGTAAACTTATAATAAGTATAATAAAAAGAAAAGTAATAACTCTTTTAGCAACACTTATTATAATAGCGAAATATAATATATTCCGAAAGATTCAAACGCTTTGAAGAAAAGTAGAAATTTATATAAAGCAAAAAAAAGACATTGAAATAAAACTTGTATGATCTGTGCTTTCTCCGTTTATGTATCAATCCAATATATAGAAGTTATAACGAGTACGAGATTATGGCAATCCGCCATGGTCAAAAGTGCGTAGTAGTATACAGCTTCATACAGCGTATACACGTTATATTTATATAGCGTGTATGCGTTGTTTTTTACGACGGGTTACCCCTGAAATTAACAGATTAACCAGTGTATGCGTCACATGTTATGGTAGGTACCCAGTTAAGTATCCGTTATAAGAAGCGGCGGTACAAGTTATATAAAACGACGGGCATTGGTTATATGAAACAGCGGGTACCCGTTGCAAGGATAACGACCTTCAGACCCAGTTTTTTGCGCAGCTTTAGGTCTTTTTTTTCCAATCTCTCTAGTAAGTGAAGTAAAATTGTTTTCATTTTTTTATCCTAACGAACATTACTAACAGTTCGTGTTATCTTTTTTTTTAAGGTCATTTTTCAAGTTTCATTGAATGCAGGAAACCAGGAAGTAAAATAAAAGCTTTCACGGTTGTGAAAAAAGCTTGCTCACCAGAATATACTTGTCCAGACTCATCAGAAATAAGAAAAAAATCTGAAGTCAATTTCCTTTCAATAATCGGAAAGTCTTCGACATTGACTAAAAAAAAAAGTTTTGCATTGTTCCCCTAGTACGGTTGGTTTTTTAATTATCTTATTTGATCATTTTGCTCTCCTCAGACTATGTTTAATTTCTTTATTTCCAAATCAGAGTTTGGCATTTTCAAAGACAACTAAAGAAAAAGACGTTGATTGATTGAAAATTATTCATCCACAAAAGGATCAACTCTTTTTTTATTAAAACCATTTAAATAAACGTTGCGAGAACGTTTTTTATTACATAATCAAGTAAATTTTTGAAACAATTAATAAAAAAATCGTTTTTTGTTAAAACAATTTTTTTTAAAAAAATCGCATTAAAAATCAAAACTGATTTAAAAAAAAACATCAAAATCGTTTTTTGATTAGAACGATTAACGGTTTAGAAAAAAAGCATTAAACCGTTTTTTTGATTAGGATGGGTGATTAACGATTTTTTTAAAAAAGCTAAAAATCGTTTCTTATCAAACGATTTAAAAAAAGGTGAAATCGCAAGTGGTTATTACTGTTTTTCTATTAAACATTAATAAAATGTTAAAAAATGGGGTTAACTTTTTTTTATTAACCCATTAATAAAAAATGAGCGTTTTTATTACACTATTGATAAACTATCTCGTCTCTATGGAGACTGGTATCACGGTATGTGACGGTAAAATGATTGTCGGTAAAATGACAGTTGGTAAAGTGATAGTCGGTAAAATGATAGTCGGTAAAAGACAGTCGGTAAAGTGATTGTCGATAAATGATTGTCGGTAATGTGAAGGGTCCTCTTTATATAATTACCCTTTGATGTTGCTCTTGATCTTCATGTTATTTATCTTTGAAGGGTAATTAAAGAACATGAAGATCAAGAACAACATCAATGGTAATCATATTCCAAAGATCCAAAGTTGTTCTTTATTTTATGACTACTTTATTACAATTTCACTTTATTCCTTTATTCTCTTAAATAAATGCTAACATGTTACATTTAATAATAAGGTACTAATTTATATATCATTATTAAAAGACTTATAATAATAAATTAATAAATATGAAATAAAAACTTTAGTAACTTTCTTTTTCATATTCACAATTTTTATGTAAAAAAGCAGTAATAAATAATAAATTTCATAGTAAATAATACATTGATGTGTTAAGTACTAAAGCAAAACAAAAGTTCCAAAGAGAACATCTATTTGTGATTAGGTACCATCTAAGGTGTGAATCTTACTCCTTAAAAAAAAAATAATAAAGAAATAATGCTCCAAAATTAGAAGGAAAATAAAAAAAAAAAATCAAACCCGTTTTTTATTTATGGTTTCAAAATCCATAAACTATCCAAGCCGAAGTCCGATCCTTCTTTAAGAAAAAGAAAGGAACATTAGTGATATTCCAAAATTAAAAGAAAAAAAATTCGAACCTCCATTTTTTACTTACAATTTCAAAGTTCATAAATTATCTAAGCCGAAATCTAACAACCTCTTCCTAAAAAAAAAAAAAAAAAGAAAGAAAAAGAATATTAGTAATACTCCAAAATTTTAAAAGAGACGAATCTATAACATGCTTTTTACTTACGATTTCAAAATCCAACCTTCCTCTAAAAGAAAGAGAAGAACGTTAATAAACGTTCCTAATTAAAAATAAAGATGAAAAAAACAAAAACTCTTTCTATTTACTTCTAACAGTTTTGAAGTTAAAATTTTGTGGCGTGACTCATGCGACATATCGTAGGCATGATAAAAAACAAAACTCCCCAAAAAAATCAAAAATAAATTAGTGAAATGCAAAAAGAAATTTATCACAACTTGCCAAGAGAATTGGGTGAAAAGGAAAAATATATAAAAAAAAATATCCAGTGAATGAAGTAAATTTTTTTTCTATCAAAATAAAATGATCAGAAAATCTTTTAAAAAAAACAAAATCAAGCAAAAAAAAAAAGAAAAAAAAATTACCGTCGGTCATCGATTTCTGTGGCCAGAATGCAAGTATCCAAGTATACAAGGAGGACCTGTGCAAAATGGAAATTGATAAAAAAGGGGGGGGGGGAATATAAAAAAAAATATCCTTATAAAAATTAATAAGCAAAATCGGATTTCGCTATCCTAAAATGGAAGAACCATTCCCGGAGAGTTGATCGAATAAACATAAAATAAAAAAATTCTATTAAGAAAATTGCAATCTATATTAAGAAATATAAATTTTTTTTTTTTAAAAAAAAAAAAAATATCATGCAATCTAATAGGTCAAGGGAAAAATGTTTAAAAAAGGGATAATCTATTGATCAGAAACAATAACAATAAAATCCATCGAAATATTTCTTTTATGATGCGTATTTATTATAAAAAAACATATATGTTTACTACATAATAATCCGTTAAGCATAGACCAGGCGTAGATGAATCATGCGTTGCACAATTCAGAAATTTAGATTAACATGTAATCCTGTATAAATATCTAATAATGGTTACACGGGACCCGTTCACATTACCGACAATCGTTTTAACCGACATTTTATATAGAGAACATTATTATATTCAATTGGGCATTTTGAAATACTCTAGAATGCTTACTAATAACAAAAAAGGTCCAAACTAATAAATCAAAAGCAAATACATTTTGTTATATAATAAACATATAAAAATCAACATGACTGCTTATCAAATATGTATAAATAAGAGTAAATAGTTTTTAATTTACATAATGTACGGGACACATTTCTTTTATTCACGTTCGGCAAAACCCATATTAAGGTAAAAATTATATCATTAGATTCGGAGCACTAATCCGAGTATAGCGGTATAGTCTTTATTTCATTTTGATCTCTACCGAGTTTTACCGAGTTACTATCGGCAAGAAATGTGTCTCGTATATTATGAAATCAGCTGAAAGACGAAAAAAATTTCAAACAAATAAATTACAAAAAATACAAATACAAATTTTATTTTATATATTATGGTAAAAAAAAAAAAAATTCTTTCGTATTTTAAAAATATGTATTTTAATATTTATAACTGAAGTGGGTAGTGAAATAGTAAAATAAGTGTTTGTAAAATAAGTGTCGGTAAAATGAGAGTCGGTAAAATGTACCAGATCCGGAATTATATAGTAATAAAACTCGTTTTAGAAATGATCATTGTAAATCGATCATGTGCATACAAACTAATTGTAAATTATCTGTTATAGGAATGGAATTACTAATTTTGTTTTTGTAGATCAAATTTATAACGGGGTTTTTTTTTAATTTGGGATTTGCATAATCATATTTTGATACTTCTTTTTACTTTTTTTTTCTAGTGAAATGGTAGTACCAGCAATATAGTTAGTTACATTGTATCCTTGAGGTACGACGCGTTGGGGTTGATTATGTAATGAAATTTTTATATAAAAATTTTCGTTAATAAAGAAATGTCTCCTGAAAAGTATAGAAATGGCATTACGGTACTTACAAAAAAAGAAAATTGTGATACAGGAAAATAATTTTCACAAAATTATATGAAAAATTATGTGAATGATTTTCAATCATCGAGGAAAATACATTGGAAAACTTATTTAAAATAATTATTCCCATGAAATAGAGATGTGCATGGATGCAACTTCATGCATGTGCGTATTAAAATTCGAGTAATTTTATAAATTTAAATTCATTTTGTATAAAAGAACCGCACGTGCATCACGCACACGATATGACTCAAACATGCGCATTTTGCCCATCTCTGGTTTCGAATAATAAAATAAATAGTAAATCATCATGCCTGATATTTTATAAATAGGGCTCAGTCTATGAAAGACAAGTTCTAATATCATACTCTCTCAATACTTCTCTTTATTCACTTCTATTAACATATTTTCTCAATACTTCTCTTTATTCACAATACATAAAAATAATCATGAAATATTTTTGTAATTTGCATTATCCACGCTCTAATTGCTTCACCATTAACTCATGATGGTAATTATATCTTCATTTTTAATAATATCAAACCATTTAATAATAATTTTTTTATTAATAGTTCGAAGGGCAAAATGTGTTCCTCTCGGTCAAGTTTGTAGAGACCATCCTGGAGCAGTGCCACGAGAATGCTGTGATAATAATACTTGTCGCATAAAGTATTGCGGTCTCTAGTCGGAGTGGGTGATTTGCATGAAATTAACACTCATTCTCTTTTAATGATTTAACGTGTGATTAATTAATTTCGATTCTACATTTCAAATGTGAAAATTTATTTTTATTTTGAGTAAATTTTGATTAAACTTCAAATAAATTATTGATAAACAATGTAACGATAATTTGAAATTTAACAATAATATATAAATTATTTAAACATTAATTCAAATTTTAAATAAAATTAATCAAATAAATTATTGTTGTTTACATGTAAATTACTGCTTCTCTTCCAATTTCGCGACTCTTTATCTAAGTTGTCTCAAGCTCAGCTTTCTCGAACTCGATCGAGTCCAGTTAACTTAGCTACGAACATTTTCATCATAAATTCAAAAAGAAAGTTCACGTTTAGAATAATCTTAGAAGTTACTATTAAGAATGATATCAATTGAATATCCCAAATCTTTTTGATATATTAAACATCTATCGGCAATCATTTTTGTGTTTTTTGATTCAGCCAATACATTTAAACATAATAAAGATGCTACAAATTCAGTTATTGAGGCGGGTCCTTGATTTGATGGTTACTGTTCTGATTCCATTGATTTTATTCACAGATGATGAAAATTTGAGGCTAGCCGTGAGGCGAAACTACGTTGACATGGCAACTTTTTCTTTTGTACTTATTTTATTGGGCTTTTATGTTTATATGTAGAGAATGAGAAACCTTCGAAAGATGAGAAAGATGAAGAACTGAAGTGACAAATGATGAGAATGCACCGAATGATGGGAAGCATTAAAATATAAGAAAGTTAAGCCGATAAATGAAGAAGAATTTGAAAAGCAAAGGTAGATAAATGCATTTTGTAGTGGACTGATAACCTGTACAATCGCTGGGCCCACAGTTCTTCCCTATAAAAAATATGTGTCCGGATAATGTCCAGAAAATGTCCAGAAAAATTGTTTAAATAATTGTCCGGAAATTCTGGACACTGTGTGTCCGGAAACTGTTCCGAAAACACTGCATTTCCGGGATATTAGGAATTTGTCCTGAAATTGTCCAGAAATGTATTTTTGTAAAATTTGCCACAAAAGATGATCAATGGATAGATGATCATCATTATTCCTTAACCCAGAATTTTTATATCATAGATATATAGTATTTTTGCCTGCTCTGCAATTTTAATTAGTACGACAGAAAAGATTTTGAATGTCAGTTTTGTGCTTTTTGCATTTTTTTACAAAATTAATTTATCCTTTTTTGGAAATAGTATCCAGAATTTGTCCTGAACTTTTTCATGTCCGGAATTTGTCTATCTGGTTTTTTTGCTATGTCCAGAATTTGTCCAGGTTTAACTGTCTGGAATTTGTCCAAAATTTTATACCGAACAAATACTGGATGAATTCTGGACAAAGTTAGGACATGTCAAAATTTTAAGTATCAGAAGTGTGTCAGACATGTACCAAAAAAGTGGACATTTTCCGGACACATCAGATTTATTCTGGACATTTTCTGGACATTTTTGATAACATTTTCCGGACATTTATTTTTTATAGGGCTTCTTTGGATAAAGGCTTATATGTCACATTGGGATTTATTGCTTATATGATAGAGGAACTTTTCAAAAAATTGAAGTAAAGTAAGGAAGAGGAGAATTTAAGAAAGCAAAGTAAGAAAAATAAACTGACAAATAAAAGTTAAGATTAACATGTAATATGGATATGAAAAGGTATACGCAGTATACCAAAAAGTTTAACATCTGTTACTATCATATGTTACGTTTCGTCCGTAATTTATTTTGCTGCTATATATCTATCATTAAAAATAAGGGGATAGGCACACTCTCAAAACATAGGATTATAATATTTTTAAGCGTGTGCGACAAAATGTATCAGATATATTGTAATTATATATGTAAAAATAATCTAATTTCTCAAAGCCACTAAATTCTATCTGAATAATAGCCATTTTTTCAACATTTAATGTTACGAGGTACGAAGTGCTGAGTAAACTGTTGTATCTGCAATAAAACAATATAATTGATGCATGAAAATTTGCTGAACATACTTCGCTGATATTCTTGCGATAGTGCCGCAGTTGCGAGGTCATGAGTGATGAGCAACTGTATTTATTGTACAGCTTAGTAACAGGTTGTATTAACAAATAGTAATTTCTCATAAAATTTTAAAAATGACATATGAACTTGAATGTTTAGCACTTAGACATTTTACCGAGTGGTTAAAGTGTTTACGTGAAAAATATACTATTTTATTCGAAATAATTATTTATACAGATGGTGGCGTTGATCATCGAACTACATTTGGCTCTGCTCAACTTGTAGGAGATTTTGATTTCTTAGCAGCAGTCCGAACAGCACCATACTATTCATGGTCAAATCCCGCTGAGCTTATAATGTCAATTATAAATCTTGGATTACAAGGTGTAGCTTTAAAGAGAAGTGATATGAGTTCGGACAAGGAGCAAATTTTTAAAAATTTGGGAAGAATGGAGAAATTCGAAATCAGCATTATATAATCAATCTTTAAATGAAGAATTGAAAATAGCTATCAAAGACACCTCCTTTTATTATTTTTTATTAGTAAAGAACATAATTATTAATTGGAACGACCTAAATAGATGAAATATTGCTATAAAAATCTCAGATTACATTTTGATTAATGAAGTTTCTATTTTAATGCAAATTACTGGTTACAATATTTCACAATGGAAGAAAACTACACCTTCATATAAAATCATGTATGATAATCATATATGATTTACACAGAATTTTAATCGATGATCTTTTGGTGGTTACGTCGAACTAAGGTGGAATTTTATTCCCTGAATCAGGTTCTCAAAATTTTAAAGGTATTCAAAATATTATTTATTATACTTATTCTTTCGGAAATTATTGAATTAGCACTCATCGTGAACGAGAAAACTTTATTGTAATAGATTAATTTATTAATGCATCTATATAATATTTTATTTGCGCTACCAATTTTTCAAAAAAAAAAACACTGTTGATTTAAAAATTTGGTTTCAATTTATTCGAACTCCAAATTTAAAAGCGAATTTCGTTAACTTTAACCTGAGATAATTTAACATAATTACACTAAAATATAATAAGCGAACTATCGTCGAAAATATTACAATTACCAGGATAATTCATCACCATTGAATCGTTATTTCTAGAAAATTTTATTTTAGAAAAAGCAAAATTTAATTTAATAACCTTCAAATAAAATAATATTTTCATTAACAAATTTAATTCATGTAATCGATAATTTGAGTTTTTAATAGTACTAGATAACGAACATCTAATTGCTTGCAATTAGAATAAGTATCGGAGAAAATACGAACCTGTTAGATGTGACGCTTATCTCAGAGTTTGATTTGATCGTGGATGAATTTACTTTACTTTATTTATTTTATTCATTTTTGTATATCGAGAATAGATTTTTGCTGTAATATCGTCATTTGTTTTGGATCGTGCCTTCTTTTTCTTTGATTTTTTCTTAGAATTCTTGGAAGAGTTCTGGCTACCCTTATCGACAGGTGTGGCTCAGCGGCACAGATCTTCTGGAGGCGGATTTCGACTCTTCGTGATGCAATAACGGAATAAAGTTCTTGTTAGATCTATCACGTGACTAGAGACTAATAAAACCTCAACGATTTATTTATTTTAGTTAAAAAAAAAAAAGTAAGCCTAATCAACGAGTTTACTTAGGAACTAATAACTAAACGGTTTGAATGTTAAGGATTTCACATATTTTTAAATGTCCAATTAAACCTGTAGGGCGGATAAATATATTATTTAAAATATTTATTTTAAATAATATGTAAAGCCGGTCAAATAAATCTAGTTTGATTTTAGGTATTTATTTATATCCAAACGATTTTTATCAAAGTTTATGATAGGACTGTGTGTTATAGTTACTACACGATATTTCGCGTCGTATTTTGACGACTTCTTTAATTTATTGCTTAACTATTCTTATACAACAGATCATTGTTATTTACTTGATGTATTCACTGTTCATGTTAATATTTATTTAATATTTTTTAAATGTCAACATTGGCTTTATGTCTACAGTGAAATTCTATAAACCGGGTAAGATCCAAGTAAAATCTCGATGTAACGGAGTTGACGGATTATTACAAACTATAATAAATTTGATCCCGATATATCGAATTTCTCGATATACCGAATTTTTGAAAATTTTACTATTGGAACGGATATGAATGTTCCGAATAAATTAATACTAAATTATATTAAGATAACAATTTGCGTATACAGTATACATTTCGATTTTCGGATTGATACGCTGAACTTGCTGCATTTTCTTTATTTAGATTTTAACGAACAAATGTTCATTTAAGTACGTACCTAGGGTTCCTACATTTTGTATATCCTTAATATATATAAGGAGGTAAATCAAAGAGATTTTACCGTCGGCTGCATATGCATTATTTTCCAAAATTTTCTTGTACATACGAGATATGTTAAAAATCGTTTATAATACGTGCAATAAAACATCAAATATGCAGTACATATACAGTATATACATACTGTATATATAGATAGACAACTATAATATATTAATGCAAAATGAGTTAATATATATTAATTATTTCATTGAGTTAACCAATTAAATTAAATTTATTTATAAAAATAAATTTGAATTATAAATAGCAATTGAATGAACTGAAATACTGAGTGCATAATAAAAATAAAAAGGAACAAAAATTATGAAAAACTTTTTATTGATAAAAGAATAAATGAATATTTTCATTTCTAGATTAAAATTGTTTTAACGTAAATATTATTATTTATTCATTCTTTCGGAAATTATTTTCATCGTGAATGAGAAATTGTTTTCGTAATGAGTTAATTTATTAATGCACGTATATTTTATTTGTGCTACCTTTTCTTTTTTTTTTTAAAAAAAAAAAAAACAATAATAACTGACTTAGATATTTTCATTCCAACATTTTTTTTTTTTTTTTTTTTGAAATTTGGCTCAATTATTCGAACTATAAATTTAGACGCGTATTTTGGTGACTTTAATATCGTTCGAGATAATTTAACATAATTATAGTGAAAATGTAATAAGCGAACAATCGTTGAAAATATTACAATTACCGGCCAATTCATCACCATTGATGTTAGAAGAAAATCTATTTTAGGAATGACAAAATTTAATTTGGTATCAACAGCATATCATGCATTAAAATCACACCGTTAGAACAAATAATCATCAAATAAATTAATCTTTTGAATTACAAAATTAATTCATGCAATTGATAATTTCTAGTATATTGTATGTTTGTTATGGATAAAAGGTTAAGGGATAATCATATCATGTATGTACGATAGATGCATATTTATTTCCGCACACTGCATCAAATAGTTAACTGCAGCAGCGGTATTATTTTACAAAATAGATTCATTAACGTCCATTTTCAATACTTTTTCTAAAAAAAATTTTAGAGAAAATATATATATGATATCAAAGACATACATTCTTCTCTTAACTGATCAGAAAAATGCAGGAGACTTTTATAATTATTATGCTTAAATCGGGATTTAACTTTTTAAGGAGTCAGTCATATATTTACATTAATAAAATTGAATTCTTGTTGGTTGCGTTAAAATGGGTAAAATTCATAATTGGGAAGAGTTTTCTGTATTTAGTTGACATATTTTCCCAAGACCATATTTATAAACTATTTAAGATATGGTTTTAATTTTAGTTTATTTATATTCATATACAATTATGACAAGCGAAAAAAAAGTTTTAATTATAAATCGAATTTTATATTTTGTTCACTAAAGGGAGCAATCTATTAATTCAGGATTATATCATACGTTACATAATTTATAAAACCGTTTTATTTGTTTACAGTTATGTGTTGTCATTTCCGTTTATTCGTACAGACTTTTTTTTTTTTTACCATTTCAAACGTCATATTGACCATAACGTTTTATCAAGCATGAGTTTGTTTTTCTTATTTATTTTCTTATTTATTTATTTATTTATTTATTTTTTAGGTATAATGTTTATATTCCCATTTTGAACTTTTGTTTTTTTAATTTCTTACCGATTTAGAATCATATGATTATGTGAAAGGGTACCGATATCGTGTGCACAATTTTTGACATTTTCCACGTTTTTTTAATTAGTGATAGGTGAATACAATTAACGATGATATTAAGCAGTATTAGTTAGTATAGGTTGGATTCTTCTTTCTATTGTTAATTATTAAAAAAAAAAAAAAAAAAAAAAAAAAGATACGCTCGTGAAAAAAAAAGATTCAATTTGTTTAAAAAAAAAGAACTAACAATAACACATACACATGAGAAAGATCTCGATCATCACATTAAATAACATAAAAAGATCTCTTTCGTACGACAATAATATCGATTCATCATTAATTGCTAAATAAAAAACAAAATCAATATATCCCTTGCAACATAAATAAATATGTGAAATATATAATAAATTTATAAAGTATATATATACACATACATATATATATATATATATGTATATGTATATGTATTATTAATATATAGTATATTTTATTTATCTGTAAGGAATTACACGTGAGAATCAACGAGAGAATTTTAATTATAAAAAGAGTGATTATTTTTTGGGTCCAAAAGTTTCAACAATTACGATTTATTTTTTTTTTCTTTAAAAAAAAAAATAAAAAAGTAAAATAAAATTGTCTCTAAAAAGTCTTTATCTAATATAAAAATCGTAATTATTTTATATAAAGTGACATATTTTTTTTTTTAGTCAAATAATAATAATAAAAATAAAGTTCAATTTTTTGTGGGAAAGAAGAAAAAAAAAAAAAAATTTTTTTTTTTTTGTAGATTTTAAAAATTTAAAATGGATGAGGCAACAAAGAAAAAATATTGTCATCTTTTGATGTTTGACATATCCGAACCAGATCAAGAAACGGAATCATGTAACAATGGATCTCATGAAATTTATAATGATGATAGTTTAAAATCTTGTTCCGATAGCTCTTCACAGAAATCATCAGCCACATCTGCCCAAACGTCACTTACAAACAAGCCCATAAAACAACGTAAGACTCGAGCAAGAAAACCAAAAAGAACTCCTCGACCACCAAATGCATTTATTTTGTATCGTAAAGCAAAACAACCTGATGTTGTCGCTCAAAATAAAAATTTAACAAACGCGGAGGTATCTAAAGTCATTTCTAAAATGTGGTGGAAAGAAAGTGAAGAAGAAAGATTTCAATGGGAAAAACGCGCCGATAGAATGAAATTAAAGCATATGCAAGATTATCCAGACTATGTTTATCAACCAAAAAAACCTGGTACCAGAAAACGTAAATCAACCAAACGTAATGATAAAACCAACAAATCTACCAGAGAAGGAAATAATGTAAATAATGCCACTTCTTCGTCCGCTCCATTCTTAGTCACAGAAAAAAACAATGTACCAGATGATACAATTACCGCTATTGCTGATGTTGCGTTCGCTGTTGGAAATAAATCTGATCTTTCAATGCCGGTCACAACTCTTGTATCAAGCATGCCATCACCTCCATCATCCATCGATAGATCTCCGACCATCTCATTAAATCAATCACCAATCATGTCACCACACGGCGTCTTACATAACCATCGATTGAATCAACGCTCTTTATCTGTAAATCACATGACGTTCCATCAACATTATTCGTTATATTCACAACATCCACCAACTCCAACAGAGATTTATGATATTGCACCACAATTTTTGTTACCACCTGACAATTATATTTCACATGAAAATTTCACTTCTCAATGTTTCAATCCCATCGAAGAAACATCTTACATTTCTCCTCACGCTTTGACAAATAACAACTTTGATTCATTCCTTAATGTACAACCAGTTGATAAATTTCCTTATTTCTTAAGTCAAGAAACATCCGCCACTTCTCCAAATACCGCTTATTCTTTTAACAACTTTGACACTACATCAGTTGATCATTATGTTAATCAGTCCAACTCCACAGGTGGAGAGTTACTCGATGAGTTATTTAATAATAACACAACAGCTTCGTCATCTCCTACGATAGTTGAAGATATGGAAACTTATTTTGACGAATCTGTTCAATATCCTAATAGACGTTGTAGTCTTTAAATTTGTATCTCTTTTCTTTTATATATATATATATATTTCTTTTAATGGACATGATTGATTATTTTTTTTTTCTAGTTAGAATTGGACGTACTAGTTAAAATTGGACATTTTAAAATTTTTCTGTGAAGAATTTTTCTTTTCAAAACAAAAATAAAATGTAAAAGAACAATTAAAGATCGTAATTCATAAGCTAATAATGTGATGCTTTTTAAGTTTAGTGGACTTTTTATTTTCTTGTATTTTTCACTACACGCCTAAAATCAAAAGATTTATTTTTTTCATTGTGCATATCATTTCATCTATGTTTTCACGAAGCAATTTTACACAGCAAATATATCGAATATATCTCAAAAACTGAACAATTCAAAATATTCACTTTATAGTAATAATCTAGAATTATGATCAAATCTTTGGGATTGTTTAAGCTTGTTTATATGATATCATTTAGATTACGATTATAACATCAACGTCACGCTTTCTTTTTTATGACGGTTTTTCTTTTTAAAAAATAATTTTTATGTGAAATGTTGATTTTTCGAAACTAAAAAAATAAATGATCAATAAAAACTTGATAAAACTTAAAAATAAATCATATAATGTTATGTACTCACGCACACAAAAGTTGAATTTTAAACGTTTTGTGTACATAAATATTTGTTACAGTCGGTTCTCACCTTCCGGTTTTACTTCAAGTTTGTTACTATAAGGTTATAACGGACCATTTAAAGAATTCATTTATTATAACGAGAGATATTTAACGTACATAAATATATAATTGTTTTAAATGTCACGTGATGATAAAAATTTCGTTATAATAGAAGCGGGTTCGTTATATTTAAGACCGACTATATACAGAATGAGACGATAATTCAATAATCAAAAGTTGCTATTTTGATATTTTGACCAAGAACAAAATTATGAATTTTATTTACTGAATATATTATATTTCGAGCAATCGACCTGGTAATTGAAAACTGTGAGGCGTAGGATTTATGCTATAAGATTAATATTACAAAAAAGATCATGCATATGCGCCGATTTGAGGAATTTGCCGATCATCAATTATGTGGCGCAGTACCGATTAAAATCGATCAAAACCGTCCCTACATAAGAAAAAATAAGCCAAAAAATACTTAAAAAAACTTTTAAGACCTTTTCCAAAAAAATTTACCTCTTTAACCTGAAACCAGTAGAAGAAATTTCTAAAAAATGGAATAAAAATATTATAAAATTAGTTTATTTAAAAAAAAAGTAAGAATAAGCACCAGAATAATGATTTAACGAAAAAAAATTGATTGAAAAATAATTAATAACGAATATCAAATAGATTTTAACTAAATAAACTAATCAATATATAATTAAATTCACTAAAACATCGTTATTAATCTTAGAATTATTTATTGAAAGATTATTTTTGAATAATTTTGCTGCCTAAATAAATTTTTTTTTATAAACTATTGAAAAAAAAATAAAAAAATAGCTCCAAGTTATACTTAATGTAAAATAACTACTAATATACTTGCCAAAATTCTCAACTAACATAATGTAAAAACTGGTGGAAAAGTTTGATGGGGAAGTTGATGGGGAGTTTAATATGGAGTTTACGAAAGAAAAAAATTTTTTAACGCTACTTTTGTTGAAGTAATTTCTCGATATTTGTGTCATATGATCATGTAGCACAAGAGTGATCCTTTTTGTGAAACTTATTTAACTTGATTTTTATCTAATTATCATCAAATTCCTTAATTTAGGCTAATTTTGTTAATTCCGAAAATCGGCGGATATGGTTATTATATGAGATCGATTAAAAAAACACATCTTTATTGGTTCCATCACGATCCAGGATTTTTAAGTATTCAAAATTCTATAGAAATTAATCATCTATTAAACGCTATAAATAATTCTTTTTCGAAATTTAATTTTTTAAATTTCTAAATTAAAAAATCGAATATATTCTTAATTATAGTTTCTCCAAAAAGTAGTCAACCAATGAAGGTTAAAATAAAAAAAAAAAGGAAATAAAAAATAAAAAAAAAACATTCTGCAAAAATCAAAAAGATAGAAAAGAAAACCAACTTTGCATTTTAAAAGGTAATGATGTACATAGTAATGCAAAGTATGAAACTATCTAGAATAAAGGGTACTTTACATATATGTCTTTTTGAGAAGATATTATCATCCAAAAAAAACATTGAATTGTCCATCTATGACGCCAAAACACATTCAGCTATTACCGGTTTGTTACCCATTGAGAAATTCAATGATTTAAAGCTTGATTCGAATAAATCATGAATCATTATTATAATTGTTATAAATTTTATAAAGTGTTTGTATGTTAAAAGGCTATTTATAATTTATTTAATTGAGTATAGACTAAATAATATCGAAATAATACTTCTGAAAACTTGCCTATTTTTAGTAAGCTATAAACCTCTTCTACTTATAATGTTTTGATAATGTTCTACTTTTAATCCTGTTACCCGTTACCACCATGGTAGGTCTCTAATCTATCCTACCACCGAAAGTTGATAAGTCAGAAATTTGAATGATTCGCCATCGACGTAAAGCCATACTATTCGAAAAGTTATTATGAACCAAGCGGTTGCCTGATATTGATTTTTTATCTAGTAATAAATCCATTCCCTTCCAGAAGTCGGTTATAACCATTGATGTGATGAAAATGACACAGTTACGCAGTAAAATAGTAGAGTCGTTGACTCGTTGTACAATTAGGGGTGAAAAAAGCGCCTACCAAATATACCAAATTTTTCCCGATACAAGCCAAAGCCTTCCAGCCCAACGAAACATAAGCCAATTAGGCGAAGTTCAAGAACCCAAAAATCCTTAGAGTAAATCCTTTTCACAAAGTTAGGTACAGTAGATCCCTTTTTTTTCTGATTTCCCTCATCCAAAATCAGAGGTTGTCAGGCGTGAAATTAAAATATTCCCTTTGGTTATTAAAGATTATTATTGATCCTCCAATTGAAATATAATATCCTTGATTAATCAAGGATTACATGGTTTTACGATTGTTAAAAAGAAAAGATAATCTTCCCCAGATGTTATAAAGTTCATTTTCGTTGTTATCCACATTTTTGATGTGAAACGTAATAAACCTATTTCCCTTTCGATAGGTGTGACATAAATGTCGCCTTTTAAATTGTTCGCTCTATCACTATCTCTGAGGATCGACCAACCCATATCTAATTATTGCGAAATATCCTTGGTAAATACTTTCGCAGCAATTTGTTCAATTTCGACAATTGAATACTGATGCCCAACTATCCTTATTAATCATTAGGTTAAAACCTAAAAATCAAAAAAAAAAAAGATCGAACGTCTTATTTCATTATTTCATGCTAATGGATTCAAGTGAAAGCTTACTTTAAACACAATAATTTTTTCAAGGTAACAGTCCCAACTTCATATAATATTCTTTATTCAAAAAATTATTCCCAAAGCATCTATTCTATTATTATTATTTCAACTTTGAATAACCAAAGTTGATGGCAATTATGGTTCATCGAGGAGAAATGATAAAAAAAAAAAGCAGCTGATCACTGTTATTTCCCAGTGATCATCTACCAGATACCGAATTTGTGACTAGATCTAATACACATTATATGTTAGTATAATTTTTCATATGACTAAAATACTTTTAATTTCACCAAATAATATTTCTACAACAAAGAACTTTTAATATTTGCATGTCTTCATCGCATAAAATTTAGGACATGCAGGAAAGTGAGTTATTTACAGCGAGATCTGCGCATTTGGTGCAGTACATCATTTTTAAGTAGGAGATCGTCCAAAATCCTGAAAATCTTTAATCTCGACAAATCTTGATCCTGAATGAAATGTCAATAATCCTGAATGTCGATAATCCTGAAATGTCATAACCCGATGACACATAATCCCGACACCTTCAAATACCTTTTTAATAATGAATTTTAAGATTTTTCGTTTCAGTATTTTGACTTTTAGGCTTATGAAAGTAGCGGGATCTTGTAGTTATTCGGTAATTTGACTTTTAGGCTTATGAAAGTGGCGGGGATCTTGTAGTTATTCGGCGATAATTTGACTTTTCAGGATTAAATCTACTGTAGTTATTCGGTAATTTGACTTTTCAGGATTAAATCTACCGTCGGGATTGTGACATTATACTGATTGATATCATATATATGTTACTTGTGAAACATAAACTTACATTTTTTTTTAGATATATTTTTTTTTTTTTGAAACTGAAAGTAAAAATAGATATATGATTTGATAGTTAACTCAAATTTAAAAGTTGCTATATTCGAATTAGGACTCTTTTTTGTTTGAATGTACCCTCACTATGGGAATTTCACGGGTAACTGTGACACTAACGTTGATTTTCACAGCTGCGCCATGAAAATCATGATATTCCACAGTGATTCCCAGTTTCGAAACTATTTAGTGAATAGTGATAAACTTTTATTCTATGACTATGAAGACTTTTTATTCATCTTTTTAAATAGACATTACCCGCGAAAATATCAAGAAAAGAATCATGAAATATCATTGGAAACCGCGGGATAATGACAGTAATATTAGTTGTGAAAATAGTTATTATACGAAAATTAACAGTATTACAATACATTTATTAGTTTATTTATTTGCTGAAATTAAGTAAATTCACACCTTTCATCATATTAAAGTCTTAGGGTTTTAGATTCTATTTGTCACAATTGTGGTGCAATCACTTCATGTTTTATTTTTACTAAATATGGTAGGTAATCCGAGGCAACGGGGATTAGGGGAGGGGTAATAGGTAGATCCTGTGTACATCGCCATTTTAAATTATTGTGAATGGGATTATAAGAGGAAACAAGAAGACAATATATACTTTGTATTTAAATTTTCTGTATATATGCATTTTAACCTATTTTAACGTCTTTAATTTTAATTTATTTGAACATATTACAAATAATTAATAATTGTAATTAAATTTTTTATGAAAGAAAGAACACAGTCATGGTCAAGAAAATTTCAATCGTTTCATTTGTATAACAGTTTTAAAAGATATGACTAAGGTAATTTGGATGGAAATTTATTAAATTAAAAATTCGGTTGATAATCGTTTGGTAATTTAATTAATTTTATGATTTTGGATTATTGATTACGAGAAATACATGTGATTAGAAATTTGTATATTATCGGAAATGGTATTGCCACGCTAAATAATTTTATTAGTTTATTTCGTGAATATTTACATATGCTAAAAATTTACACGTGTCAATCTGCGCTGCAAAATGAAGAGTAAATTTTTCATAAATATGTTAAAAGTGAAAATAATTTTTCGAATATTGGAAAGATATGAAAATCACGAGTCTGTTTTTTCTTTTATAAAAAGGAAGCAATTCTGGAACAAAAATTACATTGTAACAAAAAAAAAAAAATATTTAATAATTAATACTTACGAAACAAAAAAATAAAAAATAATCCCAAATTAAATATTTGAAATCATGATTCGACATTTTATTTTTGTCTTCGTTTTATTGGCTGCATTTTCCATGATCAATGCCGTTCCACATCAATTTCGTAAAAGAACAACTACATTTAATCCATGTCCAGTAGAAGGCGTTGACCCACTCACTGTATCAATCTCACCTGACCCTCCTGTTTCTGGAAAAACCGAAACTTATACTGTTTCCGGTACATTGACTAAGGGCGATATAACTGCAGATAAAACCATCGTTGGAATTGCATATGCTGATACGGCCAAAAATCCCATAGGTGACCCCTATACTAAAATCTTTACTCAATCATTTAAATCTGGAACTCCATTTACTATTACTGCTGATGACGTCACAACACCTCAACTTCCTGACTCTTACTTTATTGGAGTTGTTGTTGGGGATCCAACGGATGATCCAAAAAATCCACTTGATGTCTATGGCTGTGCATTTGCTGTTGTAGGTAGTGCAAAGGCAGCGTCGTACCCTATCGCTGAGCGTTCGTATCCTATCGCTGAGCGTTCCTAAATGGTTTAATATTTTATATCAACAAAGAGATTACTAGTTCTGGTTCGAATGTAATTAATCTTCCTTAGTACAAAATTTTTTATATTTTATCTATCAATTTAATTTTAATTTTAACATATATTATAATTTTTTTTGAAAAAGAAAAAAAATGTTACACTTCTTTAATGGTCAATTGTAAAACTTAACCTAATCATAAATAAGAAATAAAATTTAAATAGGTTATTATTTTTTAGTGTACAGTATGTTTTATTTTGCATTTTTTTTTCTTGTTTTAAGAAATCAACGAATTAAAATGTTACATTATTGACTACATTTTCCATGATTAATACTGTCTCAAACTGAGGTGATGTCGTATCTAACCCTTTCTGTTCCTGGATGACCCTTGCTTCCGGTACAATAAAACATTAAAACATTAAAACATGATATCACCACCCCTCACGACGATAAAGTCGATAAGCTTCTTCGTTTTATACTTTTTAATTTCTTAAGCTGGCGTAAGGTTTTGCGTCTCTGATCTAACAAATTTATAAATTTCTAATGTACAGCGCAAATATTCTTTTATCCAATCACATTTCTCAAGGGAATAGGATTGTGGGAATGATGCAAGAGCTTTTTATATCAATGACATGCCCTCTTTTTAAATTTACCTTACCAGAAGTTCACCTAAACAGAAATACAATTGTGATCGTAAAGCTTGGTTACTTTACGCCCAAAATTTTCCATGCAAATTGCAAAAGAAATACATCAATTTATTGTAGTAAATTTATGTTATGCATAACTAATAATAATATACTTTACATGGATGTTTTAATACAGAGTTAAGATAATTTTAATAATATTTAGTCTTCTCTATTTTCATATGCTTCCATACCAAACATTCACTATCCTGGCACTTATTATTCCAACATTCATTATCCTCGACATTATTATTTCTACTAACACTACTATCTTTGTAAGTTTCATGTATTATAATATTCTAATTAAAGATGGATTTACTTTAATGTCAAATGCAGATTTTCGCAAGATATTATTAAAATTGCTAATAATCAAAGTATGTTAATCTAAATAATAATAATAAAAGTATTAGTTTTTGCAAAAGTGTCATTATTAATTTTGCGAAGTATTAATGAACGGTAATAAAAAATATTAATTGTTATAATACTACATTAATTTTTGCAAGTATCATCAAAATTATTAAATATTAATAAAAAAAAATTATTATAATTAATGCATATAAACAAAAAAAAAAATATCAATTGTAACAAATTATTAATTGACGATCCGGATAAGATCGGCATTATTAATTATTATTAAAACACAGAAGATTATTTCATATTAGCAACGTTTCGCAGCTGTATAAATAGTAAACACTAAAATTATTTTATTTTATCTGGAATTTGTAAAAATTAAGTCATATATGTAAAGATACTCAAGGAAAAAAAATAAGCTGAAAAAAAAATCATATGTTTAGTATTGCAAAAAGTGTTTACATTGTATATACTTCAATTTTTTGCCTTATTTCTTACTTTTTGCATGATTGGTAAACACTAAGATCATGAAAACTCATTTGGGTGTTATAAAAATCGTACAATATATGTAATAAAAGTTGAGAAATTATAATAAGTTAAAAATTTTGCTTATTTATTGTCAAAAGAATTATGCTTCATATAGCAAAAACGTTTATGTTACACAAATAATTGACGAGAAATACCTGAACACTACAGTTTTGAAATTTATTATTATAGAGTAAAAATTAAGTCATACATGCAATAAACCTCAAGGAAGAAGAATAAGGTAAAAAAAAATATACATTTATTAATGGGAAAAATGAGTTTATATTTCACGCGCGCCAGATTCCACTCTATTTCACAATTTTTGTATAATTAGTAAACACTATAATTATGAAAACTCATTTATGTGCAGTAAAAATCTTTTCACATGTGCATAAATACTTAAGGAAAAAGAATAAACTAAAAAATTTATTATTGAAAAAAAAGTGTTTGCATTGCACGCACGTTAAATTCCACAATTTTTTGCATTTTTTTCACTATTGGTAAACACTAAAATTATGAAATCCAATTTCTATGCTGTAAAATTAATATTCTATATGCAAAAAATTCAAGGAAACGGAATAAGCAAAAAAAAAGTTATACATTATTATTGTAAAAAATAAGTTTATATTGTACAATCATCTAATTTTATGAGAGTGCCGAAGAGTGCCGATCTTATCCGGATCGTCAATTAATAAATATCGGGATAATGTGTGTTGGGATAATGAATGTCGGGAGTAATGAAGTTTCGGGATTTTGAAATTTTGGATTATGATTTGTCAGGGTTTTTGAATGTTGGGCATTTATTATAACGGGATTCTGATCATCAAGATTTCGTAGTAGTAGATCCGTTTTATTTATATTGTCAGATCATATATTTCATCATAGTGTAAATGCCAGTTCTTATATGCTTATAAAAATAAGCGTTATACAGTATATATGTAGCAGAAGGTTTATGAAACAAACTATAATAAAATATTAATAACCATTTCACCGTCGATCAATTTACGATAAACTTGAATAGAAAAACATAAATTAATCAGTTGCGAATAGGTAATGCATAAACTCAGCAATTACTCTCAGACGCAAGCATTAATTCACAAATAAACTAATACTTTAAACAACGAGATAACTTATTAAATAAATGCTTTATGTTATCTGTCTTTACATTGATCTAAAAGGCCTATATTTATACAAAAATAATAACTACACTAAATTCTACCTAACATATCTAACATATAAAATAAATGCTACTTATTTTACTTATTTCACATATTTATTATATTGCATATGTTTAACATACCAAATATTTGCAATATTCGTAACATTTATGACTTTCGTGACATGTAACATTCATTTCGTAACTTTCGCAACATGATCAGCGATCATGTGACTGTTCGATTGTGACAATAGTAAAAAATTTTCCTCTCCTTGTATGAATTCTTGAAGTGTCACTACTTGCGACAAGTGCGATAAGGTCTGTATTTTCACAGAGAAATACTAAGGAGTCACATATGGTGCAATATATACTAAATGAAGGTAATCTGCTTATTGAACATTTCCTATTTGAATATACATCTGGGACTGGATATATTTTTGAATTTGGCTTCACGAATCTTATAGATCGCAAGGAAGTAATGCATGTATTAGTTGATTTACATCAAAAACATGATAATGAATCAACAGAAATAAAGACATTTGTGAACCATTTAATATCACTATTGGAAAATTGGTCCCTTGATTGAACATTTAAAATTTAAACGATTTATAGCGATTTGTCGCTTATATAATATAATGGAATACGATTCAAATTTATGCATCTAATGTTGGTTCAAGTGTATTGATCTTCTTTTCCGATATATTATAATTACAGTAATTTTTGAAATCTGCGCAATATTACAAACAGCTGCAAGTGAATAAGATTTAAAAAATTCATTAATTCGTGATCCGCCTAAGAACTGCAAAAAGTTACCATATAAATTCGGTGCAAAAAACTTAAAAAGTTATCTTGTATTATCTCGTGAGCCAGTGATTGGATTTCGATGAACTTTAAGCCAATTTGTAGAACTTGATGCTCTCTTCAAAATAAAAAAAGTATCATCGAATTTGGACAAAGGGGTCGTGAGAAAATCAAAGAAAACTTTTTTTTTCGGAGCGGATCGGATTCCAAATTTGGAATCCGATCCGCTCCGAAAAAAAATAGCTTTTGGTCATTATCTCACGATTTACCAGTCAGATTTCGAATTTTTTTTTTATTTTGAAGAGGACATTGACATCTACAAAATAACCTAAAGCTCATCGAAATCCAATCACTGGCTCACGAGATAATACAAGATAACGTTTTTAAGTTTTTTTGTACCGAATTTATATAGTAACTTTTTGCAGTTCTTAGACGAATTACGAATTAACCTAATAAATTTTATAAAGGTAAGTTAATTTATTGAAGTGTTTGTGTCAACAGTCAAACACGATACAAGATACTGTGCAAAAGAATTTTTAAAAATAGCTAATAATTAAAACTAATTGTATTTTCAAAAAAAAAGGAAGAAAAAAAAATTCATAGAGGTTTAAAAAGGATTTGACATACAACCACTTAAGAGATCTTTTTCATATTGTCCGGATCTCCGAATCCTGTTTGAAGTTGAAAGAACCGGTTAGAAACCTTTTTTTTTGTCCAACTTGGTACCACGCAATTAGTATCACATTTATTTCCTTTATTACACAAAAAAGGAAATCACATGTTTATACTTGTATGACCATTTACTTATATAAACATAGCCGACCGATTTACGTGAATGCCGCATTTTTAGAAATTTTGCCAACTAACCAACTAGGGAATTAATAATAAATTGAAATTTTACTCTTTTCGTAATTTTTATATATTGAAAGTCTCATATCCAGTTTCAGAACTTTTTATAGTAATTTTACAGTTTGTTTTTCAATGACTACTATGGAACGTACTAGTATTACTAAAAATTTCCCATTTGACTCTCTTCACCAATATTTATCTCAACAATATGAAGGAAATTTTTATTCTTTCCTCGAAAATACTGATGTTGCAATTATACCTTTAACCAAATCAGAATGTGATTATTGTATGGATGCATTATGGAATAACTATGTTAATAAAGTTAAAAAAGAACGTGAGCAAGAAAAAGAAAATTTGGTAATTACATATAAAGATGCTTCTATGCCCATATGGTTTAAAACATTCGGTTCAAAACCGTTTGGTGAAAAAAGCTTATTCATTTCACTTCATGGAGGTGGTAATACTGAACCTTGTGTGAATGACTCACAATGGGAAAATCAAAAAACTTTATATACTCTTGAGGAAGGTGTTTATGTAGTTCCTCGAGCTCCCGGTAATACTTGGGACTTATGGCATCGACCAGAAATTGATCATATGTTTGACCGAATTATCGAGAATATGGTTATTTTTGAAGGAGTTAATCCAAATAAAGTATATTTAACGGGATATTCAGCGGGAGGAGATGGTGTGTATAAACTTGTCCCACGAACAGCTGATCGCTGGGCAGCTGCAAATATGAACGCGGGACATCCTAATGATGCGTCACCATTAGGTCTACGCAACACTCCATTTACCATCCATGTAGGAGCCGAAGATACTGCTTATAATCGAAATAAAGTTGGACAGGAATGGGCAGAAAAACTTGCAAAGCTTCACAATGATGATGGTCCTAATGGTTACATTCATTGGGCAGAGATCTATGATGACATAGGACATTGGATGGATGGAAAAGAAAAGGCTGCATTAAACTGGATGGCACAGTATACTAGAAATCCGACACCTGAACGAGTGGTTTGGTGGCAAGATACTGTTACGCATGATCGACTTTTTTGGTTGGAACTTCCAAAAGACCAAATTCGAAAGTATACTCAAGTAACTGCTACGCGTGATGGTCAAAATTTCGACATTCAAACTAAAGATTATAAAAATGTAACAATTCTTTTGAACGACACCATGGTGGATATGGATTCTCCGATCAAAATAACAATGGAGGGGGAAGTTTTGTTTGAAGATGTTGTACCACGTACCATTGGAGCAATGGCAAGATCATTAAAACGACACGGAGATCCGTACTTAATATTCACCGGAGAAGTGACCGTCTGTACTGGAATCCAAGAGAATCTATACAATGAAAGTTCAACAGAAGTGGACGAATAATATTAATTATGTTATTATTTAAATGTTTAAGAACGCTAAAATTTATTAAATCTGTCAAGTCCAAATTATTTAGTTTTACGATATGTTGCAAAAGCGGGTAAATTTATTTAATAATACAACAATATGTATATAATGATTTTCTTATTATTTAATACTTACAAAAAAGCTAATATACATGATAATTGTTAAGTTGGAATATAAATCAACAATTGGTTGTAAATACACTACAAAGTAATTTTTTTCAGAACTTGAACTTCTTAGCTATAATATTAACATCAAAGACAAATGTCAGTGTTAATCAATAACATGACTGGACAACTTGCAGCAATAATTGTAATTTAGAAAGACTAGAATGCTACCGACTAGAACTTTGCGCGTTTTTATTAAGATCTTGAACTCTTATAAGTAAATATAATTTTGCTCAATAAGATACTGTATACGCTTGTATTAAACTTGTTAAAGTTCATAATGATTATGTATAATCCGATAATCACTTTTGTGAATTTTAACATTATGGAGTACATGAGATATTGGGGTGCGCTGTCAACTAATTAAATCAAAACTATATATGGTCTTATATAAAAATTTATTAATAAAGAATCAATTAAATTCGGGGATTTTCTCTGTCTTTTATTAGAAAAAATCCCAAATTCGATAACTTTTGCAATTTATTAGGATTCAAAGAAATATTAAAATATAAAGAGTATGCAATAACTTAAAGAATAACCTAACAGTTCGCTTTTTAAAAAATATTCAAGAAAAAAAATTCTTTTTCTTATAAAGATGTATCTAAGAGTAATTACTTGTTATTGTCGAAATTTGAATGCTTTTTTTTATTGAAAAAAACGTTCTGTTACGTGAAAGATGTAATTGTTTGGGATACTTTTGCAGAATTTTGAAAGAAAATAGTGAAAAGAATTCAGAGTTATCAAGATGGGGAATTACATCAATATTAATAGGAGACTTATTAGGAAATTTCATTAAATAGCCTAATATGATGATCACGGGAAAAAATCTTCAATAGTGAATTTTACTATAGGTCCAGATATAGTTTTGTTAATATATGTTGACAGCGCACCCTAATGAGATATCTAAAAACCGCCAAGAGTTGTTTGTGCATCATAAACAATTTCCCCCTGAACATTCTTGATTTGCAAATTTTATAGACAAAAAAAGATATTGCTTGCTAAAACAGTGCTTATAAAAAATCTATGGAAAAAAAACTCCGATAAATGATGAAGAATTGGCCATACGATTAATTTTCTTGAAAAGTTTGTTTTTTTTTTATTTTTTATTACATTAACCTTGAACAAATTTTCTTAAAAAATTATTTTATGTTCAATAAACTGACGAAATAATAAAGATATTTGTGGATTCACACTTTATGAAAATTTTCCAAACCATCATGAAGAATTTTGTCTTAATTCTGGTTCTCGGCATTTTGATTTTCGGTAATTTTGCCTCTGCTATTGATTTGAAATGGAAAAGAGCCGGTTGCGAACAAATTTGCGGTAATAATTGTTTAGTAATTTATATATGTTGCGGTAGCTATTAGTACTAATTGATGCTTGATAATTGGTACAGGCAATGGTTGCTGTCTTTTAACTCAAATATGTTGCGGTAATGGTTGTTGTGGTCCATCTCAAAAATGTTGCGGTAATGGTTGTTGTGGCCCATCTCAAAAATGTTGCGGTAATGGTTGTTGTGGTCCAACAGAATTTTGCTGCGGTAATGCTTGCTGTACGATAATGCAAACTTAACAATATGTGTCAATGGGTTTATTTATTAATATAGCAAACAGTTATTATTATGTTATGAATTATGATTTTTCAGTCAGCTTAAATAAATTTAAATTTAACAGCTCAAAATCTTAAAATCTTAACTGTATGGCGTAATTGGCGTATGTCAAATACTAATTTAATATCGTTATAACAAATTATCATATGTGATTACACTTTAGCAGCAAGTTACATCTTATATTGATTTCTATTTCGCAGCAAGTTACATCTTATATTGATTTCTATTTCTGCGTAACCATTTTTTTTATAGCCGATCTGCGTCACTTCTATTACTTCTGCTACATCGTTACACTCTGTTATTTGTAGATAGTCAGCGCTAATAATTTTCAAACACATGGAGTGCATTCGCAAATTCATTTGGATTGGATTGAGTCGATGCGATAAGAAACTTCCAATCCAGGGTAATAAATTTAGATAGAAATTATTATGCTTTACTTTTTGTGGTTTCAACAATTAATAGCGGAATGAACTTCTAATAAAATGAAACCTCTACTAATTGCAAGAATTATAATATATTTTCGGACATTTTTTATTGTTTTGGTTTATTTAAATAGCGTTAATTAAAAAGTAGCTAGATGAAATATTTTGTGCAATTTTTAAACACCAGTTGACATTGTATAAGATTAATTAACCACGTAAATAAAACTGTGATTTGACTCACTGCAAAATTATTAATATAATTATTTATTTTTCATACAAGAAAAAAAAATTATTTTCTATTGAAAATAATCGAATCGAAAATTCAAAATATTTTTTTTTTATTTTTTACTGTTTGATTTACATCAATTTTAATTTAGCTAAATAAATTTTTAATAATGTCGAAAATCTTTTTGTCGCTAAGAAAGTATTACGAATAAGATTTTTTTTTTTTAATGAAAATAATCTTAACATACATAATTTATTAAGAGATATAATTAATTCTTTTAAGTTAAATAAATTTTGTGATATTTTTTTCGCCTTCCAACTACAAAATTATATGACAATATAACCAATGAAAGATGTATCTGTCCTGAAGGCAGTTTGTTACTACAAAAAAAAAATAATTTCATTTGGTCCGTTCCTGATAATTAAAATTATGAACTAATTAAAAGATAAAATTTAGACTTTAATCAAAACGATAAATTGAGCAGCAAGCTAACGTTAAAGTAAATGTAAATATAGACAGAAACTTGATAATAGAGATGAATAAAATAAATAAATAAATAAATAAATAATTTTTTTTTAAAAATTACATTATATATAAAGAATTAATTTACATGCATATATAATAGAAAATAATAAGCAACTGTCTATATAAATAATCAATAGGTTAAATTAGTAGTAAAAAGTGTAAATGACCAAAGCTACTAGATATAGATGAAGACGCGATAGTAAAGATACTACTTAACTCATACAGCGACACAAATTTTTCGGGGGAGTGAAAAGGACCGCTCAAAAAAACAAGTCACCAAGATAAACACATTCTCCGCAATTACATGATCGGGACATCACTATAGGGATGGCAAACAGTCGGTCACGGTCGGTCATCAGTTGATCATAACCAGGTTAATTACAGCTGATTCATAATGTACAGGACACGTTCATTTTTATTTACATTTGGTAAAACTCAGTAAAACTCAGAATAAGGTAAAAATTATATCATTAGATTCAGAGCACTAATACGAGTATAACGATATAGTATTTATTTCATTTTGTCTTCTACCAAGTTTTACCGAGTTACTTTCGGCAAGAGATGTGTCCCGTACATTATGAAATCAGCTGTAACTGATTGTTTGACCGACCGGTTAACCAACCGTCTAATTGATCGTTCATTTGTCATTTTTTTTTTATCAAGAAAAAAATGTTAAGCAATGTTTCTTATTAACGAATTTATCAAAAAAATTCATGATTTAACTTTATTAAATTCGTTAAAAAAATGTTAAACAAATGAGGTTAAATGGTCGATTAATAGTCAGTAAACGGTCGATCGATATACCGGAGAAATTTGAGTGCTATGTTTGCCAATATTATTTCCATTAGTGCTTGTTTATATTTAAAATAATCATTATGTTTTGTTTTTTATTTTTTAAGAAAAGGAGTATATTTTCTATTTGGCGATAGTATGTTTTTGACCGACAAATTATTGGCGATCATTTTCCAAATTAATGTACTTTTTCGCTTAATTTGGAAATTGTTGTGCGATCTTCAAGCATTTTTTCATGGAAGTGGAAATGCGCAATGTGAACTTTAAAGTTGAAATTTATATAGCTAAAAAATTGCAATATGCAATGCAATATAGGAAATTACAAGTAGACTGGAACATCACCTTTGCATATCTAAAAGGTAATGAAACTTATTATACAACAACTTTTAAAGATTGCAGAAGAAAAAGAATAAAAATCCAGAGATTAATGGAAGAAATACCAACCATTGAACAGATGAAAAAATCTCAATATAATATATATAAAAAATGGAAATGTGTTCAATGTAATAGGAAAAAAAAAACTTTTATTCATGTATGGAAATGTAATAAGAATAAAAAAATATTAAGAACAATTCAAAAAATAGTTTTAAAATATCTTATAAGATTAATAAATGAAATATCAGATAATAATATAAAAATAAGAATAGAAGATTTTGAGCAATTATTTATATTTAAAATAATTGATGATAATCAAAATCTTTCCTTCATTGATGTAATTAAAGGAATTTTCCCACTGGAATTAACAGATCTAATTAAAACTAATATTGGAAATCAAACAAAAAAAATCATAGAAATAGGAAAAAAATTTTTAGAATTTGTGTTTGATATATTACATAAAAAGATATGGAAACCACGTTGTGAAAAAATGAAGAAAAAGGAAAAAGAAAAAAGATCACCAAAAAAATGAAAAAGATGAGAAATTATGATAAAAATCAGAAAAAAATAGTATCAACTAATCAAATTAATAAATATGTTAATTTGGGTGGATTAATAGATAACATATACTTTGGGAGAAATATATTGGATTTTATAGTATATGTGAACCTAGTTAGATAGAAAGAATTTATTTATAATAATTTTATTTATTTTTATTTTATTTTTTACTTTAGATTATTTTCTTTATTTTGTCCAGTTTCTGGATGAGTAGTATTTTTATTCTTTCTTTTATTTATCATCTAACCTGGTTTAACAGATAATTAATTTCTTAGAAATTTTTTATTAGTTAGGATAAACTAGAATTGTAGTCGTATATAGTTTCTTTATAAACTATAAGACCTAATCAGTTTTCCAACATGTACCTTAAAATCCTATTTTAAATAAAATTTGAATTGTTTACCAGTAAAAAAAAAAAAAAAAAAAAAAAAAATGCAATATGCAATGCAATAGCAATGCAATAGCAATGCATATGCATATGCATATGCATATGGTTATTGCCATAGCGACAGTATATCTATCTATACGCTATTTTTTTAAAAAATAAAAGAAATGATTATTTGTATTATGCTATATTGCATCTTTTGATATCATTAGAATAAAATTGCAAATTAAGCTCTCCTGTGCCACTTTTGTTGTTAATTATATTTAACCATCAAGTAAACGATTTTGCTGCAAAAAATTGATTTTGTCGATCATAACACAGGTAAAAAAAAAAAGCCGATCATTTAAAATAGTCACTATTAGTAAATTGTTTTACAGTAAAAAAACTATTTTTTTTTGATCGTTTTTAATGAAAAAAACAAATGATTTTTTATATCATTTTTAATAAAAAAACGTTTTATTTTGCAAATAGTTTCAATAAGAAAAAAAAATTTTTTTTAATCATTTTTAATAAAAACGATTTTTAATCATTTGTTTTTTCTAATTATTTTTTAAATGATTTCCTTTTAGTCATTATAATAAAAAACAATTCAATAGTTTTTAAAAATATTTATATGAAAAAATCGAGTTCAACGGCTTTTTTTAAAATCATTTTTAATTAAAAAGAACAAATTTTTCTTAATCATTTTCAATTAAAAACACATTTTTTTTAATTATTTTCAATTAAAGAAAAAAATTTCTTTTTTACAAATAAAAAAAAAATTCTGTTATTGATTTTGACGGTAATAAAAAGTAGACCTTAACAATTTTCTTAAAATCATTTAATAGAAAATCTGATTTTAACGGGTTTTTAAAATAACTTTATTGATTTTTTATTAATCGTTTAATAAAATAAACTCCAATAAAACATTAAAAGTACGGTTTAAAAACACTTTTTAACGTTATTTTAAAATGAAGTTTTTTTTTAAGCGGTTAATTAAATCAAAAATGCTTTTTTTAAGCATTTAATTAAATCAAAACCGCTTTTTTTAAGCGGTTAATTAAATCAAAACCGCTTTTTTTAAGCGTTTAATTAAATCAAAAACACTTTTTTTTAAGCGTTTGATTAAAAAAAAAATGCTTTTTTTTAAGCGGTTAATTAAATCAAAAATGCTTTTTTTTAAGCGTTTAATTAAATCAAAACCACTTTTTTTTAAGCGGTTAATTAAATCAAAACCATTTTTTTTTAAGCGTTTGATTAAATCAAAACCACTTTTTTTAAGCGTTTAATTAAATCAAAACTGCTTTTTTTTAAGCGTTTAATTAAATCAAAACCGCTTTTTTTTAAGCGTTTAATTTTAAAAGAAACGTTAAAATAAAGTTTTTTTTAAGCAGCTTAATTAAAAAAGTTAAAAACCGCTTCTTTTAAGCAGCTTAATTTAAAAAACCACACATTTAATTTAAACGTTTCTTTTAAATTAAATGCATAAAAAAAAGCTTTTTCTTTTAATCAAACGCTTAAAAAAAAAGCGTTTTTTTAAACAAACGCTTAAAAAAGTGTTTTTTTAAAATTACACCTAACAAAAAAGGTTTTTTTTTTAATCAAACGTTTTAAAAAGGTGTTTTTTAATCAAACGCTTAAAAAAAGCGTTATTTTTTTAATTAAACGCCTAAAAAAAAGGCGATTTTTTTTAATTAAACGCCTTAAAAAAAAGGCGATTCTTTTTAATTAAACGCCTTAAAAAAAAGGCGATTTTTTTTAATTAAACGCCTTAAAAAAAAGGCGATTTTTTTTAATCAAATGCCTAAAGAAAAGGCGATTTTTTTAATCAAATGCCTAAAGAAAAGGCAAGTTTTTTTAATTAAATGCCTAAAAAAAGCATTTTTTTTAATCAAACGCCTAAAGAAAAGGCATTGTTATTTATAATTAAACGCTTGAGAAAAAAGCGTATTTTTTTTTAATTAACCACTTAAAAAAAAGCGTTTTTTTTTTAATCAAGCGCTTAAAAAAAAGCGTTTTTTTTTTAATCAAGCGCTTAAAAAAAAGCGTTTTTTTTTTAATCAAGCGCTTAAAAAAAAGCGTTTTTTTTTTAATCAAGCGCTTAAAAAAAAGCGTTTTTTTTTTAATCAAGCGCTTAAAAAAAAGCGTTTTTTTTTTAATCAAGCGCTTAAAAAAAAGCGTTTTTTTTTTAATCAAGCGCTTAAAAAAAAGCGTTTTTTTTTAATCAAGCGCTTAAAAAAAAGCGTTTTTTTTTAATCAAGCGCTTAAAAAAAAGCGTTTTTTTTTTAATCAAGCGCTTAAAAAAAAGCGTTTTTTTTTTAATCAAGCGCTTAAAAAAAAGCGTTTTTTTTTTAATCAAGCGCTTAAAAAAAAGCGTTTTTTTTTTAATCAAGCGCTTAAAAAAAAGCGTTTTTTTTTAATCAAGCGCTTAAAAAAAAGCGTTTTTTTTTAATCAAGCGCTTAAAAAAAAGCGTTTTTTTTTAATCAAGCGCTTAAAAAAAAGCGTTTTTTTTTAATAAGCGCTTAAAAAAAAGCGTTTTTTTTTAATAAGCGCTTAAAAAAAAGCGTTTTTTTTTAATAAGCGCTTAAAAAAAAGCGTTTTTTTTAATAAGCGCTTAAAAAAAAGCATTTTTTTTTAATCAAGCGCTTAAAAAAAAGCGTTTTTTTTTAATCAAGCGCTTAAAAAAAGCGTTTTTTTTTAATCAAGCGCTTAAAAAAAAGCGTTTTTTTTTAATCAAGCGCTTAAAAAAAAGCGTTTTTTTTTAATCAAGCGCTTAAAAAAAAGCGTTTTTTTTTAATCAAGCGCTTAAAAAAAAGCGTTTTTTTTTAATCAAGCGCTTAAAAAAAAGCGTTTTTTTTTAATCAAGCGCTTAAAAAAAAGCGTTTTTTTTTAATCAAGCGCTTAAAAAAAAGCGTTTTTTTTTAATCAAGCGCTTAAAAAAAAGCGTTTTTTTTTAATCAAGCGCTTAAAAAAAAGCGTTTTTTTTTAATCAAGCGCTTAAAAAAAAGCGTTTTTTTTTAATCAAGCGCTTAAAAAAAAGCGTTTTTTTTTAATCAAGCGCTTAAAAAAAAGCGTTTTTTTTTAATCAAGCGCTTAAAAAAAAGCGTTTTTTTTTAATCAAGCGCTTAAAAAAAAGCGTTTTTTTTAATCAAGCGCTTAAAAAAAAGCGTTTTTTTTTAATCAAGCGCTTAAAAAAAGCGTTTTTTTTAATCAAGCGCTTAAAAAAAAGCGTTTTTTTTTAATCAAGCGCTTAAAAAAAAGCGTTTTTTTAATCAAGCGCTTAAAAAAAAGCGTTTTTTTAATCAAGCGCTTAAAAAAAAGCGTTTTTTTAATCAAGCGCTTAAAAAAAAGCATTTTTTTTTAATCAAGCGCTTAAAAAAAAGCATTTTTTTTTAATCAAGCGCTTAAAAAAAAGCATTTTTTTTTAATCAAGCGCTTAAAAAAAAGCATTTTTTTTTAATCAAGCGCTTAAAAAAAAGCATTTTTTTTTAATCAAGCGCTTAAAAAAAAGCATTTTTTTTAATCAAGCGCTTAAAAAAAAGCATTTTTTTTAATCAAGCGCTTAAAAAAAAGCATTTTTTTTAATCAAGCGCTTAAAAAAAAGCATTTTTTTTAATCAAGCGCTTAAAAAAAAGCATTTTTTTTAATCAAGCGCTTAAAAAAAAGCATTTTTTTTAATCAAGCGCTTAAAAAAAAGCATTTTTTTTAATCAAGCGCTTAAAAAAAAGCATTTTTTTTTAATCAAGCGCTTAAAAAAAAGCATTTTTTTTTAATCAAGCGCTTAAAAAAAAGCATTTTTTTTTAATCAAGCGCTTAAAAAAAAGCATTTTTTTTTTAATCAAGCGCTTAAAAAAAGCGTTTTTTTTCAATCAAGCGCTTAAAAAAAGCGTTTTTTTTTCAATCAAGCGCTTAAAAAAAGCGGTTTCTTTTTTAATCAAACCCTTAAAAAAGGCACTTTTTCTGATTAAACCGCCTAAAAAAACGTTTTTTTTTTAATCAAACGCCTAAAGAAAAGGCATTTTTTTTAATCAAACACCTAAAGAAAAGGCATTTTTTTTAATCAAACGCCTAAAGAAAAGGCATTTTTTTAAATTAAACGCTTAAAAAAAAGCGTTTTCTTTTTAATCAAACGCTTAAAAAAAGCGTTTTCTTTTTAATCAAACGCTTAAAAAAAGCGTTTTCTTTTTAATCAAACGCTTAAAAAAAGCGTTTTCTTTTTAATCAAACGCTTAAAAAAAGCGTTTTTTTTCAATTAAACGCTTGAGAAAAAAGCGTTGTTTTTTAATTAAACGATTAAAAAAGCGTATTTTTTTTAATTAAGCGCTCAGAAAAAGCGCTTTTTCTGATTAAACACTTAAAAAAGCGTTTCTTTAATTAACGCCCAAAAAAAGGCATTTTTTTGTAGTTATCGCCATTTTCAAAATGGTGTACGCTATTTATTCGTGATTGAATATTCGAATACCAATATTCGTCCGATTTTCATCCATGTTTTGTTCGGTTTTCATCCGGTTTTTGTCCGGTTTTCAGTTTTCTTTTTTTTTTTATTCAGATATATCTGCATACATCATTTTGAAAACAGCGATAAACGCCTAAAAAAAAGGCGTTTATAATTAATCAAACGCTTTAGCTTACTTTGCAATAAATATTTAAAATATATTTGTACTTGGGGGGACGAAGTCCCCCCGCAAACTGCATATTCTAGTTCCTATAATATAACCATAATATTCTATAACTGATAATTGTTTATGACGAAATAATACAAACCAGAAAATGAAAATGAAAGTTGGTAGCGAAAGTACTTCACGTAACACTAGATGCAAAACTACTAGAATTATAAGGTGCTAACCTCAAAACAAGTGTCAAGAAGAAATCAAAACAAAAATCTAAAAGTGGAGAAAAATGCTAAGTTGAATAAGGAGAAACATTCAAAGAAAAAAAAGCACAAGTAATAAAACATAAAATTCTCAACATAATATATAATAAATTTTTCTTAAAGTGTCTCATATTATTAATTTTCTTAATAATTATTAACAAATGAGATGTACAGTATTTCAAATTTGTATTTTAATTCTCACAAATAGAGATAAAGTTTTGGTGCATGATTAATTGCAAATATAAACAAAAAAATGATTGATAGATGTAGTGTAATATTTTGTAATTGTAAATATCGTATATACTATTAATGTTATTATATAAAATAATTAATATTTATATTATTGTGAAAGTGAAATTCCTTAAATCTTATCATATATATAATTAATATTACTTCTTCAACAGATCTCCATAAGATGCGATGAAAACCAACCACTAAAATAACAAATCCTTTTAGCTTATTAGGATTTGATTCAGTTATTCTGATACGCTTATCAAATACTCCTGAACTAGAATAACTAGCAGGTTTTCCTTTTGAGATTATATTTATATATGATTTCAATTGATTTATCCCATTATTTAATACTTCACTAATAGTAATTTGTTTTGTTTCTTTATGTTCATTGGACCAATAAGTATATACCCTTTTTAATAAAGTATCTTCATCTTCTTTTTCAACAATTTTATCTAAATTTTCTAAATCATTTGCACCAAACTTAATTTTTTGATTTTTCATTAAATCAACTAATGAAATATACTTTAATTCTAAACTAATATTATTATCACCTGCTATTTCTTTCAATACAAAAATATCTGAATAGCCAAAACGACCAGATCCTTTTTGTTTTTTGCCATCCATTATTAATGAAAGTTCTGGGACACAATATTTTAATGGCAAAAGACTTTCAACAATTGCCTGAAGAACAGGTTCATCTGCAGAAAATAAAGACATTTGTGATCTTGATGATAAAAATGTTTTTAGAATTTTTATAAAGGGCATAATATCACCTGCAACAAGATTTTCATATGCTGAAGCAACAAGAAGACCATTATTAATAATCTGTCTATATACTAATTTATCCTTGTTTTGTTCAAAGATTTGGATCTGTTTTTTAAATAAAATATCATCTGTATTAATATTATTATCTCTTACTCTTTTTAGTTCTCTTGTCTGTTTATCTTGAAGAATAGGTTTTTCATTCCATTTTTTATTAAATTCTAATGTTTCACCTAAATGATATGTTTTACTTCTAATATCATCTGAATCAGTATCATTATCTCTTGCTCGTTTTTTTATTTGTCTATCATGATGAATAAGTTTTTCATTCCATTTTTTATTAAAGATGGATTCCAATACTTCACCTAAATGATATGCCTCACTTCCAACATCATTATATGTATAGCAATTGCGAAATATTAAATGAATATCTTCTTCTAATTCTATGTATTTACTATTTTCTAATTTTGAATTTATAGTAACAAGATCCATTGGATGTTTAACAGCCTTATTTGTAATATTTTTTTCAATATATTTAAAGAATGGATTAGCATAAGATGTATTTTCAAGTTCATAAAGAATATTATAACAGAAATTTATATATTTAAAATCTTTATGAATATTTCGTGTTTTTTTTGGAAGAGATATGGATGTAGTAACAGCAGATACTAAATTTTCTTTTTCATATTCTTTGATGACTTCTTCCCAGAATGTTTGCAACTTGTTTGGATAACGTGAATGTTCTGTATATACCTGTAAGAATTAAACAGAGATTAGCAGTGTGCTTAATTTTTTATTTAGTGATTAAAGAAGGTACATAGCCAATTCCTCCTCCAGAATTAGCAGACTTTATCAACAACAAAGCTAGGGCGCCTGAGTTGAGAGCTTGGGCTGGTTACCAAGGGTGTCAAAACAGTAGTTCTCCTTAAGTGACCACGATGAGTATTAGGAGTTACCCATACTTTGCAAAATAAAAATCAAATCACACCTTTTTTTTTAGTTCAGTAAAAGCATTTGGTTCTAATATTTCCTTGGCTACACTCAAAAATCGATTATACCAAGTAATGTTGAAGTTTTGCCACTTGACTAATGTTAATGGAGAATTAGTTAATGAAGTCAGTGAAGCAATAATGGCATCTCGGTTAAGATTTAAAAACCCTTTGTAAGTCCAATTATTTTTTGATTCACTTAAGTAAGAAACAAGAGCTAATAATAATTAAAGAAAGTTTACTATTAGAAGTGGAATGAACTTTTGCCAAGTTTTTCACAATTTTCTTACCTTCATATCCAATATAGTTTTCAGTTGTTGTATTCATCATTAGTTCATTAACTCATTAACTTACAAAAGAAAAAATAATACAAAAAAAGTAAAAGTATTTATAAAAAAAAAGGAATGAAATATATACAAAAAAAATGACATGACTCGGACTGACACACAAATGTGCAAAAATTATGCATTAGCTTTTGTCAGTCCTGTCAGCCCAACTCACTGTTATGAAAATGATAAATCTAATATAAACAAATGTTATTAAATAAACATAGCTCACATTTAATGTAATATTGTAATAATTTACAGAATAAATTAATGATAGAGATTAGAGAAAATAAATATCATAATGAATTTTTATGTGCTATGTATAAAAATTTTGTATACACCGTATATGTACAAATCGATCTTTGTGTAAGGTCGTAACATGCTAATATTTATATTTGAACATTTTTTTTTTTTTAATAAAAAAAGAACTTTAATATTGGGACCGACGTAATAAATATTAATTATGAATTATTAATGAATAATTATGGTTCAGAAACATCGACGGTTCATCATAATCAGTCAGAGTAACTTACTTACATATTAAACTAGCCGTTGACCCGTTGCTCTGCAACGGCAAAATATGCATCTTTAAAATGGCACGACATACGTAGTCTAACACGTGTACAATTCAGTAATAACAGATAGTTGCACATGTATAAATAAGTATTCTAAACGTTACAGTAACACACGTATAAATTAGTAGTCTAAACGTTACAGTTACACACGAAAACAATTATTATATTAGAGATATGAGTCAATATTTCAGTCAAGTAATTTTTTTGTCTAACATTCATAAATTTAACATCATAATGAAAATCTTGTCAGATGTAAGAAATATGACTTGGACCAACACATTAACGGGAATAATCTTGAACCATATTATTAGTCGTGATCATAATTAATCAAAGTTAAGTCCTTTTACATAATTGTATGATTCAATGGAGGTTTTATAGATGTTAAATTGGTAAGAAACACTAAATTAAACTAACTTATATTATTCTCGAAAACTTGCTCACGAATTTAAATAATTTAACGGAATACTTATCATTACGCTTCGATTTCTTCTTAGTCGAAAATTTCTTATTTTTCGAGGATTATTCTGGTTCACGGCTTGCGACTTCGCTTTCTTGTTTGACTTCCTAGACTCCTTTTCACGTATTGACGATCATTCCCTATGGAAATCTTTTTTTGTCTTGATTGAATAACGTAAGACAACGATACAATGTATCCTCGATATTAAAAGACAACTTCAGCACAAATTGCACATTGGCAAATCAAATTTTTCGAAGTAATTCTTTGATTCATATCTTATTTCTATTATTTTTAAGAATTAGTTAGATGAGGATAATGTGAATGTGACCCAACTGCTCAATTAGAATTAATTATCTGAGAGTAGTTTATCGGAATAAATTTATCCTTTATTGGAAGGAGGCTTAACTGGTATCCGTCACGCAATTAACATTTTCAATTAATTATCCAATGTAATTATGCAACAAATTACTTTTCAAAATAATTATCCGGAAATCACATTTTATTAATAAAAAAAAACTTAACTTCGTCATTTCAATAAAAAGTAAATCTTATGAATGTCATTGATAAAAGAAATACCATTATGTACATGTAGCTATTCTGGAAGACCTAGTAAAAAGATATTTACGTTCTCTCGGTTTGATATTGCCATAAGGATGTAATTTTAATGATTTTACAGTAGATGATATTAGCCTAGATGTCAGCACACGTGTTTAAAACATTCCATGTCTGCTTAAATTAAAAATTATTATTATTATATTATTATTAGTATTATTAGTTATTTTATTCATGTTAATTTATTTAGTTATTAAAAATAAAACATACAATATTTTTATGATCATTTAAATACTTTAAATATCAACGTGATTAATATATATATATACAGTATGTAAATGCTCATATAGAGCTTTGAATATAAAGACTTGACTTTTATTTTATTTTATTTATGCTAAAAGAATAGTAATTGAGTACATGAATAAACCCACGAATAACTAATAAGATCCCTATGGATATCGTCAACCCACCTAAAGGGCAAGCCTATTCTTCGAGGAAAACGAAACTGCCCGGAGTGAAGTGGAGAGTGGAAATCTCATATCCCCGAAGAGAGAGAGAAAATCAAAAACAAAATAGAGATTAATAATCATCTTTATTTCATCAACAGTGGAACCTCCAGGATTTCCGCTCCAGGCTTTTTACTGGATGCGCCTTGTCTTAGCGTTTGACAGTTCTTCTTCGACTTGATGGAGTAAAAGGAGGAGGTGGTAACTGATTTGATGCTATCGAATCACTTGATTCTTTTGTCAGGGCCGTTCCAACGTTGGTCTTCTCTGGTTGGCTAGGGGGAGAGACACGTTCCCAATGTACTATATTCTTGTTTGTTCCACATAGGTCTTGTCCAGAGCGTGAATGATATTTTCAAAATTTTCGAAACAACCACTTTATCCCTTTCGCTGTTGTAGAGTTTGACAGAGTGCTCTTCTACAAAGAAACATTCTCTACTTCTGTTTCGGAGTTGTGCGTTGAGTAAGCATCTGCAGGAGGGTTATGGACCAATAATTTAAACTTTTCACGCTCTTTTCTTTGTTTTAAAGTCCATTTACCAGGAAACCAGCGTATCGCAGGTCCTTGTTCCAACCTGCAAGAGTAAACGAGTTTAACGCTATGACTGTACGAACGGTCTGATATTTGTGTTTTGATCGAAATACTCTTCGTTATCCCCAGGCCGTTAATTCATTGAGAATACTTCGGTATGTCGCGGATATTCGGTCCGGAATAATATAATTTTTTGGGAACGGACTTAATTTAGCCGATTTTTTTGTTAGTTTTGGCGTTCATGCTTATCTTTTGTTTTGATTAGGGGTATGATCGACCTTCTTTGTTTTCGTCCGTGTTGGTTGGCTACCAGAATTAGCCTGAGCCACGATCGGAATTTCCGAAGAGGGAGAGTGGTGGATTTTAATTGGTGTTCAGATCGGTTTGTTTATGCAGTCATGTGATTCTTCTTCCAGCCGCTTGGAGGAGAAACATCGTTGATCTTTAATACAAAAGCCTCAGTCACCTTCAAATTTTTGTATTAGGCGAGGCTTGACCATCATAGCCTTTAGTAAGTAAACCATGATTAGGAAAGATTTTCAGAGCAATATATACTGTACATGTTTATAAGAAACTTTTGCGCAACGAGTTCGTTTCTGACTCGCTTATATTTTGGTTTGAACTCGCCGTTTTTACTGGATCATGTATTTGAATTTTTACTTGGAAAAGTATGATTTGCAGGTGATTCATAATGTAAATTATGTCGTGCAACATGTTACATATAAACGCTATTTATATAATAATTGCCATATTTTTTGACCTAAAAAAAAAGGAAAAAAATGCACAAATTAAATTGAGATGTTCTTAGTTTAATATTTGAAATATTTCATTCTGATAAAAGAACCCTTTATTCATGCCTTTTAGTTAAAAAATCCTGGTATGCAACAGTTATTCCAATTTTATGGAAAGATCCTTAGAAAGGTTTAAAGAAGGAAAATAAAAATTTATTATTAAACGTAATCATTTTGCATTTATCAGAAGAATCAAAAAATAATTTGAAAAGTCAAGGAGTTGATTTCTTAACCAATTTACATGCTAAACCTTTGATCAATTTTATTAGATATTGTAGGCATTTAAATTTAAATGTAATCGAAAGAATAATTAAGTCAAACACTTTCCTTAGAACTTCAGTTAAAAATAAAATAATTGATCTTTTCATTAATGGAAATACGAAATTTACACATCTTTATATACCTCGTAGATTTAATTATAAAATACATCTTATTCCTGGAACTGAATATTGCTTTTCGAAACTTGAATTTCTTAGTTGCAATACTTGTATCACCAATAATGCTTTGAACAGATTAACAGAAATATGTAAATCCATTAAAGAATTAGAACTTATTGAAATAATTAACAGCAACTATAGAATTGTTAAATTAATAGAAGTTCCAAAAAGATTATTAAATGTTCGTCTTATAACTGTGAACTGTAAGATTGATATATCATTTTATGGAATTCTTGAAGATTCCTTGACTAAACAAGCAAACACTGTACAAGATTTTATAATAAACAAATATCCTATACCAAAAATTCTTTCATCCTTTGTAAATTTAAAAAGATTAGAATTAGGATGTAGTAACTTTACGACTGTAACCACGTGGAATTACTTAGAAGATTTATCCTTGCCTTTCTTAGAAACTTTAAAAACTAAAAATGTTCCTTTCAGAGGTTTAATAAGTTTAATTGAAAATACTAAAGGATATCTTACAGAAATAAATATTGGTTATGTACACCAATTACTTAATGATGAGATTGATAATAAGAGGATTATTCAGGTTATTTCTCAGAATTGTCCTAATCTTAAATATCTTAAATTATTAATTACAAATAATAATATTTTGGAATTAGAAAAATTATTAATTAAGTGTCAATATTTAGAAGGATTATTTTTTATTGCTAGTATGAATTTTTTTTATGGTGGTTATATATTTGATTGGGATAGTTTATTTGAAGTGTTGGTCAAATCATCACCAATTAATTTGTTCAAGTTTAAATTCTATTTTAGAGAAGCGCCCAAATTGGAATCATTAAAATGATTCTTTCATAATTGGAAAGGTAGACACTCTATGTTATTACAAACTATTCAATATAATAGGATTTGGAATAAATCTTTTGATTTAATAGAAAAGTATAAAGAAGAAGGAATTATTAAAAAATATGATCATTCTTCAAATGAATATACTTTTGAGGATTTTGAGTGGTTTGAACAAAATATTCTGTTTAACTGTTAATAATTTGTATATGATACATATATAAATTTTAGGTATGCATACATATAAATAAAAAGATAATATTTTATACAATAAGATAATATTATTGTTTGACGACGTTATCTATGGCATTTATTCAACTTTTTATAATGTCTTGTTAATATTGAAATAGGACATGATATTACTAACTACGCTAAATGGTGAATATGAAAGAATTGCATGCACATTCGATTATTTATGTACAAGATCGCAACATTTTCATGCAGCGTTCTCTAATTAATAAATTAGTCAAAAAAAGGACGGAAAAATTTATTTTTAACGTTTCTCTTCAATTATTTAAAATTATTCTTTAGGTTAAGAAAGGGTAAAAATACCAAACAGATGTTTTTATTTAATATCATTTGAAAGACGTAAGAGAAGTCATTATTATAATATGTTGCTTATTAACTTACTCGTCTGAAAATATCTGTTATGTATTATGATCGATATACATTGAATTCTCAAGATTTCTTTAAAACGCTGATAGTACTGCATGCATGAAGAAAAATTTATAAATCAATAAAACTGAATAAGCGATTTATGAATTATGTAGCATATGGCTATTGTTGCTGACTTAAAAAAATGATTATGCAGCAACCGTTTATCGGGAAGAAGAGAACAAATTCTTTTCATCTTTTACAGCTTCCGCTTCAATTGATCGGTATCATTATTATCGATAATATTGACTATATTATTTAATTTGAATGTTTACAAAAGCTAATATAATCAAACAAAATCTTTGATAAGGAACAACATCACCTTGAATTGTTTCATGAATCTTCTAATAATTCTTCTAACATTAAAATACTTCCAAGGATAACTATTGTTGCAAGCATAATTCGCTCAGTGTATTAATCCTAAATTTTGAGAAACTCTTCGTCATAAGATAAGGAATAATGATTTTTGAGTAGTATTAGTTATATATTGTTCATATAAATTATACAATTTATATTTCCTTTATTATTAATATTTTTACAATTTGTTTAAATAAAAAAAAATGCTTTTATATATCGCTTTATTTTTATAAGTTTAAAATTTAACTAATAAAATTCAGTACATAAATTCACAATAAAGCAATAATTACTAATTTTCGAACAATCAACGGTAACTAGAATATGGTATTTTTAGCCGTATGTAATGTCAAGTGATGAATAACATCTCCAATCCATTTTTGACCAGTTCATTTTATTTCATCACGTATGTTGTCCGTAAGTATTTTGTCATGTAGGATGTTCCATCATTACGGTCATTTCGGTCATTTCACCGTTGCTATTTTTAAAGAAAATTAAAATTCTCTTTATAAAACTTATATCAAATACTTTATTATAAAAACACCATTCCGATGAGCTACCGTTAACATTAATATTATGCTTATTACGAATTGAATGAGTAACATCGCAATAAAAAAAAAAAGAGAAAGGATTTAATCTGAAAATGAATGATTGGTACTCATGCTATGTATGTTTTTCATTCTACGAATACACTATCTCGTATTACATATTAATAATTTCGGCTATATCTTGTAATTCTTGTATGTAATATGCGGTAATAAAAAAAATCATTTTTTTTAAAAAAAAGAATTTTTTATTTTTGTAAGAAAAATAGAATCAACACATTTCTTAATAAAATTAAATACGATTCTTTCTTTATGATCTTTCAAGGTTATGTGAATATTTTTGAAATGAAAGATGATCCTGTCGACGAAACGTTTATCGTATCGGTGAAACGTTTGCCAATGGCATGGTTGGCGATGTAATGATTGTCAATGAGTTAAATGCGTCCCATAAATTGGAAATACACAAAACATTTATTATATAAAATTGAATACAATTCATAAATTACTAAATAATTTCATTCCTAAATCCTACTCTTATTTCAGTAATAGCCAATATGGTTATATTTTTTGACAATCCCTAATGCTTTATATTTTTCTATCATATCGTGATATTTATCCCAATCATCATATAGATAACTAGCGTCAATAGTTTGTAATAACATAAAATGTCTATTTTTCCAATTATCAAGGAATAACTTTAAAGATTCCAACTTGGGTGGTTCTTCAAAGTGAAATTTAAACTTAAACAAACCAGTCGGTGATGATCTAATTAAAACTTCAAATAAATAATTCCAATCAAATAAATCACCTCCCCATAAAAAAGAATTATCAACAATAATATGTAATCCATTTAAATATTGACAATTTATTAATAAATTTTCTAATTCTAAAATATTATTGCTTCTAAACAATAATTTAAGATATTCGAGTTTTAAACAATTTTGATATATAGTTCGAATAATTATTTTATTATCAACCTCATTATTAGACGTCCAATCAATTTTTATTTTAATAAGAGATCCTTTTGTGTTTTCGATTAAATTTGTTAAAACTTTGATAGGAACACCTTTAGCTTTTAAAATTTGTAAATAAGGTAGAGACAAATTCTCCAAACAATCCCATGTTGTCTTATTTGTTACACCAGTAACTTTCAAATCTATTTTATTTAAATTTACAAAGGATGAAATGATTTTTGTGATGGGTTTTTTAGTTATCTTAAAATCTCGTATGGAATTTGAATGCTTAATTAACGAATCTTCAAGAATTTTATAAAATGATTCATCATGTCTTGTATATCTAGTGGTTAAAATACGAATATTTAATAATCTTTTTGTAATTTCGATTAACTTAATAATTCCATAATTATTATTATTCTTTTCTACAATAAGTTCTAATTCTTTAATTGGCTTACATAATTCCGTTAATCCAATTAAAATATTATCATTAATGTTAGCATTACAGCTGAGAAATTCAAGCTTTGAAAAGCATAGATTTGCTCCAGGAATAAGATGTATAGGATAATCAAATTGACGAGGTATATGAAGGTGTGTTAATATAGTGTTTTCATTTATAAAAAGATTTAATATTTCTCTTCTAACAATTGTAAATACAGATTTGTTATCAATATTATCATCTGTATCGATCGTTTCATCTAATATATTTAAATTTAAGTATCTACAAAAACTTATGTAGTCAAATAAAGGTTTTTGATGAAAATTTTTCAAAGGATAAACGCCTTGGCTCTTTAAATTATTATCTGACACATCTGATAAGTGTGAAATAATTATGTTTAAAAATAATTTCTTCTCTAATTTATTTCCTTTCAAATGTTTCCATGGATTTTTCCATAAGATTGGAATGATTATTTCACACCAAACTTTATTAACTGTAAGACATGAATGAAGGGTTTTCTTATCATCTTGTAATTCTTCAAAAATCAAATATAGAATGTCCCTATTTAATCTGGGCATTTCTTTTTTCATGAAAAAAGTGTAATATGAAATTTTTTTTTCCGACTAAAAATGGTTGCGATATTTAAATGAAACAACGTAGCACGACCCCGATTATGTACCACTATGCCATGCCATAATCGAAAATTAATGTGGCTGCGGATAATTATAGTCGATCCCGCAGTAGTGTACAATTGAAATGTAACACGTAAATAAATAAACAAAATATCCTGAAACATACGGCACTGTTCAACAAAACGCAGACACTGTGTAAATAGAAAATACATGTTATTATTTTAAAAAAATTCAATCATTGATAATATATTTTTTAAAATTATCAATAAATGCATTTGATTATGATATTATTATTATTATTATAGAGGAATCTTCAGTTGTTTTTACCAATCATTAATATCGTTATTTCTAGATGTATATTACAAAATAATGTAATAGCTAACTTTTTTTGAGTCAAATTTTTGACAGATTATATTTGTTTCTGAATAATGAATAGGTGATGTTGGAATATATGTTTTTTTCTTTAAAATAAAATCTTTTATTAATTTTAAACGAAAAATCATTTACGGTCTGAATGTCATATGCCGCTATAAATAAGTTGAATTGAGAGGAAAAAAACAAGTTCTTGTTATAAATCTAATTACACAAATAATATAAACAATTATTGTTTCATGATTTATATTAACCGAGCATAAATTAATTGTTTTCAATTTCACTAACCTGCTTATGTAAATTTAGTATAAATGTCATGATAAAATGTAATCACTTACAGTATTTGTATGAAGAGTGAACAGTAATAAATCAAACGCTATAAATGTGATGGATGGAAAAAAAAGTTATCTAGATTTTTATTTTTATCAAAAAATAATAAATACAAATAAAAACAGGAAAAAAGCAAGAAACAAACCAACGATTCGACTTACTTTTGGAAGGAAAGGACCGTTTCTCCCGAAGCTAATTCCAAATTTAAAAAAAGAAAAAAATTCATTAGTTATTGTTAAAAAAACAATTAAAAATCTTTATTTATGATATCTGAACTTAAAAAGGGACAAAAAAAAACCTATAATTCTATTAAATAATAACAATCAATAGCCAAATAAATATTTTTACCGGGTCTGTTAGCAATTGTTAAAATTTGACAGAATCAGAAAAAAATTTGATTGCGTCTTCTTCTGCGTCACTGTGAATCAATGGCTAAAAAGCAAGAAATATATGTCAAAATTTCAAAAAGTTCCGGATTATTCTAATAAGTTAGATTTCCGTTTATTTTTTGGATTATTCTGGCATATAAATTGATATCGATATATTGATTTAATCAATTATATTAATTATACTGACAAATCATAGCAAGAGCCTTTTATCAGCTTCGCAAGATGAATCTTGCTCAATTGGTGTGTCAAATACATGCATAAGCTTATCTTGGAAAATAATGTAGCCGTTAGATATTATAATCGATTAAAGTTTGATATTAGGAACTAAATCCATTTGTATAATAATATTTGTTTCAAAAAAATACAAAGTTGGTAAAATTAATTACACGTTACGTATTACAAGATTCCAAAAAAAGAAAACAAAAGAAAATGGATTATTTTCATGTGATTTGTGGATATGTAAACAACAGCCCTAGCATAAATAATGGTGACAATTAGAATTTTCCATGTGACAAGTTTCTAACCCTGATCCCCCTTACCTAATCCTAATCCAACCCTAATTCTAACCCTAATCCTAATCCTAATTATAACGAACCGGCATGTAAATCCGGCTACCATTTTCTCATAGTGATTCAAATATGACTTCATTTGATTTTACCTTCTAAAAAAAAAAAAAAAAAAAAAAAAAATCGTCATTTAGATAAAATGTCTTTCGAATATCTCCAAGAAGTTTCCAATGATTTTGAGAAATTACTTGAAACTGACGAAGAATATGACGTTATTGTATATGCTGGTGAAAGTGAAAATGTAAAAGAAATACATGCACATTCACTTGTTTTACGTACAAGGTCACAGTATTTTCATACAGGATTTTCTAAGAAATGGGCCGAGAAAAAGGATGGAAAATTTATTTTTAAAAAACCTAATATTTCTCCTAAATTTTTTAACATCATTTTAAGGTAATAAATAAATTAAAATAATAATTTGATTATTATTATAATAATTAACATTCGTTTTAATAAAACATATTTAGGTTTATTTATTGCGGAAAAATTAATTTGAATAATTTGCAAATTTCTGAAATATTAAAACTTTTGATGGCAGCGGTTGAACTTAACATCCAAACTTTAATTACCTGTATTCGGGAATATTTAATTAAAAATCAATGTGAATTTTTACAGCAGCAAAATTCTATAGAAATTCTTGAATCAATTTATCAACATGAGTCGTTCAAAGATTTATGGAATTTTTACCTTGAAAAAATTTGTGAAGAACCTGAAATATTATTTAAATCTGAAAAATTTATTAATTTGAAGGCACCTTTGTTGGAATTACTTTTAAAACGGGATGATTTAAATTTAGATGAAATTATTATCTGGGATAGTTTAATCAAGTGGAGTTTGGCACAGCATTCAAATATCTCACAAGATGTTAAAAAATGGAGTAAAGAGGATGTTACAATTATGGAGAGAGCTATTCATAGATTTATTCCCCTTATTAGGTTTAATCATATTTCACCAGAAGATTTTCTTTCGAAAGTATTCCCTTATAAAGGATTGTTATCAGATGATTTAATTAGCAATATACTTACTTTTCATATGTCACCAAATAAGTTAAATATTGATATATTACCTCCCAGGAAATTAAAATGTACTACGATTTACGAGTCAATCTTAATTAAACCTCAACATTTTGCTATTTTTTCAAGTTGGATTGAAAAGAAAGATGGTTCCCATTACAATATAAGAAATGTTCCTTATGATTTCAATTTACTTTATCGTGCTAGTAGGGATGGTAATACACCCGCAGAATTTCATAATAAATGTGACAAAAAAGAAGCTACTATTGTCGTCGTAAAAATCAATAGGACAGAACAAATAGTTGGAGGATATAATCCGCTTTTTTGGGATTCATGTAATTGTTATAAATCTACAAATGATAGTTTCATATTTTCGTTTACAGATAGAACAAACTTTCAATCTGCAAAAGTAGGTTATAGTAAAGGTGGTCCTTATTCTATACAAAGCCATCCAAATTTAGGTCCAATATTTGGAGGTCATAGTAAAGCTGATTTATATGAGAGATCTTTAATATCTTTTGGAACTTGGAGTAGTACTTCAAACGATTCTTATGTTAAAATTGACAGTATACCAACGGGAAATTTTAAGGTAGATGATTACGAAGTATTTCAAGTTGTTAAGAGAAATATTGAAAATTGACGTCGTGATTATTGTTATATCTTATCAAGCCGATATTATTGTATTGATAATCTTCTTTCTAAATAAATAATTTTTTCAGTTTTTATCTCGTATGAGATTATAAATTTAAATATATTTCGAAAACAAATAAACATCGTGGGTTAAGTAGCAAAAGGTAAAATTATAGTTAAAAATAAAAAATTTTGATATTGGACAAGAACTCATCTTCTGATGCGTTAGAATACTTAAACAAAAACATGGAATATCTTGCGTTATTTGTCATATGTAAAAGAAATACAATCAGCAATATTTGTATGATGTCAACGTAAAGTATATGTCGGATATCAAATAATAAACCTTACAAAACTTAAATAAATTCTGCTCGTTAAGTTAATAGATAGATTACATTGTGCAATAGAGACTACACATTAATTGTATATCATCACGCTTTATATGATGAAAACACGCATCAGTTTTTTGATAAATAATAAAAGTTTATCGCATATTACATTTCATTTGGACATAAGAGAATATGTGTAATGCCATTGTAGATCAAGTTTTATAGCCAAGTAAATTTGATCATCGGCTGGACTTCGTAAAATTATACTTGACGCAAAAATCATTTAATTAAAGTTATCGTTCAGCCCAATAGGATCATGCTGATCTTCATGGACTGATATTTTTATTAGGCGTAACAATAACAGATCAAGTACATGAAATTTAAATTTGATATATAATTATTGACAGCTATATTAAACTACCTATAAAAATCAACATCATTTGTATTGTTTTTTTGTTCTGTAGTTTTATTTTTTTTGGACTTTTCATATGGCATTTTAAAATAAAAAATTTCTTGATAGAAGGTAAAAACAAGAATGCGAAAGGGATGGCTTAGCAAAAAGATTAAATTATAGTTTAAATAGTCTAATTTTGTAATACAGCATGATCAGAAATGTCAGAACGTACGTGGCCCATTTTCATCCAATCATTCGGTCCTGTGACCGATATAGCTACACCCATCCAATAATATATATTTATTGATCAACTTTCCTTTTTGATTGTCGATTTTTTTTGAATTCTTTTTATTTTTGAATGGTACATCTTTGATTGCCATTAAATTAATTATATATTTAGGTTCAAGTTTAACCATGCACGTTCAAATTATCATATTGCGTACTATATGATGTCACCATACACATAACGCCAAACGATTCATATATGTTTATAATGTAAATAAATGTAAACTAGGGAAACGTTCGTTAATTCTGGAGCCCGTCACACCACCACCGCCACCTACACCATCACCACCTTTACCATCTACAATCCTCTACCACCTACACCACTTTATCTGCATTACTCGAATCAAATATTTTTTTTATATTATTGGGAAGTCCTTCGCATCATTTATTTTTTTAATTATTGATTAGAAAGAAACGCGGATAAATTCTATTTATCTAATTTTTTTTTTAAAAAAAATATTATTTATTGCTTAATAAATATTAGGTTATTAGCTATTATTTCAAGTCGTTTATTTATATTCTTCAATTACTTCAGGGTCAATTGTAAAAGCACTTCTTTCAAGTGTTGCAATTTCAAGATTATCAAAGCTTGGACATCTACTTAAAGCAACAGATGCCTTGTCCAGAAGAAAAAAATCCAGTGGTTATCACTTTTTTTTGGTAAAAAAAAAAAAAACAAATTACTTTTTATTGTCTAATTTTTTTTTTAATTAGTAATAATTAATTAATTAATTGATTAAAGTAATATTAAAATAATCCCGATCAAATTCTATTTTTTTTTGATTTGTGTCACAAATTAAGATTAACCCCCAAAAAACATTTTTATAATAAATGATGTAGATAAAATTTTCTTTCGCTAAAAAAATTCTCTCTTGTATTACAAATCAAGTTAATAAAAAATGATCAACATCGTAAAAGACGCAAAAAAAAAAAAAATTATTTTTTTTTTCATATTTTTTAACCATCACTGTGTCGTATAGAATTCACATCATGTAACAATTCTGGTTTGTGATTTTAATAAAGACATTTGAAAAAACAAAAAAATATTACAATATAAAAATTTGTCACATGTTGTTACCTTACCTCGCATAGCGCATAACGTGATCTTAGCATTAAAATCCCGTTACACGCAAAAGTAACACTTCCTGCATTACAACGTTCTGCTGTATGTGTAACCAATTATAATAAATAAATTCGAAACCTGTATTTTGTTACAAACAACTCGGACAACTATTGTCTGATACTCTAATAAGGGCGTTGCAGGAATTTCAATATAGTTATCCGATAATGGCTCAAAGTAATAAAAAAGGTAAAATCTTATAACGTGACGTAGATATTCAACACAAATTGGAATTCTAATTTTTTTTTTATTAAAACTAGTTCCAAGCACTGAGAAAGGTACGGCTTGTGTTTGTGTGTATATTTTACATATAATTTTAAGCTAACTGCATTCTTAAAAATCAATTAACTATCTTAGCTAGTAAGTCTTGTAATTTGAATAATGGTGGTTAAATTACTTCCATTATATTTTAAATAACTGAAATAATTTATTTTTATTTATTATTCGATATTATAGTTAGTAAGTTCAATTATTAGCTATTTGTTTCTGCTCTGTATATTCTACATTATATTTAAATAAATAAATTCTTAATTATTTATTAATAAATAATGTTATAGAAAGTAAGTATTTGATTTTACTCGTTATTATTGATTTTTTTTTCTTTTTTGGTATTGAATCTTATAAAAACTTTATTAAGAATAAGATTTGAATATTCATTTAATCATTTATTCAAATAATTAGATTGTAAGTTTTAAGTTATATACTGTATACTATTACAACATTGCATCTATTGATTACCATATTTCAAAATTATTTATTTAACAATATAGGGCGTAAGTAATTTAATTATATTATATTTATATAATATTTGCATATAATTTAAATTAACTAAATACTTTATTCTTTGCTTAAAAATTATTTATTTAATAATATAGGGCGTAAGTTATTTAATTCTATTATATTTATTTATATATAATTTAAACTAATTAAATTCTTTATTTAAAAAATTATTTAAACATTTCAGTTGGTAAGTCATTTAATCCTACTACACTTATATAATAATTATATAATTTAAACTAACTAATTCTTTATTTGAAAAAATATTTATTTAATAATTTAGGGGGTTAGTTATTTAATTCCGTTATATTCATACATAATTTAAACTAACTAAATAACTAAATTCTTTATTTAAAAAATATAAAAATATTTAAATATTTCAGTCGGTAAGTCATTTAATTCTGTTGTATTTATATAATATTTACATATAATTTAAACTAATTAAATTCTCTATTTAATAATATTTAAATATTCAGATAGTAAGTCATTTAATTCTATTATATTTTATAATATTCACATATAATTTAAACTAACTAAACTTTTTTATTTTTTTTTATTTATTGAATAATATAGGGCGTAAGTTATACAATTTTATTATGTTTATATAATAATTACATATAGTTTAAACTAATTCTTTATTTAAAAAATTATTTAAATATTCAGATTGTAAGTTATTTAATTCTATTATATTTATATAATATTTATATAATTTAAATTAACTAAATTCTTCATTTAAAAATTATTTATTTAATAATTAATATAGGGCGTAAGTTATTTATTTATATAATATTCATACATAATTTAAACTAATTAAATTATTTATTTAAAAATTATTTATTAAATAATATAGAATGTGAGTTATTTGATTCTATTATAATTTATATATTTATGCAATATTCATATATAATTTAAACTAACTAAATTCTTTATTTAAAAATATTTATATATGCAGATTGTAAGTTATTAATTCTAATATATTTATATATTATTTATATATAATTTAAATTAACTAAATTCTTTATTTAAAAAATTATTTTTTTTAATAATATAGGGAGTAAGTTATTTAATTATTGTTCATATAATATTAAATATTATTTTAAACTAACCAAATTCTTCATTTAAAAAATTATTTATTTAATAATATAGGGCGTAAGTTAATTCTATTATATTTATCTAGTATTTATATATAATTTAAACTAACTAAATTATTCATTTAAAAAATTATTTATTTAATAATATAGGGCGTAAGTTATTTATTTATATAATATTCACATATAATTTAAACTAATTAAATTTCTTTGAAAATTATTATCAAATGATATAGAATGTGGGTTATTTAATTTTATTATATATATTTATATAATTACGTATAATTTAAACTAATTTAAAAAATAATTTAAACATTTCAGATGGCAGTGAGTTATAAATTAATTATTTAATCCTATTATATTTATATATAATTAAAACTAATTAAATTCTTTGTTTAAAAAAATTATTTATTTAATAATATAGGGAGTAAGTTATTTAATTCTAATATATTTATATAATATTTTCCATATAATTTAAACTAATAAATTCATTATTAAAAATTGTTTAAATATTTCAGATGGTAAGTCATTTAATTCTATTATATGTAATTTAAACTAATAGCTAAATTCTTTACTTGAAAAATTATTTATTCAATAATGTAGGGCGTAAGTTATTTAATTCTATTATATTTAAAAATATTTATATAATTTAAATTAACTAAATTCTTTATTTGAAAATATTTAAATATTCAGATTGTAAGTTATTTAATTCTATTATATTTATTATGATATTTAGTATAATTTAAACTAAAACTTTTTAATTTAAAAATTATTTGACAATATAGCATGTAAGTTACAATAGTTCTTATTATTATATATTTTATATAATATTTGTTTATGAATTCAATTAACTGAATTTTTATTTGTTTAAAAAAAATTTGATTATTAAGTCGGTAAGTTACAAATTATGAATTACTATTTATTTATATAAAAACTAAAATTTATATTTTTATTAAATTTTTATTTAAATTTAGAGTAAGTTCTTATAAATTATTTTTATTTTTAAATTTTTAAAAATTTAATTTAAATTTAACCTAATATAATTTTTAATTTTAATTATTTATTTAGATTTGGAAAAAGTGAAAATGCAATTTTAGATAAATTTATTCTAGAGAAAAATTTAAAATGGATTCCTTATAATAAGTTTAGAAATGTTAAATTTCTTGATAAAGGAGGATTTGGTACTATATATAAAGCTTTTTGGAAAAATGAAAATAAAAAAGTAGTTCTTAAATGTCCCAATAATTTAAATGAAAATTTAGATGAATTTTTAAATGAAGTATGATAATATAATATTTTTTTTTTAATTTTAATTATAATTTACTTTTACTAACTACATTTCTTTAATTTTATTTTATGCTTAGTGGAAATATCATGAAAGTTGTTATTGTTCAAGTGAAATTATTTATTTGTATGGATTTACAAAGAATCAAGATACTGATAATTATATGGTGGTAATGGATTATGCAAATGAAGGTAATTTAAGAAGAAATTTAGCAAAAATCGTTAAAAATAATTGGAATCAAAAATTATGTATGTTGTATCAAATTATTTCGGGACTTGATGATATACATAGTCAAGACATTGTTCATTGTGATTTTCATGATGGCAATATTTTAAAATATAAGAATGTAGGTAGCAAGAATGACAGGGTTTATGTTAGTGATTTGGGATTATGTCAACCTGTAAAATCATTATTGAAAAAAAATGATATTTATGGCGTTATTCCATTTATAGCACCAGAAGTTTTAAGAGGTAACCCTTATACTACAGCAAGTGATATATATAGTTTTTCTATGATTATGTGGGAATTTACATCTGGAGTTCCACCATTTAATGATAGGGCACATGATCTTGAGCTCAGTTTAAGCATTTGTAAAGGCGAACGTCCTGAAATTATTGAATATTCTCCACAATGCTATATAAATTTAATGAAAAAATGTTGGAATGAAGATCCATCAAAAAGACCATCTACATCAGAAGTGAAAAAGATTATTAGAGATTGGATTTACTGTCCTGTTTATTATGAAATTAAAGAAGAATTAAAAAGTGACATAATGGAATTTATAAATGCACCAATTGAGCATAAAAATCTTACTTTTGAATCTCATCCACAAGCGTATTATACAAGTCGCATACTTGATTTTACCAGTGAAAGATTGAATAAAATTTTGGAAAGTGAATGTTTTGATTGTATAGTTGACAATACAAAGTCATTAGGTATGTAATATATACAAAAAACAAAAATAATTTTAAAAGTATTTTATGTGAAATTATTTATTAATTTTAATTATTTAAATACTAAAACAGATGGAACTAATTAATTATTTGTGAATTTATTTATTTATTTATTTTATTTATTTATTTATTTTTTTTGTGATATTCAATATTATGTATTTAACAGATTTTTTTTTCATTTAGAATTATTTAAACACTAAGGTTGGCGTAGTAAAATATTTTACAAGTTTCCTAGTTTGTAATTTAAATGATTCATTTAAATATTATATGCTCTTTTTATTTTACAAATAATTTTTTTTATAATTTATCGATTATTAAATGTAATTACCAAAAGAATAAATAATCTTATTTACACTATTATAAACTGCAATGTTAGTATATATTTGAAGAATATTTAATATAATTCCATCTGTATGTAAATAACTATTCAATTCCTAGCAATATTTTTTATAATATGAATCGTATTTTATTTAAAAATATTATTTTATAATTTTATAAGCAAATTTAGCAAAATCTATTCACATATTTTTATTTCTTGTTTTTATTGTCGTATTTAATAATTATACAATGAAGTATTAATTAGTTAAAATAAAATAAAATAAATAAAAATAAAAAATTCAATTACTAATAAAATAATAGTTAATCTATTTGAATCTATATTTATTTCCTTCCTTTTCTTGAGTTAAGACATTATCATCCAAATCATTAGAATGAATAACTTTCATTATATTTTTGTAAAAGAATTTTAATTTAAATAATAATACAACATTTGTATATAAAATACAAATTAATAAAAATTCCTCAACCATTTAATAGTCACACATAGCTTTAATGCATGCTAACGCATCAAGTTTCTTAGAATTATTCTGGATATTTCAACTCTATCCATAATAACATGTATTCTCGTAAAACAAGTCAACCTAACTTTGAGACATCAATAAAAAGTTTATTATTATTATTGGAAAATATGGAAATGCAAGGATCATTTTAAATCATGAATTGATTTAATACAATAAATTAACTTTAACCGAATAATAAATAATACTAACAAAATAATTTAAACTGTGACAATAAAAATGGTTTGTGCGAACTTATAGAGTTCAATAATTAGAAAACATAAATCATGACGCGATTGATAATAAAAGAATTATTCAGGCTATTTATCAAAATCGTCAAAACCTTAAATATCTTAAGCTATTGTTTAGAAGTAAAAATCTTCCAGAATTAGAACAATTATTAATTAGGATTAATTTAAGAATAACCGGTGATTAAATTCACCAGGTGGAGAAATTCACCAGGTGGAGAAATTCACCAGATGGTGAATTTTTGCCATGATTTTCATAATATTTAAAGGTTTTAAAAAATTTAAAAATATTTAATGATGAAATGGTAAATTTCACCTAGCGCATTACGCGTAATTATTATTTTTAATGTTTATCCCTTATTTATATTAATTATTGAAAACTTTGGCCTAAAGCTAACTTTTTGATTATCTAAACTTTTTTATGATTATTTTTGCCGCTAATTTTTAAACACCTAAGTAATGTATTTTGAAAGTTTCAAGTTTGAACCTGAATAAATTGAAAATGAAAGTATGTTTTCTTTTTATTTCCTACAATTTGTTCTTTACATTTGTTTCTAACTAATTTTATTTCATTCTTTTCAGGCTTTTTGGATCCTCTCTACAATTAACAGTTAAGGTATATTTTTTTTTCTTGTTTATTTATTAAATTTTGTTCTTTATTAACTTCATTTTTATTTTATGAGCTTGGTCTTTGTTATTGTTTGTTCTTTGTTATTGTTTGTTATTTGTTATTCTTTTTTTCATTTCTATTCTTTTATTTTTTCTTTTTTCATTCATTAACTTTTTTCATTCTTCTTTATCTTTTTTTTGTTCATTTTCCATTTTTCTTTCATCTGTTCTTTATCATTATCTTATGTTTGTTCATCATCATTTAATATTTTTCCTATCATTATCTCTTGTTCATCATCCATTCCTTATCATCATCTCTTATTCGTTCCCTATTGTTATCTTTCATCCGTCCCTATTAGTTCTCTATCATAATTTTTCACTGTTCCCTATCATCATTTCTCTATCATCATCCTTCATTCGTTCATTTCCATCATCTTTCTTTTGTCTGTTCGTTTTTTATTATCCACTCTTCATCATCTCTTTTTTTTCGAATAAAACTAAAAAATTTAGCTTATTGTTTAGTCAAATAAATTTTATATGTAAGTGCACAATATTATTTTGCAACAATATTTAACCAGTAAAATTTTAAAATGGGTAAAATTCACCATATCACGTGATATGATGACCGAGCGCCCTATTAATTGTCAATATTGAGAGTAGTGATCGTTTAATTGGAATGATCTATTCAAAATTTTGGCTAAACCAGTTTATTTAAATTTAAATTTGAACTTGATTTAAAACCAAAACTAAAACCTTTAAAGTTATTATTGATAATTGGAAGAATCCTATGTTATTACAAACTAATAAATTTACAGTTATTTTATAGAAACAGAAAGGAATAATTTAAAAATATAAAGCTAATAAGAATATGACCATAATAGAATTTCGAATGGATTTAAGGAATTTTATATACTTTATTACAACGTTATTCATTTAGCATTAATGTTATTAATAGAGCATCATATTAAGAATTCTACGATTATTTTAGTTCTTATTTTAGTTACCGATTTTTTGACATTATCAATTATTTATTAAAAATATTACAAAAGTGTGTATCACATGTAAATATTTTATTCGCTTAACCTATAATGTAATAAAACAATAATAGTATACTCCTTGGTATCAGGTGATCTGCATGAGTTAGTCATAATTAAACAATAGGTATACAAAACAAAACGGGTTTTATAATATTTTTCGTCATTATTACTTCAAGAGGTTTTTTTTCACATGAAAATTTCATACGAATCATTGTGTTATATCGTTAAGTATAACTCCAATTACGTCAAAATACCGTTCTTTTTTTTTTTTTTTTGTTCATACTAAATATAAATTTAGTATAATGTTATTAAATTCAATGTTAAACTTTTCGTTCTCATACTATTATCATACGAACAGAACGACCGTACTTACCAATGTCTTTTGAATATTTTCAAGAAGTTGCTAACGATTATGAAAAATTACTCTATGAAAGTGATGAAAAATACGATGTTATTATATACTCGGGTGAGAATGAAAATGCAAAAAAAATATATGCACACTCATTTGTTTTATGTACAAGGTCACAATATTTTCGTAATATTATTTCTAAGTTGTGTAAAGGGAAATAATGGTAAATTTATCTTTAAAAAACCTCACATTATTCCTCAAATATTCGAAATGATCTTAAAGTAAGAAACTAGAAAAAATTATTGTATACAATATTTCATACACCGATGCTAAGTGATATGATTTTTTTTCAATTATTTAGATTTATTTATTGCGGAAAGATAGATGTGACGAATTTACTAGGTTCAGAATTATTAAAGCTCTTGATAGCAGCGGACGATCTTAATATTCAAATTTTAATAATATGCACACAGGAATACTTGATTAAACATTGGCATGAATTTTTACAACAAAATTTTACGAAAATACTTGAAATGATCCATCATAGTGAATCATTCACAGAATTATGGAATTTTTATATTGATAGAATTTGCGAAGAACCTGAAAAATTATTTAATTCGGATATGTTCATCAATATAAATGCAAACTTCTTGGAATTGCTTTTAAGACGAGATGATTTAAATTTAGACGAAATCATTATTTGGGATTGCTTAATCAGGTGGTGTTCGGCGCAACATTCTCATATCTCACAAAATTATGATGTTAAGGAATGGAATGAAGATAATGTTACAATTATGAAGAGAGCTATTCATAGGTTTATTCCTCTAATTAGATTTTATGACATCTCTCCAGAAGATTTTATTTCGAAAGTATTTCCTTATAAAGAATTGTTACCGGATGATTTAATTCGGTTCCATATGGTACCAAACGGGAACCTAAATATTAATATATAACCTTCCAGGATACCAAGAAGTACTTATGGTTCAACTTTAATTGAACGGCACCATTTTAATACTTTAGCTAGTTGGATTGATAAGAAAGAAATCTTAACTTATAATATAAGGAATATTCCATATAATTTTAATTTGCTTTATCGTGCTAGTAGGGATGGTAATACAGCTGCAGCATTTCATAGCAAATGTGACAATAAAGGAGCTACAATAGTTGTTATTAAAATTTCAAATCATGCAAATCAAATAGTAGGAGGATACAATCCCCTCCAATGGGATTCAAGTGACAGATTTATGTCTACAAGAGATAGTTTTATATTTTCCTTTAAAACAATAGGAGAAGTAGGATACAGTATTAGTAATCAATTTTCCATAGGTTGTTATTCAGCTTATGGACCAATGTTTGGTGTTGGTATTGATTTATATCTTAATAATGATGGCTGGCGAAGTAATAAAAATGGCTATGGTTCTTATCCTAAAATTGATATACCAGTAGATTTTAATGCAGATGATTATGAAGTTTTTCAAGTCATTAAAAAATAATAAACATAGGATTTTATTCGATTGTATTTGATGCCTAGTTTTGTTGATAATATAAAGTCGGCAATGGATTATCCTTAAATATTTTTTCTACATTTTGGTAACTTTACATTATTTTATCTATTTATCTATCTATAAAATTTAAGATATTTAAAGATTTCTAATTTTTAAATTTTTTACTAAATTAAGACATTAATACATCAATATTATCGTGTTGGATTCTGTTGGATTCCTATTCAATTAAACATTTCAATTTTATAAATATCTATTGTTCATCGTTTACTATTTACAATAATAAATTTGATTTTCGCATGATCATTTGAAAATATGTACTATTCTGATTATTATTTATGACTCGGTGGCAAAGTATATCTGAAACTGGCGTAATTCTCAATTATCCGCTTAATTGATTGAAATATTTAAACGAAACAAAATAAAATTAATGTATTAGATAGTATAAATACTTTTTTTTTTTTTAGTAATTTCATAAATCTGAAGAGATGTAAATAAATAATTCATTATCAACCAAAAAAAAAAAAATATTTTTTTTTGGCTTCGTCTTCATGCCATGATTATATAATTGAAATCATGTGATATCAAATCATTATTTCTTTATAAATAAGTCCAGATTTCAATTTATATTTTATCTTGATTATTCAACAAAACTTTTGTTTACTTTTTAAATTATCACCTAAATTTAATGTATTTAAATTTTTTACTATAACTTTTTTATTAAAATTAAAAAAAATTTAAGTCGTCAACTCTTTTCTGATATACTGTTTAATAATTTTCAACATTAATTTTGTTTATATCATTTAAATGTAATAATGATAATGACAGTAGCACCATGCTAGACACAAGTATGTATAACCTCATCCTAAACTTTTATCCATATTCATTAGTCAAGAGATAGAATTGATTTAATAGCACCTGTTAATACACCAATCTATTATAAAGAGTATAAATATTATATATGGTCAAGCAATTGATATTATTGTCAAAGATCATAATGAGTAAAGAATATGAATACAGAATAATAATTCTTTAATTATATTATATTATTTAAGTACTCAATTCAACAGCACGGTATACTAGATTTTTTAGTGCACACAGCCATACACAAACCAAGGGCCGAAAATTTTAGAAAACAATTTTTCAGTTTGAAATTTTTTCGAAAATCGGCTACAATTTTGTCATGTGATCAAAAAATGATTGGTCTATAATCGTCTAAACATGTGATTTCAAAAAAATTCTGGCCTAGGCCAAAGAAAATTTTGGCAGAATCCAGAGATTTTCTTCTTAAATCGAAAAAAAATTTTCGGGCCCCTGACACAAGCTTGGTTTACTGATACTAGAATTCAACATATAATGAGAGATCATTCTGTAGTTTTAATGACTCTTGTATTAATGATGATACATCTATAAATGTATAACATTTATGAACAAGATAAACTATAGGATTTATTTTTTAAAAGATTTAAATCAAAAAATAAATAAATATATAAAATAAACAAAGTTGCGAAATAAATACAATAAACACATAATTAACAAAAAAAAGAAACTAAAATAATAAAATTACTTGTAATAATAATTAGATGTTTTAGATAATTTAAATAATTTACAACACTATTTCAAATTCTTGATTCAGCAAATACCAGTTTTAGCAGTGTTAGTACAATAAGGAATTCATGTTTGCACAATTTACTTACGGCTAATGAACCAGATACAGGTGAACATATAATTGCATTTATGGTTGCTCCTACTACCTCTGCCGCTCCTGCTGTTACTCCTGTTGTTAACAATACAAAACTTCATAATGGCGCAACAACCATCTTGCCTTAAAATGGCAAAATAAACCAATTAGAGAATGAACAATAGTCATAGCATCACATCAATCCCCCTGCTCCAACCATATGAAAATAATAATAAATAAATGAGTACTATTATTAAACATTCAATTTTATTCTGAGTTACATCATCAGCTACATAACAAACCTAATTTAGCAAATACCAAAACTACCTTCCACTGTGGAGAAAATTACAGGAACTTTAGCAAAACACAGGTTCATGCTGATTTACATGGCAATTTCCAATAGAGAATGTTCAGAATAGTCTATTCTTTTTTAACATTTGTAATATTATTATGTAATAAGAGTAAGGAATTATTGTGATTTTATTCAAATCCATTTAGTGTGGATGCATGGGAGTTATCAAGTCTAGTAGGATTATCAGATGCCTTACTATCAAGAAAATCTAAGCTTTAAGATTAAATAATTTGTATTCTCTCAATTACTAATTCACAGTTTGAACAATTAAAGCAATAATGATGGTCGATCTTTGTAATATAGAAATCTGCTATTTTGAAGAACTAAAGGGAATATACTTTAGTTTACCTGGGAATTAATTGTTATGATGGACTGAAACATAAGACAGTGATACACCTGGTCTAACTAAGCTTATGAACCTTACTGGACATAAGTCATATAAGGAGTAGAGATATTGTAATTTTAATTAATTCAGATTTGAGTCATTTAATATGCAAATTCTTCAACAGATCAAAACTTCTAATAAGTATAGATTTAATTATACAATGTAGTCTGTATACCATTGAATTTCAGTTGTCAAATATTAGGTCAGCAATATGTATTTTTATTTTTATGGTATTTATAACTATATTACCTAGAAACAAAAAAATAACCTATACATTTAAACATAATTCACAACCTGTCAGAGTTCTACAAAAATTGAAATATTTTTACTTTAAAAATACTATTTTATGACTTTCTGAGATACAAGACATACTACTAGGATGGTAATAATAACTTTGTATTTTGGTTATCATCTTAGGAGATTTGAAGTGATAATTATGTATTCTGCAATTTGAAATATAATATAATTGAAATTAAAACAGTTGTGGTATTTTCTTTCTGTTTATTATTATTATATGTCCAAAGGTGTTTTTGAAGCAAGTGTAATGCAACAAATCACCAATATTTCAAAACTCAATCCGCTATGAAGTATCCATTACCTACACATGTCCTATTATGCTATATAAAACATTTTACAAAATACAAGATGGAATTGTGAACCTTTTTTTAGAATGATAGTAGAATATCAGAATCTATTTATCAAAAATTTGATGTATATTGGTAAATAATGTTAATTATAAAACAAATTCTTATTTTTGATATCCATTATAAAACAGATAATTTATATTTTAGACCAAGAATACATGAATATCTTAAATATATATGGTTAAATAAAATTAACCCAATATTATTCTGCTACAACATAATTAATCGTAGTTTTAAAGATGGTTTTCAGGACTAAATAATAATTAACCTGAATTAACACAATCTTAAATATCTGTGTATTACACGCCTCTTGCTAGAACTCTCAATTATATTAGATAATTTTTTCAATTAACAGAATTTTTAAATAATGACAATAGTCATATCTACTTAATAAACAAGTGTCAAGTTATAAATTTCTTTAATAATAAAAGTTAGTATTTAAAGTTATAATGAGAATTTTTAATTTTTGTATTACCTTGCAAGTACATATGCACTATTTATATGGACCAAATACTTTGTTTATCCGCTTGCATTTAACATAATCCTGGAAACTTAAGTGACACAATTGCTCGTGCTAAAGTTAGACTTCTGATTTTAAAACAAATGAAAAAATCATCATTCTCAATAAGATTGATTTAAGTAAATATCTTTCAATTACTTCAGTTATTCAATCATAGAGAAATATTCAAATATTTACGTATTATGCTCATGATTAAGTATATTCTGAAATCTTAAAAATTTTTAATGACAATATTTATATTTTAAAATACTGTACGAATATGAACTTTCTTTAAAAATACTTGTTTCAACCATGAGTTTAAGCATGAAGCTTAAATGATACTAACTCCGCAGATAAAGTCTCTGTGATAATCGATTTTGAGTTTAGTTAATTAAATATATTACTAAAAATATTACATGATTTTGTATCTAGGAACATGTTTGATGTTTGGAATACATATTAAACTAATTGAAAAAGCTTATAGTCAAACTCAGGTCAAAATCATATAAAACATCGTTCCTAAGTTAAGTTGACCTGATTTTTGTTTTCGCAAGAAATATATATGCGCATAAATATTTCGTGACCGGATAATATAAACACGCCAAAGAAATCACTCAAAATACATCATCACATAAGATAGATATTTGAGTACTAACTACTAACCGATGGAAATAAAGTACTTATATGTATTGTACTGTACATTAGATACTGTATTATCAGGAGAAAAATTTCTTGGATGATGAATTCGAGATTATCAAATATTATCCTTTCCAACAACGATCAAGAGAAGTCAATTTAAATATGAAAATAGTAGATGTAAAAACTTTCGTTTTCTTTCTTTCTTTTTTTTTTTGGTATTCCACCATACCCTTGGGTTTCATTATTTTTTACAGTTTTAAAGAAATGCAAAATTTATGAGTTTATTTAACTTAGAATTCACGTCATCATCACATATTTTATAATTAAAATTTTCATATTTTATTTCATATTGATTTCTTTAAAAGGATTGGCAAAGAAAAAAATATTTTGATTTAAAGGGAAAAGATATATTTTCATTATATAATCTACTGACAATTTATTTTTGAACTTTTTGTTAAAAACAAGGCTTCAGATATTCTGGCAAAGTTTTCTTTTCCATTGGTAGTAAAAAAATTATAGTTTTTAAACCAAAACAAAAATAAAAATAATTTTTTATATTAGATATTCTTTTATGTTACGTGTCCATAAGACAATTTTTTTTTTCGTGTTTAATTAGCTGTCATACTGAATTAATTCATTCATTCTTACATGGGAGAAATTATGTATTCTTCAATTTTATATTCTGTACATTGTAATACAGAAAAAAATATATTTGAAATTTATGACAATTCGATCATGTGAAATGTTCGAGATCACCGTTCTTTTATTCTTTAAAGACGAGGGTTCCTAACCTTTTTTACTTTCATTAGCTGTTGTGTAACTTATAAATAAATATAAGTCGAGAAAAAAAAATTCTTACTGAAAAAAATGACTTTCGAATATTCTCAAGAAACCGTTAATGATTACGAAAAACTGTTTGAAGGTGACGAAGAATACGATGTTATTATATACGCTGGAGAAAATGAAAATGTAAAAGAAATAAATGCACATTCTCTCATTTTACGTACGAGGTCACAATATTTTCGTACAGTATTTTCTGAAAAATGGGCTGAGAAAAAGGATGGAAAATTCATTTTTAAAAAACCAAACATTTCTCCTCAAATATTTAAAATAATTTTAAGGTAAAAGATTTCATTGAAATAGATAATTTTTGTTGAAATGCTGCAGAGATAAATAAATATTTTCTTTTTTTAGATTTATTTATTGCGGAAAGATTGATTTGACAAATTTACGAGGTTCTGAAGTATTAAAACTCTTAATGGCAGTGGATGAACTTAATATTCAAACTTTAATTCCTTGCATTCAGGAATACTTGATCAAACAGCAACATGAATTTTTGCAGCAAAATCTTATAGAAATTTTTGAAACAATTTATCAGCATTATCAGCATGAATCGTTCACAGAATTATGGAATTTTTACCTTGATAAAATTTGCAAAGAACCTCTATTATTATTTAATTCTGATAAATTTGTCAATTTAAACGCGCCTTTATTGGAATTACTTTTAAAGCGGGATGATTTGAATTTAGACGAAATTATTATTTGGGATAGTTTAATTAAGTGGTGTTTGGCACAGAATCCCAATATCTCACAAGACGTTAAGAAATGGAATAAAGATGATGCAACAATTATAGAGAGAGTTATTCATAAATTTATTCCTCTAATAAGATTTTATGATATTTCACCAGAAGATTTTATTTCGAAAGTATTCCCCTATAAAGAACTATTACCGGATGACTTAATTAGCAATATATTTACGTTCCATATGGTGCCAAATAAGAAACTAAATATTAATATACAACCTTCCAGGAAGAAAAAATGTATTTATGATTCCATTTTAATTGAAAGTGAACATTTTGCTGTTTTTGCTAGTTGGATCGATAAGAAAGAAAGTTTACATTATAATGTGAGGGATATTCCTTACAATTTTAATTTACTTTATCGTGCTAGTAGGGATGGTAACACGCCTGCAAAATTTCATAATAAATGTGATAACAAGGGGGCTACTATCGTCGTTGTCAAAATGAGCAATACAAAACAAATAGTGGGAGGATATAATCCACTTCTTTGGAATTCCGATGACTCATATTTGTCTACAAGAGATAGTTTTATATTCACATTTACAAATAAAATGGATTTTCAAACTGCAAAAGTAGTTTATAGTAAAGGTGACAATTATTCTGTACAAAATTATTTAGTACATGGTCCAGTATTTGGTGTTGTAAGTTTATATGTAGATACTGATCATTCTTGGAAATATAAAGTTTCGCCATCATATCCTAAAATTGATGCTATACCATTAGGAAAACTTTCAACCGACGATTATGAAGTATTTCAAGTTATTAGAAAATGATTTATATTATATTTATACAATGTGTAATATATTATTAAGGATCATTAACTAGGTTTACTTATTTTTTTACACCTTGATGATAGTAAGAACATTACATTTATAATATAGCAAATTAACGTAAATAATAACTGAAGTTCCTTTCTTCTTTTGTTAAAAGAATATTCATTATTAAAAACGGTAATTTACTTTGAGTCTATTTCATTATGAGAAATTGATTCATAATATTCATAGCAATGATTATATTTTATTATGAGGAATAGATTCATAATATTATATAGCAATGATTATAGTTATCAAGTTTATACGTATGAATTTTTTTTAGCAATAGAAAGTTCAATGAAAATGTAATTTTTTAAAAAGTTAATTAAAAGAAATTTAATCGCTCTCATTTCCCTTATTCATTTTAATATAGTACTGTAAGTGTTCATATTTTTTATCAGATTTTGTGACTATTTCAATAAATCATTTCTATTTATTATCGTATCATGCTTACGTTCTAATAAGCAATATACTATTTATATACGTAAAAGACTAGTAAGATATAACAATAAAGTGGCATGACAAAAAGCAAGCAACATTCTGGTATTTATGTAAATATACTGTACCTAAAGATTTTTCTTATACAAGCTTATTATAATCATGAAATAATCCTTATTAAATAAGGGAAATAACATATTCTAATGGTCTGTTCCAGTACATAATTTATGGTGTAGTTTCAACATCTTGGTGAAATGATGAAATATATTTTTTATAATTATCTTTATATGATTTGGATACCTCCTATTACCTAGACAATTTTAATATAAAGATTAAATTCAAATATACTATCTAAAAAAATTTTCATAATTACTGCTTATAAAAAATTTTACTTCTATTAAAGTTATCAAACAGAAACAAGCGTAAATTTCACATTTGTAGTTAGTATCAAATATCAATTATATTAGAAACTTTACAATCTTTTGGACAATTTGTTTCTATAATAGTAAAAATCTAAAACACTCTTTAGCAAGTAGGGATCATGGCAACCGTCGGTTACGGTCGGTTATCGGTCGGTTATAACCGGTAAGGGTCTTTGAACCATTTTGGCTGACCGTTTTTCTGACCGTTTAACCGACCTTTTAACCGACCATTTTTTTTCTTTTTAACGATTTTAATGAAGACAAACCGTTAAAAAATGTTTTTTATTGGTGAATTTAATTAAAAAAACGTCGTTTAACTTTTTTGTTGATTAAGTTCGTAAAAAGAATGTTGGTTAAATGGTCAGTTAACGGACGGTTAAACGGTTGGTAGAAGCCTTTGACCGACCGATATCAGTCACGGTAGGACCCCGGATAATTATAATAGAGGTCATATGCAAAATAAGTATAAAATTACGTATTTTTAATGAGAAGGTTATATGAAAAAAACGTATATTTTGAGAAAATGTTATATGCAAAAATAGTATATTGCAAAAATAGGTTATAGTAAAAAAAAGTATAAAATTTCAAATAAAAATTTAAAGTCATATATAAAAGTGTATATTTTACCGTAAATCAAATGATCAAAAATAGAACAGATAATTCGCAGGTAATCTCATATCGGATATTACTTTAATTGTATTAAGAACATGAGTAAAACGCGTATGTTAAATTAACTATGACGCGCATTTTAATTTGAAAATAAGCATCGTTTCTTTCTTTCTTATCATTTAAAGATTAAAACATCACATGTGCTTATTTTAATTCCTATTACGCTATAAAAATGGATAATAAAAGTCTTTATGAACAACTTTTTAATATCAACAAATTTCTTTCCATAAACCCTTCTCCCGATATTTATACTATTCAAAATTATGCTTCAACTATTGATATATCTAATATCTTATCCATCACTATTGATGTTCCTTTTTGAAATCCTTCCTCCGTCGGCTAGAATTGATACTGTTGCTGAAAAAATTCTTCACCTTCAGTATCCATACTTAACTCTTGCAATAGTTTCTTCTGATGGAAATTGTTTATTAAATTCTCTCTCTTTGATTTTTACTGGGAATCAAACATCTGCATTACAATTTAGATTGGTTATGGTTGTAGAATTAATGAAACATGCAGATTTCTACCTTAGTCAAAAATTTTTTGAAGAAGATTATTATTATTCTGATGCAGCTTTGAATTCGGCTAAAAATAATTCAAACACACTAGTTACATATAGGCAATTTCACTAACATATTCTTTTTCTTTATTATATGTCTAAATCACATCAGTTTTGTTCAATCATCGGAATTTATGGATTAGCATCGGTAATTCAAAGGCCAATTATGTCAATATATCCACCAACTATTTCCCAATTGATTAGTACCTTATATCACAAATTAATCGAACCACGAATGAAAGTTTATGACGAGCATATTACAATAATGTGGACATCTTCAAATGGAAAATGGAATATTAATGATCCTTTGCCACAAACGGATCATTTTGTTCCAATTTTTAAATCAAATTCATCAGTTCCTTCTATGGAACCTAAAAAGAAAGAACCTGAATGCAAATTGAATGTTAAAAAACAAGATGATTCGCAATTTAACAATAAAGATGGTACAGAAAAGTGTGGAGACAATTTATTTGATGATTATAATGTATTATTGGAGGAGGAGGAGGATGATGCATTATCAGAGGATGATAATATATTATCGTTAATATCACCTGATACATTAGATAAAAAAAGCATTAAGAAAAAACGAATAACCAAATTGGATCAAATCAAGGTAGTTTTTTTTTTAATTTTACTTAAACAATATTTTTTATTTATTAATTAATTAAATTTTAATTCTATTTAGAATAAAAACCTACAAAAACATCCGATAGTTAATAAAGTTATCACTCGTGACAAAGTTGAGTGCAAATGTGGGAAGATTATTAAATTACATCGAGCTTATAACCTTCAAAATTTAGAAATACATAATAAAACTGGCCGCTGTTTATTGACAAAAGGAGTACGTCCGCTTACAAATTACTTTACAATTACTACAAAATTAGGAAATTCTTGTGTTGGATTAAGAGAAGAGAAACACGTAAAGTATTTGCAAAGAATTGGCGGAGTTATTCATTATGGTGGAGCACCGCGTGTTGAAGTATTGGGAAAGGAGTTATTTCCAAGAAAATTTGAAAAAACCTTTAGTTGGAAAAGGCTAACGAGTAAAGAAGCAGTACAACTAGAAAATGAATTGGCTACAAGAGCAAAATGGCATAATGATTTTAGTGCTGGTTGTATTCGAAGTATAGAATGTGAAATTTTAACAGTAAATAAAGAAAATGTTTGTAATAAATGCATGGAATTAAATAGTGATAAAAATTTAAAGGTAATTATAATTTTAAAATATATTAAAAATTTTATATATTAATTGTATATTTTATTAAATTAGAATGTTACTACACGACCAATTCCAAAAATAGAGAATCGAAAATTTATACCAAAATATTTAGTTAAAAAAAATCCTATCTTTAAATATTTGAAAGATTCTAATCTTAACGAGCTTTATTATTCAATGGATTCGACACAAGACTCTTCATTTTGGGCGAAATTAGCAGAAAAAGGTTGTCAAGGAATATTTAAGAACAAAAAAGTTTTTGAAGGATTATGTAAAATAATAGTAGAAATAGCAGGTCGTGAAGAGAGAAATAAAGGGAATCAAAATTTAAAATATTCAGAGAATTTTGCAAATTTTACAACTATTTTAGCATCATTTGGGACAAGGGGGTATGAAATATTTAAACAAAATTTAGCTGGACAAACGCTTCGCAATATTAGGTAAATATGATTATATATCTAACTGATTTTATATCTTTTTAGATTACATCATGCACAATCAGATGAATCAATTAGTAATACAGATATTTGTTATGAAAATATGTTGCGATTTAAAAAATTTGCAGTTTCATTAAATTATAATGGACCCGTTGCCACCATGACAGACAATACGAAATTAAAAGAGAGTCTTAGTTATTCAGCAACTTTAGGTTGTGTTATTGGATTAATCTTACCAGTTTTTGAAACAAAAGTTTCAAATTATGAAGAAGTCATTACAATTATTGATAAAATAAAGGTTGAAAATGCTATAGCAAAACAAGTTCGAATTTATTTACTTCAGGTATTTATTTAATAATGCAATTCATTAATTATTACATTTTAAAATTCAATATACTAACATTTAAATTTTTTTTTTTAGATCCCTTTATCCAAAATTCCACCAATAGTTATTGGCTTGATTCTAAACAATAATAAAGAAAAAGCTGCTGATATTTTGGCTTATCATCAAAAAGTTTTACAGTATGCAGCGCAATTGAAAATTAATATTGTATCATTTGGTTCAGATGGAGCGGCAAACAAATTCAGTGCACAATCAATGTTAATGAATGCACCAACCACTGAAAATATTATTTTTGAAGATAAACTGTATAATATAAAGTTTAAATGCCCAGTTTTTCCTGGAATTGGCCCGGTAATTTGCTAAACATGGGAAAAAGAGTGGGAGAAATGCATTATTTTCTGGTGCTAGATTACTTACTTTAGGAACTGGAACAGCAAGATACGACCAAATACTTACACTTAGTAAAATGTCTAATAGCGTACTTTATATGCGTGATGTTGTAAATGCTGATTGACAGGATGATGGCGCAGCCTATCGAATTTTTTGTTCAGCATTTTTAGAACAAGTGTATGATCAAGATATCTCGCAAGATCCTAATAAACATGGTTTATTTATCTATCTTTTTATAATTGGTGAATAGTTAATTGATTGATTATTTATTTATTTATAATTATTAAGTTAATATGATATATAAATATAAAATTTTAATTTCTTAGGTGAATTGATTGATGCATATCAAAGTTGTACTATTTCACATAAAGAAAGATACCGAATGGCTATGTTAGCTTACTTTTTTCTTTATATGTGGAAAAATCATATTGAGCAAATTCAAAAAGATCATCCAAACATTATTGATATAAGAAAAAAACTTTCTTGCTCCTCAAACGTTCAAAATATTTATCAATTTAACAGAGTCATTGGTGAGTTTTTTTTGTAGATTTATATATTTATTAAGTATATATTATAATGAAATTTATATTTTTTAAGATTTTACTAATATTGGCATATCGAGATTATTATCCTTCAGTTCCGTTATGTACATGGATTTATGGAACAGAACCATGTGAACATTTTTTTGGATTAAGTCGACAACTTCGCAATGATTTTACTCTTGGAGATCTGATAAAAATGATTCCAAAAATTAATCATATGTTTCGTGTTCACACTGATGCATCTTTAGCAAAGATACACACTAAAAAAACTTCGGCAGAAGGTAACTAATTTTAAATAATATATTTTTATTTATGACATACATTTATTTATTAAGTTTACTTTCTTTAATATTAGGTTATATAGTGAATTATTATGAAGATACCATTTCTGATAATATTGGTAGTTTATTAGCATATCCTACAAATGAAGAAATGCATTTGATTATTCACGAATCTCACGAACAAGCAATTGCATTTGCTCGTATTCTAGAATTTATTGGGTACAAAAATCTTTTTTATGGCGGGTCATTTAATACATATATGTTATCCTATGAAAATGATATATTAGATGAAAATGATATACTAGATGAAAATTTAAATCAAGATGACGAAAGATTGAAAAAAACTGATTATTGTGAATCAAATGAAGTTAGTAGGGCTGCGGATTTAGTTAATATATGTGATATTAATATTTTTAATTCTGAAGAAAATGATAATTTAGTTCTAAAACAAAGTCAAATGGAAATAAATTTAATGTATAATCAACCAGGTAATATAATTACTCAAGATGATGAAATAACATTTCAAACGGGAATTATTTTATCATCTGGCAAGTTAGATATCAAATTTTTAGTATCACAACGCTGTGAACATGAAGCCTATTCTAGTCAAAGAATGGAAAGGATTCAAGTAGCACAAAGATATAAAACTGATAGTTTGGAATTAAATTTTAATCCTAATAAGGTTAGCTTTAAATCAAAATAACGGTGCAAAATCTGGAAATTTAAGAGTAAAAAGATGGCAAAGTAGAAACCGTTTAGAAACATTAGAAAGAATATCTCATGCACCAGGTAATAATAAATTTTTATAAATTTATTACCAAATATATATTATTAAATTTATTTTATTTTTTTAGCCTTGCCAAGAATTTGCGTTGCAAATGTTACTCAGGAAGATCCTGCTAAATGTGGTGGTTATGCATTTGCTCTTCTTAGGATCAAAAATTTATCTTGTCCGATTTTTAGCAATGTATCGTCAGTTATCAAACTATCATTCTTATGTGAATGATAATGTCACTTGTATTGATTCACTTTCCTATATTTCTGTGTGTTTATGAAGAAAGAGCGGCAAATATTTTTGGATGTTTTTCAGTTGTTGGTCGGTATATTCTATTTTCACATATTCCTAGCCAATCGATCATTTATTATCTAGGAAATTGTGAAACTTGTAATGAAAATATGGGATTTATTATAGTTGGAAAAAGAGAAATGGAAATTTATAATTTTTTTAATTCAGTAAAAGACAAATTACAACTAATATTAAATAAATAAATAATGTAATATATTGTACTAAGGTCATATGACAAAAAAGTATATTTTTAATATTATTTAAGGTTATAGGATAAAAGTGTATAATAAAATGGTTAAATTTATGTATATTTTTTTTGAATTTTTATTAGTATCATGGATATGACCTTTATTATAATTATCCGGGGTCCTGTCACGGTTATTAACCGGTTATGACCGTGACCGTTGCCATCTCTAGTAGCAAGAAATTATAATGACTCGGCAATTTTTTAAAAGTAGTATTATTTTACAACACAATTATTCAAAAGTAGTTCACTAATTAATTTAAAATTTCTTTTTAAATTAGTATTTAAACATAAAAATAAACTAATATTGAAATAATATTTTTTTAATTCATTAATCTTGTAATTATGTTATAAGATTAAAGGCAACAAAATATTAAAAATTGTATATTTGAAAAATAAGCAATTAAAATTTTCCAATATATTTATTTAATAAGTATTATTGAAGTACTACATTGATTCATTATTCATTTCTAAAAAAGAAAAAAGTATTACAAGATTACAAGAGGACAGAATATAATATTTTTAAAAACATTGGAAATTATGCTTTACAGACATGTAATAATTATGTGTAAATATATTGCAGTTAATTTTGTAAATTAAGATTTGAATGTTGATTTTAATTTGCAGTCAAGCGTTTTGTAAAAATGCCTTCTCATTCATTAGATTTTATGATAAAATTTCTTTGTTCAAAATCTACAAATAATTGAGAACTATATTCTCGCAAATAATCTGTTCCCAATATATTCAAATCACTAAAATAATCTACATATGCTTGCCTTTTATTCAACATCACGCATAGTACATCGTTTCTATAGGTATTAGAAAAAGTTAAATTGCATGAATTTAATACCTCTTCGGAAATAAAAGTCCTTGGAGAGCTAGTATCAATAAGAACAAATATATTTTTAATTTTATTGTTTATTTTTATTGTCATCAAACCGAAAGGTCTATGAAAATTTCCAAATAATATTCCTTTGATTTCATCTAATTCTTTTGTAGAATCTGAAAGGTGTTTGACATTAAATTTTTCTGAGAGCTTTTCATATAAATCTTCTGATTTAACACCAGAATCATCAGGAACTACTATTGGTGTCAATGTTTTATCATTTTGAGTTTCAACTAATAAAATATATTATTTTTGCAACTTTAATCAGCACAAAGAATAAGGAAAATAAATAAGAAATATATACTACATTATAACTTACATGTTCTGGTACCAACCATTGTTGGTTTTTTGCGAAGATAATATGATAAATTACTTGCTTTAACTAAAGATGATAATCTCATTTTTGTCAACTATGAATTCTAATTAATTGTGAGATCTTTTTTATGTTAAAATATTTGTAGCATTATGAGTAAATTCTTGTAAGAATGATTAATTAAAATTAAAGATAGACTCATAATACTAATAAATTAAATTGTTGTTATCAGTTCTTTCATGCTTTTTTTGATAGAATCAATCCATAAAAAGTTATTATTCCTAGTTATAATTACTGACAATGATATCGAAAATTTCTATTATTGAGATATTTTACAATCTTTATTACTCGAGACAGGAAAAATAAAGTCAAACATTATAAAACAAAAGGTTGCAAATATGATTGTTAAATATATTTAATACTTTTTAATATCTCGATTATCAAAATTTATTATAAAAATTAAAATTATACTATAATAATGTGTAGAACCTAGTAAACATATATCCAAAAAATTTTTTTTATATTACCGTTACTATTTGTAAAATTAATAAATTAAATTAATATTTCTTTAGTAATTAGCAGAAAGAAAAATAAGTACTACTATTTGATTGGTTATATTTAATATAATATTAAAGGTAACAAAATGTTAAATACTGTACTGAAAAAAAAATATTACAAAAAAACAGAATATAATATTTCTAGAAGCATTGAAATAAAGTTTTAACGAACATGTAATTATTACATATATATGTTGTAGTTAATTTTGTGAATTAAGATTGGAATATTGATTTTAATTTATAATTATATATTGTAAAATGCCTTCTCATTTATCAAACATACTATAAGTATACTTATGGGTGAAATATATATATAGGGGTCAGGTGGCGAAAAAAATTTTTTATATGAGCTGTACGCATTTTTTTCAGGGCCGGAATTACGATAGTGCTAGTCAATTTTTAAATTAAGAAATAAATCTTTGACCAGCACTATCTAAAATTATTCACAAATGGAAAGATCTACATGGTTTTTATGGTTCATTGTACGCAAACTCAAACCTGACCCTTTTATGTATATTTCTGGGTCCTCGCCTATGTTTGCAAACACAAGAAACCAACAAACATCTATGGCTTTGTCTGAAATGAAGAAACATACATAGTTCTTGTGTCATGTAACATATCAACAAATTGATCACGTAAAATAATATTAATAATTAAATGGCCAGTAAATAAAATAACCACTTTTTCCCACACTTTTGTCTTCTTCCATTTCCACACTTTCTTCTCCCCCTTTTCCATTCTTTTTCCTCTTCCCTATCTTTTATCTTTTCTAGAGGATTTCTCAGTTCTTTGAATATGGTATTCTGATAAGATTTGTAGTTTTTTTTTATTTTCTTTATTTTATCTGTTATCTTTTAAAAAATGGCTTTTTTTTGTTTTTTAAATGATTGGTTGTACACATGGGAACTTTGGTGAGGAGGATTTCTTTAATTCTTTTCAAATTTATTTGCAGAATATTTTGATATTTTTCATATATCTAAGACGCCTATTTCAAAGGGACTTAATGTTTCGTTATATAAAAATCAAAAAGGAAATAATTTTGGATATTACCATCGAATTAACTAACATTTCGCGTTTTGCATTTTGTAGCTTAGACGGTTTTGGATGAACATGGATTTTGGTAGGTGGGGGATTTTTTTCTAACACTAAATTTTCAATGAAATATTGTTAACGATTCATTCTTTCTCAAGACATGTGATTTAGGTGGGGAATTGAAAATCTTTTTTTAATAATTTATTTCTACAATAAAACGTTTGTTAATGTTTCATTATTTTTTTTTTTATTTTTTAGAGATCCAGTTGGTAAGTTTAAAAAAAAATGTTTCTAACGTTTCTAACTTTTCTTTTTATGAATCTTACTATATCTAATTTTTGGATTATAGAACAGAATCATAAGGTTTCAAATTTTGATTTTTTTTTTATAAAAAGGAATGTTTTGTTAACTCTTCCCTATTTACTTTCATAGGATTCAGTCTGAACCATTGGAATGCTAAGTTTCATATATATAATGTGAAACTTATTTTTAATATTTTATTTAAAAGAAAAGTCTTCTTTACTTTTTGTAAGGATTTCGATCGATCCAACCCACAGAGAAATTTTGAAGGTAATGTTACTTCCAGTGTTTTTTTTAAGGAAACAGGTTTACTAACTGTTTTCTTTTTTTTGTAGGATTTACCCTTGAATTAGCTATTTCTGAGCATAGATTGGTGGATGATAAGTTTCGAAGTCACTTCTTTTGGAACTTTATTTATTTTTTTTTATTAAAGAATCAGTTTATTACCCGTTTTTTTATTTTTTTTTTTGTAGGTTTCCTTCTGGACTTTATTGAAAAGGTGTTAGGTTTCAAAATTTCTAACTTCGAAGCTTAATTTTTTCTATTAAAGAATCAAAGTTATTACCATAGTCACTGACGATGGTAAACCTTTTGCAATTATTCAGTCAATTTTTAGTTATTAATATAGCAACCACACCAACCGAGAGAAATGCAGCAAAAGAAGTTGGAAAAGGTATTATATATGCTGACATTCCTTCGCTCTTAATATTACATTTGATAAAGCTTTGATGATAAATCATTCCATGCTGATACTCTTGATACTTTTGTATCATTGACTTTAAATCAACAGCTTGCTTTCGTTTCTGTTGATGGACTTGAATTATCAATCAAACGGTGCTGAGATGCCCTATGTTCAAGCTTCAGTCTACAAACATTGACAATAACGTATCTTTCCTATAAGCATGACCCGTATGAGTACTACGCATTTTATTCATTATTGTGATGAAAATAAATGTATCAATAGTCACAATCTTACAAACGAAACTTATATACGAAATCTTTACTTTTTTAAAGATGTTTAATATATATATTTTATATGCTTATTTTTTTATTTATGAATGCATTAATTTTCATTTTACAATAAATTGACAGAGTTATCTGTTATTTAGTTTATACATGGATAACGTTTCATAATGATTTATTATATAGCTGCAACGTGATTAAGATTTATTATAAACGCCATTACAACATAGTTAAGATTTATTCTGCACGCGACTACAATACGGTTATCACATTGTTAAGAAGTCTTTATAATTTGTCAACGATTTGTTAAAATTTTTATAACATAATCTGTTATAACAACCAACAATTTATTAAATAATTAATTATAATGATGCTATGATCAATTACATAAGCTGATATCGATGATATTGTAATGAATATTGCCTTAATATCCAGTAGCTAAAATTGTGACAGAGCTGTATGTAACTACCCGTAATTAACTCTTTTTCTGTCTGATCACAAATTGATTACAGCTTGTCACAACTTCGTCTTAATTTAGCAAGTTTCTGTAAAGTAAATAAGATACTATAATTAGACTTTTAGTCTTTTTTGTCTTTTTTTTTAAAAAATAATCATTAATAAAATACTACAAGTCACTTTTTAAGATAAAACTAGTATTGTTGTCTTAAATTAATTAATTAATTTAATTTATTAATTTATTTTTTTTTATTTTTTATTTTTTTTTGATAATTATTGTTTAAGCTTGACTGAAGAAATTTGCATGAATTTTTCTCTTTAAACAATAATTAAAAATATTTACTATAAAACTATTATAAATAAACTTTTTCTGAACAATAATTATCAAAAAAATAAAATTTTATTTAACTTTTAAAAGAAATTCACTCGAAATTTATGCATGGAAAAATCAAATTTTACTCAAAGTAAAAAAAGGAAAATACATTTCAAAGAATTAAATATTTATATTATATTTTAACTTACAGGACATGGTTGGATTATAAAATTTGACAATATTGTTATTATACGAAGGGAGAACTAGGAATTGAAGTTGTCTTGCAGATTAGCTGAAAGTGCTTAAATACCAGATACAGTTACATTACGTATTACTTACTGCTTTGTCGACCAGCTGCTATTACATAAATAAATGGATTAACCATATTTTGTCATAATATCACGGAGAAATAGAGTAATTTACAGTTAGTTAAAAGGAGAAGGAAAAATACATGAAATATACAATATATTTATTAAATAAACTTACAAATTCTCGTGTTAATTATATTAGCAATTCTTGGAAAACGAAAATTTCTTACAAATGAGCTCATTTTGGTTTCTAATTTTTTGTATATTTTGAAACTATATACTGAGCAATTTTAATAAATTATATGGTTTTTTTTATAAAATATTTTGTTGTACAAATTTTAATAATTGCTTATAGGATGTTTTTATAATATAATTAAAACAAATTAGACTCCTTTTTTAGTTAAAAATTTAATTATTGTGATATTGTGATATGTTATTGATATCTCCTATTTAAGTCTAAATAAAGTAAATATGTCTTATATATTTTTTAATGGATAACAACAATGCTAGAAAATAAAAATAATTTGGTTAATTATATACTTAAAAAAATCATAATAATACACTAAAAATAATTCTTACGAATAAATAATAATATGAAATCAACATACAGTACTTATTTTGATTAATATTGATAGACTTTTTACGTGATGAAGGATTATTATACAAATTAAAAATCAAATGTAATTACTTATTGTTATAATAGTTAAAATCAAAGATATATTTTAAAAGAGGATTGAATCATGATTTAATTTTGAGATTGTGTTTAATGATAACATCTGCTTTAACATGATTTATTTGTATCATGTACGAATTAATTATAACAATGATTACGCATTATCATTAAAAAAACAAATAAATAAATAATTTTGAGATTGTTTATAATGACAAAGTTTTGACATAAAAACAAAAGACCATTTTACTTGATAGTACTAAGTGATATACTGTAATCGCCTTATAAATAATTTTCAACTCTAGAAAGTAAGTCACTGATAAAAAAAAACATTCATTTTGTTTAATATATTCACTTTTTTTAATCCTAAAAAATATCAGTTCATTTTAAATATATTTAATTTATATATTTTATCCGAAGCATAGCGGAGCACTTCCTGGTATACTAATAAATTATACTTTAAGCAAGGGTGTTGCAACATACCTTTTATTACGTGGTATCTTGATTTACTACTTTTCCTTCGTAGCTAAGCATAGCTGGAAAAAAATATTAGTTTTTTTTTTAATCAAAAGTTTCTAACAAATGTTCTTTTGCAAGAACATCGTTAGATACGAACTTAAGGTAAATGAGGAATGGGATCATTTTTTTAATCAAATAATGATTCTAATAAGATGTTTCTTCCTTCTTTTGCAGGAACATTAGACGATTAAGAAATGTTTTCTCTTCCTTTTATAAGAACACTGTTAGGCGCAAATACAAAGAAATGTAGAAGAAAATTTATATTTTAACAAAATGTTTCTTTCCTCCTTTTATAGGAATGTGGCCTGCTTAAACGTGGATATGATTACAATCCGTCAAAACTGAAAAAACTATACCAAAATATGGTGTTTCTCACTTTCGACGATACTTCTTGATGATCTTTATTTGTTATCTAATTTTTTGTAATAATACTTCTTGTTACTTCATTTTTAGACTTTTTGTTCTTGCTTTAACTTTGTTTTTCAATAATAAATTTCATTTTTATAATGTGGTATACTTCCTAATACAAATGTTATTGTTAAAGTTTTATATAATCATGTTAGAGTAATAATATGTAAACGCTTTAAAAATAATATAATCACAATTGTAATTAGCTAGAATCATCAGGCGAACTTAAATTGTATATTTGAAGATTTATTAATAATGAAAACTTGAATTAGTCTTTACAAAAGTAAAGCACATATTTTTCAATAAAATTGGTGATTCGATATATGTATATAGACTGGTATTGGATGGAATATTGGATTAAATGTAACTCTTTTAACTTTGAAAAACTCTACTGAAAAGAAATCAAGGCAATCACGTGTCAAATACTATCGATCATCACGTGCATTTACAGCTGATTTCATAATGTACGGACACATGACGAAATTTGATGCCGACCCCTTGTTATGAGGTTTTTCTTTTCTTTTTGTATCATTATCGGGAGCGAAGCAGGGATTTTTTCTTGGTGTATTCTTTATGTTTATAATTTTAATTTAGTATTATTTTTTTTACTATTTTTCTTTTATTTGTACATACTGATGACTCAATCCCCCCTATGAAAAAAAAAATATACTTAAAATATTCATATGCACTTTTAAAATGTACTTAAAATATACTTAATGTACTTAAAATATACTTAATGTACTTAAAATGTACTTAAAATTTTTAAAATGTACTTAAATTATACCTAAAATTGCAATTTTAAGTATGTTTTAAGTGTAAAAATTTTTTGTACTTAAAATTGCCGATCCGCCTAAAAATTCGGGGTTAATAGCGATAATAAAAAAAGCATTTTTTGCATCTCGCGCGTGAGACAAGTTTCACTCATTTTACAAACAGAAATACCATAAATACAATATTTTCTTTCATTTTATGACAAGTTATATTTGCCAAAAAATTTCATAATTATATTTCTGTAACTGGTTTTCTTCAACTTTTACTTGTTTTTAATAATAAAAATATTTCAAAAAAGTCTTTAAAAACAACTTTAGAAGCTAAAAATTATAGGTCTTTAATGTAAATAACGCAATATAGTAAAATGAAATATTGAAATTTCGTATATTTTAAGGTGTAAATCTGACGCGCGCACATAGTAAACTCATTATTTTGCATATGAATGTATAACCTTTTTTTGAAAATTCGTTTTTTTCAAGTATTTTTTCAGCATATCATATGACTTTTATTTAAAGCCAATATGTCATATGTGAGATATCCTTTTTTGAAGTTTGTGTTCTAGCACAAAATCGGCAAATTTAACCCCAAATTTTATTAGTAACGCAGTGCCCATTTTAGGCGGACCGGCAATTAAAATGTACTTAAAATACACTTAAAATTTTTAAAATGTACTCAAATTATACCTAAAATTGCAATTTTAAGATTTAAGTATATTTTTAGTATATTTTAGAGAAATTTTTTTTTCATAGGGCCCTCAATAAATAAATAAATAAATAAATAAATTTGATGCCGACTGCCGAGACTTTCAGGTTGCCGGCTTGTCGGAAAATATACATATAGCTACTATAGTTATGTTTTATATCCACGGTGTTTATTTTTATTTTTTCTATTTGCCGACAACCAACAACCCGACAAGTTCTCAGCAGTCAGCATCAAATTTTGTCATGTGTCCCGTACATTATGAAATCAGCTGTAACCGGTTAAATTAACCGGTTAATTTAGTCAGTCAATTTAATCGGATAAATTAATTGGTTAAAATGAAGATCATCCTCATGTTAGTTAAATTTGAACAAGTCAATTCTGGTCAAACTTTTAACGCCGGCCAAAATTTAACTAAATTCAGAATTTTTTTTACAGCTAATTTTATAATGTACGGGACACATGACAAAATTTGATGTGTTGTCAGCTTGTCGGACATGTTAATTCCTATCACAATTTAAAGCCGGCCGAAATTATGTTTTGCAAATGATAATTTTGGCCAAATTTTAATGCCGACCAGAATTAAGTTTTAACCGGTTAATTAACCGGTTAAAGAGTTGATTAACCGGTTATTAACCGGTTAACAGTTAAGGTTTTTTAGACTCTAAAGAAGGTAGAATAGTAAGACGTCATTTTGATTCAAAAAATAAAGTACTTTATAAAATGCTCCTTAAATATATTACATCACAACTTACTGGTATGTTAAAATTTTTGTGATCAAAGGGTTTGGTAAAAATTGCTTTTATGAGCTTGAAATTTTAAATTTTTAAAAAATTTTGTAAGTCATTGAAAATATTCAGCAATTTATAAAGTATAAAAAGAAAGAAATTTTAACTGGTAAAAAAAAATTTAACTTCAGGTATAATAAAATAATTTTATACATAAATAAAATATTTTAAATTAATTTCTACAAATTAAATTGTACAAGCATGCTGGATTTATGGGCACCTATCACGAGTCGTGGTAGCGTCGGTTGTCTAAAAAAGAGAAGAATTAAAAATATAATAGTGAACATTTTGTTCATTTTCTTAAGACAAATAATAAATACCAAATCCAACGCATCCAAACAAGAGCAAGCTATCAAGATAATGAACATTAGAAATATTTTATTAAATAAATAAAAAAATATTATTTTGATTTCTCACCAGAATCTCTAAAAAAAGAAATAACAAAATATTAATGAACATTTTGGTAAAATAAAAAATACAGACTACAAGAACATCAAAATTCAAAAATCTTACTAAAATATCATGTCTAAGAACTGGTTGCTCAAAATAAAAAGAAAGAACAAAACATTAGAAACGTTTCATTTGTTTTGTTAAAACAAATTACGGAAAAAAAATTAATATAATTCACTTAGTAGGAGTTTCAAATAGAATAATATTCAAATTGTAAACTTAAAGATTCATTTAAAGTGGACCCAGATGTAATTAAAGAACATGCCCACCTAAAACAAGTAGCATTCATATATTTAATGAATTATGTAAACAATTCTAAAATTAAAGTTATATATATACTAATATGTTAATAAATAAAATAAATTGTATAACAAATTTAAAATTTATGTATATAATACTCTTAATTGCCAAAGACTCTAGTTTCATCTATATAAATGACTGTTTGACTCAATAATTTTTTTAACGATTGTTCCCTTATAATTATTATTATTAATCCCTTTCGATTGATTTAAATCTTTTAGCAATTTAAAATAAAAGTTTTATTATTGATTTTTTAAAACACAATTGGCATGTTTCAGCTTATTTATTTCTGTTCCAGACTAATACTAAAAAGGTTATATCCACAATTATTAAGGTATTAATTAACTATTTTATTAATTTTTAATTCAGGTCAAATAGACCAAAAACCTTTTTATAATTAAAATTTTATGGGTAATTTTTGCATTACACTAAATATCACATGAATACGAAATGACTAATCTGTGATTTTCAATTAATAAATAACCTTTATATTTGTATCATAATAAACATAAAAAAAGAACTTTGCTATAATTAAATCGATGTCTCAACTTTATGCTGATTGCTTGAGAGAAATTTTTGAATATTTAGCAGATGATAAAATTACTCTACATTCTTGCATATTAGTAAATCGACTTTGGTGCGAAGTTTCTGTGAGAATTTTGTGGCGAAATGCTTGGTTTTATAGTGATTCAAATTTTGAGACTTTAATTGCTTGTCTCTCAAATGAGTCAAAAGAAATTTTATATGAGAATGGAATTATCATTTCAATTCCAATTTCTAAATTTCCAACCTTTAATTACGCATCATTTTGTAGAATTCTACCAGTTGGTCGAGTTTATTGCAAGCTTGAATCATTACTTACAAATCGACAACAATTTATTTCGTCGCAAGAGTTAAAAGATAATGTTAGTAAAATAGCACAAGAAATAATTAAATTGATTGTGAAACAAATACCTTCTTTAAAACAATTAGATGTAACTAAACATTTGCAGTTTTCGGTTGTGCAAAAACCAACTACAAACTTTATCACTTACCCTAAAGCAAAAGATTGCTTAAAAAATCTCTCAGAATTACATTGTATTTCAGGTAATTCATCTGAGTTTTTTAGCCAGTTATCTCAAGTATGTTGTAATATATTACGATTAGAAATAGATATTGAACGAGATATTCCGAATGGGTTAGTAGATTTAATTTCTGCTCAGAAAAGTTTAAAATACCTTTGTATAACAATATATAATACTCCGACATATTTAGTAAATTTGTTAACAAAAAAACTTCCCAATACATTAACTAAATTAAATCTTGAAGGAGATGAAGATGTTTCTCTATCATTTATCAGTAAATTTACAAACTTACAAGAACTTCAATTAGAATTTGTATTTAGTGAATGGTTTAAAGATTTTGAAATCATACAAAATATTATTTTTTCACAATTGCAAATCTTAAAATTTAAATTTACAGTTCCGAGATATGAATTATTAGTAAAATTTTTAGAAAACAATGGAAGAAATTTAAGAGAAATTTATTTATGTGGATATACAGATTATAGTAATAATTCATTAAATTTATCCATTGCTAAGTTTTGCCCATTTCTTAGAAAACTTTCTACTGGAATTAAAAATAATGATTTAGAAACATTAAAAATAATTTTTCATAGTTGCCAATATTTGGAAAGTATTAAAATTTGGTGTGGAAGCTTATTTTTGAATGAAAACGAAGCGTTAGAGGCAGTTACAAAATATTCAAAAAATATTCTTGAAATAAAATTAGAATATCGAGGAAATGTACAATTTGAAATACATCCAAGAGAATTAGAGACCTTTTTTGTAAATTGGTCAAAATGTTCACCTCAAAGGTCACTGTCATTAGTCATTATTGATAATAAATATACTATTAATAGCTTAGTTAAAAATGAAAATGTGAAAGTAATTAAAAAATATATCAAATTAGGAATTATCAAGAAATTTGAAGTTAAAAAAGATGACGATAAGGAATTTAAACCATGCATTTAATTGCCATGTTTCCAGACAATTAATTCTACATTAATTTACTTGATTCATCAATAATCATTTATATACAGATTGTGATAATATTTTGATACACTATGTAAAAGTTTATTATTTATAAAATAAATACATTTTTAAATATTAATAACAATTTTAAAATCTTCTTGTATGTAATAATGTAATATTCTGGAATTTTCTAGGCAATGGAAAATTCCATATCTGATATGATATTTATTTATCATTAAATGTTATTGCTAGATCTAACTCTAGATAACGCATGAGTAGTTCAGCTTTATAAAGGTCCAAGTAATCTGTTCCAAGAATATTTAGATCCTTATAGTAACGATCATCAGGTGTTACATTTGCCATTATTTGCCTTTTGTTTAATCTTACAGCAAAAGTTTCATTTGGATTAGGAATAGTAAATTTAAATGAATTTAATACTTCCTTACAAATATAAGTCTTTGCGGATCCTGTAGCTATAAGGAAATGTACATTTTTGAGCTGTCCATTCATTTTCATTGTCATTACACCAAAAGGTCTCTGATAATCGCCAACCATTTTCCCTTCAACTTTATCCAATTCTTGTGTAGTGGTTGAGAGGTATTTAACCATAAGTTTTTTTGATATTGTATTATGTAAATCTTCTGATTTAATAGTATCTTCCATTATACAATCAATTGGCATGCCGTAATCACTAAGAACTTTAAAAAAGGCCAAATTTATTTAGTTATAAAAAAGAAAGAAAATATATTATAAATAAATAAATATTATATAGAACTCACCTATTTTAAAACTTCTTACAGCAGTTGTATTAAAGTAATATGGTAAGCTAAGCATTTTTTTGTTATTATTCCAGGATAAAACTATATTTACAGAATTCATTCAATTAGAAAAAAAATAAAAAAAAAAATTACACCAAAATAAATAAATAAAAAAAATATTATTATACCAGTTTTATTAGTACCAATTATTTTATGATAATATGGTAACCTATTTCCTTTAAATGGTGTTGATAAATGAAAAGGTAACAATAATCTCATTTTTTGCTAAAAGTTTTCAATACTAAAAGTTTCAAATGTTTAAAAGATTTAAGAAAAAAAATTGTCATAAAAAAAACATTTGCATAGATATTATAATAAGTTTTTTTTTTAAATTTATGACTAATTACTAATATTTATATGTAATATTGATTGTTAACTATTACGTCTAATTAGTCATAATGATCATAACAGATCAAATAACACTATGACTCATAAATTATTATTGGAGTTAGCATCCGGTTTCAAATCCGGTTTCACCCGTTTTTTTTATGATTCGGTTTAATCCGAATTTATATTACAAAAACCGGTTTGCGTTTAAGACGAATGCAACCGGGTGCTCAAACCGGTTTGATATTAATGAAAATTTATTATTTAATATTTTTGGTCGGTTTTCTACAAATTTAAAAAACTAAGTTAGCAAATTGCAAATTTTACAATATATATATATATATATTTATTTAATCAATGGAAGGAAATGATAATATTTATTTTTTTTAGTAAGATACTATATATAAATAAACAGAATTATTATTTTCACAATAACCAAATAAATGTTTTAAGTGCTGGTTATTTGCTTAACAAAATATTACTTTATTATTTAATAAGCAACACTTAATAAAACCTAAGTTATATAACTACTAGACTAAATTTAACGGAAGAAAAATATCCAAGAATATCTCTATTTATCTTTAAAAATAAACTTTGTGCACCAATTCTGGAGATAATTAAGTCCTCCTAGCAGAATTGGTATTGCCAACATCAGAGAACAGACACTCACTGCTAGGTACTGATGCTGCAGCAGGATAGATAAATACAATTTTAGCTAAAATTAGCAAAGTAATCTCATTAACTGACGGCCTCTTTAATGGGTTATCCTTTCAATTTGATTTGTTTTTTTGCACTACTTCACCAGTATCTTGCACAATTCTTATTATGATAAATTGATAGTTAAATAAATATAAACCGGGTGCATAAATCGGTTTCAACCGATTTTGTAAAAACCGATTTGAAAAGGGTCAAACCGGTTGCACCTGTTTTAAATTCGGTTTTCAAAAATGCAACCGGTTCCAAACTCTAGTTGAAGTGTTGCTAAATCTAATATGTATATACTCCTGCAATATCGCTATCTCATGACTAGTGATTTGATTTTGATTTTGATTACTTTATTAGTTAATTGCAACAAAAACATATAAATCTAAGCGCGGAAAAAATGTACTATCAAAATGCAGTGTAAAAGATGTCAACAGTCCTAACAAAGTTGTAAAAAATGAACTCAGGTAATACCTTCGCTCAGAGGGGTAAATAATAAAGGGGACACTACCAATAACATCAAGAAAAGACTATCAGCGGACGGAAGTGGGAAGACTATCTATCTAAAACCTACAAAAATTTATGTATTAGAAAGAAAAAAAGTTAATATTCCTACACTAGACCCTTTTTCTTCTTCAGCTTTCTCCTAACGTCCTTAAAGTAGGAATGAACCACTTGAGGTCCGCAAACAACTTTCTGTCAAGTTTCTTTCCCAAATACTAGTCTTGGAACCATTTTCAGCCAGCTTCTTTCATCCTTTAACATTACGTCCAGTATTCTTCTTCGAGATACCCATCTTTGCTTTGGTAGCGTTTGCATTTGACCGTGACGAATTATTCTTACGAATATTCTTCTTTGTAAATCCAGTGGTGAAACGAGTCCATTAGTAATCCTGAGCTTTGAATATTGAAGCGTGATTCGAGGGTATTCTTCAAAATTTCATATATCTCAAAAAACGATATCAATTTGTTTATACCACCTTGTTTAATAATTTGTATGATTTGAATTTGAAATCGGCAAAGAACGGATCTCAGTTATCATAATCTTAAACAAGCAGTGATTGTTTGTGTCGTGAATCAACAGGAATACCATCAACTCTGCGATCTCTGTTTTCTTTGTTTTTGTGTTCATCGGGTACCAGCGAATTGTTTCTAGGCCAATAAAACTGGGGACTTTACTAATTCGGGCCAGCATTATAAATTTGGTCAAATTACTGCAGATCATAATTTAAGAAGAATAACATTGAATGAGGCTAAATTGTGAGAATAATATCTAGATCAGCATCCGAGTCGGACAAACCTTATTTATTGTTGTTAAATATTTTACAACCAATGATAACTATTTTTATTGCCAAATTGACAAATATTTTTCATTTGTCAGAAATTTATTATTTCTCCATTACGGATAACTTAGATGTTACACCTGCCACAATTTTGTGCATATCGTTCATGTTGCACCATATACATAATGGTATATATAAAGATTGTCTTTTTTATTTAAATAGAAAGATATTGGATGCTTCTTGATTTTCATGATACATATTCTCATATCTAAAAATACTATTATTATTTTATTTTCGTAAATTTAGACCGTGTACAGCAGAAATTGGCCATTTGACTATTTAAAGACTCTCTTAATCATTGTCATTATTCCTAATTTATTCATCATTTTGTCATTTATATTATTTGGTTTAACTGATTAAACATATTATATGATTCGATAAGGAAAATGTTGTAGGTTCAAATTATAATTAAACTCAAATCATTTGGGATCTTATTACGTTATTTTACCAAAGTGTCTCTTAACGCGTGGTTTAAATAAATCATTTATTATTTATTCATTTTCATCGTAGTAAAATTTCAGATTCCATTATTCATCTTTTTTTGACGAAAAAATAAAAAAATAAAATAAAATAAAATAAAATAAAATTAATAAAAAAGGTAAAAAAAGTCTTATAATAGAAATAGGAAGGATAATGAAGTAGTATTATATTGACGATACGAATACAGTTTTTCTATGATGTCGATCAATATCCGTCGATCGAAAATAAATTAATTTTTCTTTTTTTTTTTTTATTTAATGTAATGCAATACTCAGCTTATAAAATAAGTGAGCTATTTAAAGAACAGAAAATACATACAATCATAAAATTACGAAAAAAAAAAATGCTGAATAAATTCATAACAAAAGTACTCAAAAAATTACAAAAAAAACGCAAAATTCGCAAAACCAACAGAAACGACAAAACCGACAAAACCGAAGAAAGTAGAGGAACTGATAAAATTGATAAATTTTACGAATCTGAAACCAGTAATGATGTAATCATTTGCGTTGGAGAAGAACCAAACGTTAATGAATTTCATGCGGATTCTAAAACTTTACGCAGGGAATCCAAATATTTTAAAAAAGTACTTTCTGATAAAAATATTGAGAAAAGAGACGAAAAATATGTAATTAAGAAATCAAATATTACTCCTCAAGTTTTTAATTCTATTAATAAGTAAGTAAAACATCAATAAATTTTGAGAAATTCTTTACATTATATTTTAACTGACCTCTTTCTTATAATCATAGGTACATTCGTAGCGAAGACGTTAACATGACTGATAAATCTGGAACTGAAATTTTAAATATATTTATTGCTTCTAATGATTTAAAATTGAAAAGCTTAACCAAACTTACAAAAGATATTCTTATTAAAAATCATCAGCAATTCTTGCGAAGTGATCCTATTGAAGTTCTTCACGCTGCTTATTCTTATAAGACTCTCAGTGAAATACAAATTTCTTGTTTGGAAACGATCTGCTATAAACCTGAAATTTTATTTAACTCCTCAAAATTTATTAATTTATCCGCTTCTATATTGGAGATCATCCTAAAACGAGATGATTTAGCTTTAGATGAAATTGAAATTTGGGATAATTTAATTAAATGGGGATTGGCACAAGAAAAAAATCTTGATAAAAATGTTTCTGAATGGCAACAAGAAGAATTTACCATATTTGAAAGAATCCTTCATAAATTTATACCATTTATTAGATTTTATGATATTTCTTCTGAGGATTACTATGATAAAATTGAACCTTATGATGAAATTATACCTAAAGAATTGCAAGATGATATTTTAAAATTTCATATGCTCTCCGAATATAAACCAACAATCAATACACATATACCGAGGTACCCAGGAAATAATGGTAATTTAAATAATCAGTTAATTAATCGAAAACATCTTATAATTATTGAAAATTGGATCAAATGGAAAGACAACACCATTGGTAAAAAATACTTTTATAATTTCAAATTACTTTATCGTGCTAGCAGAGATGGTAATACATCTTTAGCATTTCATGCTAAATGTGATAACAAAGAAGCCACTATAGTTATAGCCAAAATCACAAACTCGGAACAAATTGTTGGTGGATATAATCCGCTCCAATGGGATTCAAAAAATAATTATAAACCTACTAAAGACAGCTTTATATTCTATTTTAAAAATAGAAAAGATATCAATAGTGCAAAAATAAGTCGTAGTAATGGTTATATAAATTCTATAGGTGGTTTTGCAGCTAATGGTCCAGTATTTGGAGGTTTAGCATGCTTTTCTAATGCTTGGGAAAATATATGTCCGGATGAGACAGTTGGTATGAGTAATTCTTATCCTAGAATTGACGATATGCCAATAGGAATTTTTAAAATAGAAGATTATGAAGTTTTTCAAGTTGTTAAAAAATCATAGATTATAGAACGTGTATATATTGATTGCATAACCTAATTTTGATCATATAATTAATTAATTAATAGTCTTTAATTTGTTATATAATTGCATAATAAACATAAAATGTCGATTTTGCTTAAATTTAATAAATTCCGATGACCTATTTTCGATTCAGTTTAATTTAGCAATTCTAAAAAAAGATTCCTATTTATGAATCACATGTAGTCTACGGATTTTTTTATTTAACAGGAATTCATGAATTCATTGTTTCTCCCAATTTGTTATTACGGCTGAGCCGAGTGTTTCACAATGCATATCACTTATTTTACGTGAGTAATTTGTCATGTGAAACATTATGCTACAAATGAATCGATAAAAATGTAAAAATATTATTATATTATTATAAACAAAAAGAAAAAAAAAAAAATTTTTAAGAAAAATCTAAAAAAAAATCCTCATGTTTGACTCTATTGCGATAAAATATTTTTTTCTGAATTGTAAATAAATGTTAAATATTAATAATTTAATTATTATATTTCAAAAGTTAATTTTATTCGTTTCATTCATAATCAATGATAGCAATGGAACGTACTGTACTGTATATTTCATTATATGATGATGAGATAGACGATCATACTGTTTGTAAATTTCATTTAAATCAATTGTGTAACACAATAATTCTCGTTTCTATATATAACAGATATATTTTTTTTTTGCGTTCACAAAATATCCCTCAAAAACCAAATACGAAATAATTATGCCAAATAAATTTGTTATAAAAGTGCTCGGAAAATTACAAAAAATTAATAAAATCCGTAAAACAGATAAAACTAATAAAGTCAACGAACTTGACAAAATTAAAACCAGCAATGATGTGATCATTTATGCTGGGGAGGAACCAAATATTAAGGAATTTCTATTGGATTCTAAAACCTTGCGTAGGAAATCCGATTATTTTAAAAAAGTATTTTCTGAAAAAGATATCAATATTGAATTAAAAGAAACAAAATATGTATTTAGAAAACCAAATATTACTCCTCAAACCTTCGAAGTTATTAATAAGTAAGCATTAACGGTTAATAAAATTTTTTTTTTTTTTTTTTTTTTTTGTTCTTTTTTTATTTATATTAAGAAAACTTTTATTTATTAATTCTTTCTTTTTCAATATGTGAATAGTTACATTTCTAGTAAGAACATTAATATGACCAATAAATCTGGGATTGAAGTTTTAAACATTTTTATAGCTTCTTATGATTTAAAAATAAAAAATTTAACCAAGCTTACAAAAGATATTCTCATTAAAAATCATCAACAGTTCTTGCGTAGTGATCCAATCGAAACTCTTCAAGCTGTTTATTCTTATAATATCCTCAACGATGTACAAATGTCTTGTTTGGAAACGATCTGTTATGAACCTGAAGTTTTATTTAAATCACCCAAATTTATTAATTTGCCCGCTTCTATATTGGAGATCATCATTAAACGAGACGATTTAGCTTTAGATGAAATTGAAATTTGGGATAATTTAATTAGATGGGGATTAGCGCAAGAAAAAAATCTTAATAAAAGTGTCTCTAAATGGAATCAAGAAGAATTCGCTATCTTTGAAAAAATCCTTCATAAATTCATATCATCAATTAGATTTTATGAAATTTCTTCTGAAGATTACTTCAATAAAGTTAGACCTTATGAAGAAATTTTATCCGAAGAATTGCGAGATGAAATTTTAAAATATTATATGATTCCTAAGTACGAACCAACACTCAATAAACATTTACCGAGATATTCAAGATATAATGATTCTGTTTTAATTAATAAAAAGCATCTTGTAAACTTTGTAAGTTGAATCCATTTAATTGGGATTCAAGCAATCAAGATAAATCTACATTTGAGAGTTTTATATATTTATTACTGATAAAGTAGACACGAAAAATGCGAAAGTTAGTTATAGTAATGGTGATAAGAAATTATGCTACAACTGGTCCAGGATTTGGTAGTGGTTCAGACTTAGTTTGTCGTCAAGGTGGTGCTGGTTCAGCTCTTCAAATTCTTATCCTAAAATTGATGGTATTCCAACTGGGTACTTTAATGTAGATAGATGATTACGAAGTTTTTCGTGTCACTAAATCATAATATTAAATGTAATATACGTTGAAACAATGAAACATGTAATAAAGTACTCAATTATAATTTATACTATTAATTAATCAATTTTATTCATACGTCATTGTTATTTTTCCAACATTAAATGTATGTATTTTTTTCTTACGATTGAAATATATTTATCAATAATTAACGTGCAATTTTTTTTCAGGTTCCGTACAGCTTTTCCAACTATTAATATGGCAAATATGTATGATTTTTCACAAAAAACATCTATATTTAATTTTTATAAAAATCTTGTTATTTGCATATATGCGTATCAAGTATTTTAAACTAACTAACATGAAAAATTGAAACAATAGCGTGAATGCGGAAGTTTGTGGAATTGAAGATAACGCTTGTGACGAATAATTGAGTGACAAATAAGATTTCACTAAAAAATGGCGTGACGCCAGTAACAAATTATTCTTCATAATATGGAAAATTTTACCTTCACACAATTAAAAGTAAGTACCTCTTCAATAATCTGTCCAATAATATGAAATTTCAAGCTAAAGCATCATTAATATTGATAATAGAGAACAATTTTTTTATAGATCATTTGTATTATTAGAAGTTAGGTCATAAAATTTATATATTGTCGGGATACATATTGTGGGATAATGTCATGTTGGAAATAATGTCATGTCGGTATAAAGTCCATTAGGGACTCGGTAAAATGCTCATTCGGGAATACGACTTGTCGGACAATTATTGTCGGGCAAAGGGTGTGTCAGAAAAAAAAATCGTGGTGTATCAATCTGTTGAGGACAATTATTCTCCATTTCTCATTTTAAATTATATTGTTTTTTGACTATTTTTTTTTTTAAAAAAAAAGTTCGTAAAAATTGTTTTATTAAAGAAAAAAAAAAAAGGTTCGATATACGCTCGCTAATTATTCGCGATACACAAAATATAAATATACTCACGCCAATAAATTCATGGTACAAAAGTATATTAATAAAAAAAAAAAAAAGTTTAATAAATACTATATATAATAAATTTTTTAAAAATTATTCTCTTTTTGGTTTTTGTTTAGAAGAAGGAGAAATTTTCCTTACAATGAACCTAATTAATTTAAATATAATCCACAAAGTTCCTCCAACAAATCCAAGAATAATTCCATAAACATCATAATTATTTCCTCTTATAAATCCCATTCTTTTATCAGCAGGAACAAATTCTTTCAATTCTTGATTAGAATCTATATTAAGATCATTACGATATAACATGTATTCGATTAAATCTGCAGCCCTATATTTTCTCCTACTATTAACTTTGGCTAAACCTTTCATTCTTTCTATATTTTTCTTTATATCCTCGTCTTTTAATAAAATATTTATTTTATTTATAATATCATCAACTTCCAAATCAAATTTATTTAATGATAATGCTACACCAGCTATTTTTAATTTTTCAGCATTACCCATCTGATCACCACCAATAGGTAATATTAACAGGGGAGTACCGGTAAAAAGGGATTCATGAACGCTTGCTACACCTCCATGACTGAAAAATAATTTCGTATTGGTATGATTAAGCACAGCAAATTGAGGTGCAAATTCCGTAATAAGGACATGTGGATGTTCATTATTTAAAATTGAAGCAGTTTGAATTTGTGAACCATCAGTTAAATTTAAAGTAAGAGAGAAATCTTCTTTTGACGTCTGAGATAATGCCCAAATTACGCCATCGACCATATCCTTATTAATGATTTCAATAATCGATTGTAAAATTTTGTTATTATTCTCGATAGTTGTGAAGAAACGACCACCAAAAGCAATATATAAAACCCTCTTATGTCCATTTATAAAATCGGAGAGTTCAGGCGTGAGTGGAGGATATTCTTTCGACATTATTGGTCCAATTTCCTATTAATTTGAAGAAATAAGAAGGAAAATTATTATAAATTGTATGTATCATGATCTACAGTTATTGTACACTTTCTGTTCTTCTTAACTCCGGCACATATTATGAAATTTGGCCGCGTTATAATAAAAAAAAAAATAATAATAAAAATTACCAGAATATTTGGTGGCAAAGTTTGTGGTAACTTTAACAAAGAAAAAAAGTTAGATTGAATAAATTTAATTAAGTAAAAAAAAAAAAATCATTATTTTTGGTTTGATTTTGTTTAATTTACTTTACCTCAAAACCAAAGAAAGCATCAACAAAAATTAGAGAAGTTTTAATTAATCTTTTCAGAGACATATCAACGGGTTCAACTCCCATTTGAAGTCTTATATCATTTAATTTATTTAAAACAGGATAGAGCGAACTATACAAACGAAGAGGTTGTATTACCGTACACTTAAGTCTTTCCAACAACGATTCATTCTCCAATGAATTTTTACAGCGAAATACTGGATCAGATTTATACGTTGTAGTTTCCAATACTAAAAAAAGAGAATTTCTATTTAAATTTTTTTTTCTCGGAGAAAAAAAAAAATTCTTTCAATTTATATATATAATTACCATTAAGGAAAGACATAAATCCAACAACAGGTTTCTTTAAGGCATGAGCGACATCTAAACAAGCATCATTCATTATAGCATAGCAAATAAATAAGTCAATATTATTATCAATCGCAGTTTCTTTATATTTTTCGAATGCTCTCTTGTATGACTCTAAGTTCCTTTCAAATATTGTTGTAAACATTGTAAATTCGACATCCTTTTCTATAAGATTTGCAGCAAATTTAAGACCCTTAATACTTAATGGAGGCCCCATTGAAATTTGCTTAATGGTTGGATACTCCGACGCCGGCGTATAATTTCCTGATGTTAATAATATTACCTGCATATAAAGTATAAATATAGTAAGATAAAGAGCGAATTTGAAGATCATATAATTTTTAATACTCACATTGTGACCTCTTTCAACTAATATAGCAGCAATATCTAACATCGGTTTAAGATGACTTCTCCCTCCAGTATAAGAGCTAACCAAAATATTTTTGGGCGAGTGATTTATATCAAAGTTTGTAGGAACATAATCTTGTACCGCCGTAATAACATTGGCACGAAAGATTAGATTTAATAAGAATAACGATAATAAGAAAATAAAATTTTTTTTATTCATCTTTGAATTAATTTTAGTCGACAGGATATACATCAAAGTCTCTATTTATAAAGGTAAAATCACTAGACTGGAAAGTCCGTGCACAATTGTTTCGTAACAAACATTGGCATTTCTTATTTGGGTAATTAGCCCGATTAAAATAAATTTTGTGTGACGGTACGGTTGAGCAATTATTCCGCGGATAAATTTGTATCCGGTTACGGAGATTCTTTCCCCCATACGATGTATCTAAATTTAGTCAATTTCTTACGAAATTAACAACGCATGGTTATGTATGTTATTAAATTTATTCAATAAATTTCATGAAATGCATACACCTTTTAGGAACAAGTGTCATAAATCGTGATTTTTGTATTGACTGATTAATAAAATAATATCTACATGATAATTGGTAGAATAAAAAAATTGAATACTGAATACAAGTCTATTAATAATATTCTAATTTATCGTTATGTAACGGATTAAGTAATATATTCGATTTTTATCAACGTCATTTGACTAAAATAATTTTAAATTTTGTACAAAAATATACATAAAATCAGTGAATGGACTAACCTAAATTAGATAATAAAAACGGGATATGAGAATAATAAACTTTACACAAAAAAAAAAAAAATCGATTGTTAATCGACAAGTTCTTGCTAGTCGTTTACAAAACGATGATTTACTCGGTTAAATAAACCAATTATTTGATTCGGAATAAATGAGACGATTTTTTTTATATACATTGTATATAAATATAATGTTATACAATTTTACATAGCAAAATTACAATTCAACAAGATTTGGTAAAAATTTTTATAAATTGAAGCTTTAATCCCGACCGAAATTATGATTTATGATTTGCGTAACTCATTAGTTCCGGCCAAATATTGATGTCGGTCAGAACCGACAATCTATTAGGCTTTTTGCCAAGCTCATTAGTCATAATAGTGCTTGTATTATACGTAAATTTATAAATAAATATACATTATATTATAATAAAATGTGAACGTGTAATTAAATTTTTTTTTTTTTTAAAAATTTAAAATATTTCTTCTATATTAATTAAATTTCTTGTCTTCATAAGGACACATTTATCTACTTCTATCATACCAACAATCATTTCACCGACATTTACATAATTTTTATCACATATATAAATACATATATATACATATTGTTTTTTTTTATTTTTATTTTATTTTCTCTTTCATTTTATTTTATTTTAATATTTCTAATTATTGTATTACTTGAAAAATAGTGATTTATATGTATAGATATATACGTTATATGTCTAAGTTGAAGATGTTACTAAATGAATATCATTTTGTCTTTGGCGATATAATTAAAAATATTTGTAACGTTTAGAGTACCTGTATAAATAACTTTAAATTGTGTAACCGTATTTTCATTGGCCATATATTGTCATGTGGCGTTACACAACCCAAAAAAGGAAATTTTGCTTCCTACAAAAATCGGAAGTTTTATATTCCCAAAAAGGAAATTTATTGTTACACTAATTACAAAAAAGGTAATTCGTATAACGGTTATTTAATTCTGGCCAGCATTGACGCGTTGTTTCTTTGTACTGCCTGTTTATTTGATATCGTATACATTTATAAGCATTTTTATACATATATATACGCAACACAATAAACGGATTTTTAAATTTTTTCTTATCCAACGAAAAATATATATGTAGTTTAATATATTTTTTTTGGGTTTTTTTTCATTTTATTATATTTGATATCAAATTCGCGTTGCTTAAAATTTGTAGATATAATTAAAAAGTTGTTAAATAGAAGTTTAAAATTTAAAAATAAAGCTTGAATTAACAATGTAAACAGAAAAATGAAGTTTGATATAATAATGTGAACTTTAAATGATTTAGATACCTTGTGAATTTATTAGACCTGCTTTTATCTTGCAGTTTGTGCCGTGCTAATCCGTTTTATTGTTCTGTTTAGTAGTTTGATATTGAATTCGAGCCATGTTTGTAAAAATGAAAAATTGATGTTTATTATAAGTTTGTAATTATAGTTTAATGATATGAACATGAATAAAATTTAGCGATGCAAGTAAGAATTTTAAATGTACCAGTGTATCACGTTTGTAAGAACATTGATAAATTGGTGTGATTAAATTTATTTAGAAGTTTTTTAGAAATAAAGTTTAAAAAAAATTTGAATTTGAATGTAATATAAACATAATGTAAGCTCTGAACGATCCGGATGCTAATCCATAGATCCATATTTTGTGTTGTTCTCCGTGCCGATGCGCTAATTCTTGTGCCGTTTATTGATCCGTTTTATTGTGTTTTTTTTCCCCATCTATGCCATTATGCTAATTCTTGCAGTTTGTGCCGTACGTGCTAATCCATTGACCCATATTATTGTGTTGTTCTCCATACCGATGTGCTAATTCTTGCAGTTTGTGCGTGCTAACCAATTGATCCGTTTCTGTGTTCTTCCCATTCCGTTGTGCTAATTCTTCCCGTTTATTGATCCGTTTTATTCTGTTTTTCCCTTATGCCGTTATGATAATCTGCGCGCAACCCTGAATTGTGTTTCCGTCTCCTTCGCGTTTGCATATGTTAATCCATGCTGCCGTTATGCTAATCCGCGCACAACCGCAACCCTGAATTGTGTTTCCGATTCCTTCGCGTTTGCATATGTTAATCCATGCGCGTCGCAGCCCGACTTGCGCGATGTTGCGTCACTCCTATTTTTATATTTTTTTCTTTCTCGCTAATCATTCTTTAATTGCTCCGATATGTCTGGTTCGAGTGAGTCTCCTGTATCACGTAAAAGAAGATTGCAAAGAGAGAGAGTTGAGCGTCACCGACAAAGGAGATTTGAAGGAGGGCGTCTTGATCTGGGAAGCATGGATCAGACATGCTTGCACTGTGGTGCAAGGTTTTGGATGTGTGAAAAGGATCGAAATAGCAGCCTATCTTCACCTAAGTTTGCTACATGTTGTGCGGGTGACAAGGTCCGTTTACCTCCTGTGCTTGATCCCCCCCTTATCTACTTGATTTATATACTTCGTCACGTTCGGATGCAATAAGTTTTCGTAAAAACATCAGAGCTTACAACGGAATTTTTGCGTGCTCATCTCTTGGTGCAAATATTGACGAAAGTTTTCAAGGTCAAGGTGTGTCGAATTTTAAAATCCATAGCCAAATTTATCATCGCATAGGATCTTTGCTGCCGGATGAAGGTCAGAACCCGGTATTTGCTCAGCTCTACATCTATGACACCGATCATGAAAATAGCAACAGGCTTCGCGTTATGCGTGATCTGAATGCCGAAATTTTGCAGAGTTTGCAGGATATGTTGGATACTTACAACCCATATATCCAGAATTTTCGCCAAGTAAGAGATTTGCTTCAGAATGATGGTGAATCTGCTGAAATTTCGATGCGAATTTATTATGATCGTTCGCATGATGCCCGACGTTATAACGCTCCTGCTGCTTCCGATGTTGCTGCGATTATGGTTGGAGATGGTCATGAAGTTGAAACGTCTAATCGAGATATTGTTCTTAACCTCCGTGATGGGACTTTACAAAGAATATCTGAATTGCATCCTTCCTATGATCCGCTTCTGTACGTGTTGCTGTTTCCGAACGGTGATGATGGGTGGCATCTGGATATACCGCTTATACTAGAGAAAAATGCTAAAAGAAAGACGGTGACTCCCATGCAATTCTATTCTTACAGGTTACAGATTAGGCACGGAAGTTGGTTGCACTGTGCAGGCCGTTTGTACCAGCAATATGTTGTAGACCAGTATTCAAAAATAGAACAGCATCGTTTGAATTATCTCAAACTAAATCAATCAACACTTCGCTCGGAATTGTACAAAGGAGTTGCTGACGCCATACATGTTGGTGATAACAATACCGATATTGGTCGTCGGATAATTCTTCCTTCTTCGTTTGTTGGTGGTCCACGTCAAATGTACCAATTATACCAGGATGCGATGGCCATCGTGAGTCACTTTGGAAAACCCGATCTTTTTGTCACCTTCACATGTAATCCAAAGTGGCAAGAGGTTACAAGAGAATTGTTACCACATCAATCTGCCGCGGATAGACCTGACTTGACGGCACGTGTTTTTCATATGAAATTACAAGAATTGTTAAAGGATTTATGTGAAAACCACTGTCTTGGTAAAGTTGCCGCGTACGTTTATGTAATAGAATTTCAGAAACGTGGTTTACCGCATGCTCATATTCTCCTGATACTTTCACAAGATTCGAAGCTTCATTCTGTGGAAGATTATGATTCGATTGTTTCTGCAGAACTTCCTGATCCTGCTGTTTACCCTCTTGCTTACGAAACTGTTACATCGACTATGATGCATGGTCCGTGCGGTGTGCTCAATCCTTCGGCTCCGTGTATGAAGGATGGGTTATGCCAGAAGCATTATCCAAAATCTTTTCAATCCACCACTCAGGAAAATAGTGATGGGTATCCTATTTACCGTAGGCGAGACAATGGTTCTTTTGTTGAAGTTAGGAGTGGCATCCGTCTAGATAACCGATGGGTGATCCCTCATAATGTTGAATTGGTGACAAAATATGACGCTCATATTAACGTTGAAATCTGTAATTCAGTTTTGGCCATTAAATATTTGTATAAATACGTATACAAAAGGCACGATCGAGCTACTATTGCGCTTTCACAACCTGATAGTAGTAACGAGCCACGAACACGTGATAACGAACCTGTTGATGAGATAAAGATGTATCTTGATGCGAGATATGTTTCGTCTTCAGAAGCGGTTTGGAGAATTTTTCGTTACAGGATGCATGGCCGTTCTCCAAGTGCTCAAAGGCTAGCCGTTCATCTTCCTGAGATGCAGCTTATTACTTTCCATGATAATGAGAATTTGCAGCAAGTTTTGGATTATGCCAACTCCCATGTAACTACCTTAGTTGCTTGGTTTCAAGAAAATGCCAAAAATCCTGCTGCTCATAATTACAGATACGTTGACTTTCCACTTTATTATACTTGGGATTCGTCTAATCACGTGTGGAATGCACGAAAGACTGCTACAAGTGCGATTGGGAGACTGTACATGGCACAACCTTCAGAAGGTGAACGTTATTATTTGCGAATTTTGCTTACTCATGCGAGAGGTGCTTCCAGTTTTGATGATTTAAAGACTGTTGAAGGTCATATATGTGGAAGTTTTAAGGAAGCCTGTATTCGTTTGGGTCTTCTTCAAGATGATGCTGAATGGGATGCCTGTTTGAGTGAAGCAAGTTGTGTGAGAATGGGTCAACAATTACGTCTCCTTTTTGCGACCATTCTTATCTTTTGTCAGCCTGTTGCACCTGAAATGCTGTGGAATAATCATAAAACTGCTCTATGTGAAGATATTTTATATCAGAATCGTGATCTTTATAGTGAAGTGAATGATGCAGTTGAGCAGGAAGCATTGAGACAATTGGAATCTTACTTGCAGTTAAATGCGAAATCTTTAAAAGACTTTCCTAATATGCCTCTTTTTTTGGAAGGATCTGGATTTCTTGATGGCCCTAATGGGTTAAATCAATTGATCCGAGAAGAAATGTCTTACGATGTTATACGAATGCAAAGTGCATTACATCAGAATGTTCCTTCGTTGAATGAAGACCAGCGTGCTGTTTATGATGCTGTTCTGTCTTCTATTGATAGTACATGTAATTGCTTCTTTGTTGATGGTCCTGGTGGTACTGGCAAGACTTTCTTGTATAATACCTTGCTGGCAACTGTCAGAACACGTGGGGAGATCGCATTGGCTGTAGCTTCTTCAGGAATTCATATGGGCGGATATCACTCATTTCCATATATTATCTGATGTGATATTTAAAAAAATTGTATTATTTGCATGTGATTACCTCGTGATAAACACGTCAAAATAAATGTAACACACCCCCATTAATAATAACGTCTCCTCTTATTTTGACAAGTCTCTTTCCAAAGTTAATCATACTCCAATCCTATTCTTAATCTTTAAATTGTTTATATTTTGTGCATACTCTAAAAAGGAAGGCGAAAATATTTTAAAAAGGAAATAAAAAATTTTTAAATTGTCAAAGTAATAACTGATAAGTTTAAATTTAAAATATTTTAGATTATGCTTGTGTCAGAATTTTTAATACAGTATTCTAATAAAATAAACTTTAATAATAGTCTATTATGCCTCAAAGTCCATTAAGTGATCACGAAGTTCCGAATAATTTAATACAGCTTCAAGTTCCTATTACTTGTGATTACTTTCAAAAAACTTCAAACGAAGAACTTATTCTAGTTAATGATGAAAATACACAACATTCTTTTTTTCATAATTATCCTTCCAACCCATATATTCATGCCGTTAGAGTATTTAGTGGTAAAAATTATTCCCAGTCATATAAAATTGTATCACTTGGACAATATCCTACAAAAGTAATTTATACAAGAAAAGAAAAGGGGATAAATTATAAGGTTCCAAATAACTATCAAGTAGAAACAATATTAAATGGATTAACAGTTTTATGCAAAACACAGTATCAATTTTCACGTAAAATTGTAGTTAAGTATACTGTTGAATGGACGGATGAAAATGGTCAAATAAAATCAAGATATAGTTTATCATCAGCTGGAGCTGCAGGTTCCTTATTTTTAAAGGTAAGTTTGATAATTTATACAATTAAATTACATTACAATAATTATTTTAATAATCTTTATTTTTATAGGAAATATGTAATAAACTTAATTCACAAGTTTCAGGTACAATACTTTTTGGTTTAGATATAGGTTTTTTACAACAAATCCGTGAAATTATTGCTTCTCAACCACAACAATCTATTATGCCTGCTAATCGTAAACGATATTTCACTGAACTTACATCACAATCACAAAAAAACAAATGCATTTCAATGGTTGGAAAGGAAATTGCTACACAAACCTTAACAATTCTCAAAGAAAATAAATTCACCTCACCATCTGAAGAAATAATTGCAAGTCTTGAAACTATAATTTTTAAAATTAATGGTGAAATAGTAGAATTAAATTTTCATTCTGACAATATAACTGATTTTACACAGTACTTGGATTCAATTATTCGTGCCTGTGATGAAACATTAATTTCGCGTGATAGTTATCGCCGATTAGCTAAAGCTGTTCCAAATTTAATAAGAGAACATGTAATTGAAAAGCGTCAAAATGAAATTACAAAAACAATGAATATACTTATTCCAATCAAATTATTTAATATTCATAATATTAATTTTAACGATGTTGATAATGAGAATCAACAAGATATTGATGGAATAGAGTTTAATGATGATGATGTAGGTAACGGTGCATATCGATCTATTATTTCTTTATTAGATATCATAATTCCTATTTTGACAACTTCAATGCCACCTGTTTTAAAAATTGGAGATAAGATTAATATAAAATTGAGTGGAGATGGGAGAAATGCGAGGAGGAAACAAAAGCATGTAATGCTCACCATGTGTATTCTCAATGAAGAAGAGGCTGTTTTGAGTCCAGCTCATCAATACAGGTATTATATACTATTAATTTTAATATTTAAAAATGTTATTACGTATTATTATAATTAATATTTGTTGTATATAGTATTTGTTTATATTTAGGAAAAGAATCTTATGATTCCTTATCTACTGTATCAACAAAATTTTCGTATGAACTTGAACAATTAAAGACCAACGGATATAAAGATTCAAATAATACAATCTGGCCTGTGGAGTTATTTTTTTCAGGTGATTGGAAATTTGTGGCATTAGTTTTGGGGATCAATGCCGCAACATCCAATTATTTTTGTTTATATTGTAATTGTCATAAAGACGAGAGATATAATATGGATAAAGTGTGGTTGAACTCAAAAAATACACGTGGTATGTATGTGATTTAAATGTATATTTTTGTTTAATAGAGTAAATTAATAATATTAATAATTAAAATTTATTATAGGATGTAAAAATACAATGCTTTTTCAAGAAATTGATCAAAATAATTGGATCATAGATGAATTGCATCTTATGTTGCGAATTTCTGATGTACTTTTTCAATGTTTATTTTACGAACTTATCAAGAAAAAAGATTTTGCAAATAATACACAAATATTAATAATTGCAGAAATGAAAAGACTACATATTCATTTTGAATTTTACCCTCCTACTACGAAAAATGGAAAATGGGAATGGACATCCCTTATGGGACCTGATAAGGAAAAGATATTAAAAGATTTTCAAATAAGACATCTTTTTGATGAACAACAAGCTACAAGAGGACAAGATATTGAGCATCTTTGGCATGAATTTTATCGTCTTTATAAAATAATGCGTCAAAAATCTTTAACAGATGAGGAGATTGACCAATTTGAAGCTGATGCAAAACAATGGGTTCGTGATTTTTGTCGTCCTACTATTGGTAATCCGAACAGCTCTAATCAACAAGAAGGAATGTATTTGCGCACAGATGTTACTCCGTATATGCACGTGTTTGCTCAGCATGTACCTCAATTTATGCGATATTTAAAACAAAAAGGGATGGTATTACGGCATTTTTCAACATCAAGCATAGAAAAGAAAAACCATCAACAGGTAAATTAATTTCACAATTTGTAATATTTATTTGATTAAATTATTAATTATCATACTTTATTTAGGTACAATTATTTTTTGGAGGAACAACAATGGGTGGAGGAAAATCAAAAAAACCCGTAATTCATGATATTTTATGTTATGAAAACCGACAATTATTCTATCATATACATAATACTCCAATTAAATATACACGAAAAACAATGGAAATCAAAGCCTACTAGGCTTTAAAGATAAAAATCATGTATTTCTTGTTAATGGTGTTGGTGGGTAATAAATTTTAGGATGAACTTACGAAATAACATGTTATAATGATAATAAGATATACAATGGTACCGTGAACTTTTGTAAATATTCTAATAACATAAAAATAATGTAAATAAAATAATAATCTTGCTTTATTCGTACAATTTTAATTAACTTTATTTCTATAATTTTAAATCTCTAAAATTCTCTAATTCTAAATTTTTTTTTTTTAAATTTCTAAGTTATTGTATACATAAATAAAGAGATTTTTAATTACCTTCTACAAAATCCCTTACATCAACATTAAATTCAAAGCGCATTGAACCACAACATAACTGTATATCAGAATTTTTGTACACACGTTCTTTCCAACAGAAAGTAACATCATAAGTCTGTTGTGTATTCTGCATCAAAACATATGCGCATGTACCCGTCTGTCGCTTTTTGCTGCCCCAATTTTTATTATCAAAAGGAATACCCAACTGTTCATATCCTTGACCACCTTTGAACTTACAAGTATACATTCTCTTTGCTGGTGAATATTGGAAAGTTGATTCATTATAGAATAAAACAATGAAAAGTCCTTCGGAAAAAGGCTCCATTTTTAAAGTTTTTACTCGAGGTTCACTTCTATGAAATTGTAAGCGTGCCTTTAACTGCATTACAAACGATTGTTTAAATTGGTGAATATCATATAAAGATGGAGAAGTTAGGCTTCGTGAGTGAGGTATTATTTTGTTATTTGGGTGAACGGACTTTTCATGAATAGAAAGTGAGTTTTTAGATGAAAAAACTTTGGGAAAATTAGCGGAACAAAGAAAACAAGTAAATGGCATTATAAAACAAAATATATAGGACGCGTATGAAGGAAAAAAAAATTCATATTCGCGTCATTTTTTATATCTTTAATTTTATCCATCAAAAAATGTAATTTCTTATTCGGGTAATCTATAATTGTTTTTGAAAACCAATCAAATCCTATATTTGATGTGATATAATATTGATGAGGCGTGATCGCATATTATTTGTTACGGGGGTGATGTTGTCAAGTCAGATCCGCCCATATGTTCAGCACTTTTGATTGATGGCGGAAGAACAGCCCATTCTCGGTTTAGAATTCCTCTGAAATTAAATGAATTTTCAACCTGTAATATTTCTCGCGAAAGTAGAGAAGCCCATTTAATTAATGCAGCAAAGCTTTTTATCTGGGATGAAGCTCCAATGCTACATAAGTTCGCATTTGAAGCAGTGGATAGGACTTTTCGTGATATTACTTGTGTTGATAAGCCATTTGGTGGAAAAGTTTTTGTATTTGGAGGTGATTTTAGACAGGTTCTACTAGTTATACCACGTTCTCTTCGAGCAGAAGTTGTTTCATCAAGCTTGACTCGCTCTTTTTTATGGAAGCACCTGAAAGTGATGAAATTAACTATAAATATGAGACTTAGTCAAGCTCATAATCTACGGAAGACCATGAAGCAAAAGAGGTTTGCGGAACTTCTTTTGGATATTGGTGATAGTAATTATTCCATTATTCCTGGTACAGAAGATAGTATAAACCTACCTTCGGATTTGGTGATGACTAAAGGAGGTTTACCAGCCCTTATCAACTTCGTTTATCCACACTTGATTGAGAATTATGAAAATGTAGATTATATGGTTGGTAAAGCCATCCTGACTCCTAAAAATGTTGATGTTGAAAAAATTTCTGAGCTGGTGTTAGATCAATTACCTGGTAATTTTACTATTTATCCCAGTGCTGACTCTGTAGATTTATCTGAAGAAGGTAATACATCCCAACCTCAAGTATATTCACCTGAGTTTTTAAGATCCTTAAAAATTCCTGATCTTCCTCCTGGTGAATTGAAGTTGAAGGTGGGAGCACCTATTATATTATTACGAAACTTGGCCCCATCTCAAGGTCTGTGTAATGGAACTAGACTGATCTGTCGTGCTCTTCAGAACAACGTAATTGAGACTGAAATTATCACTGGCTCTCATGTTGGCAGTCGTGTTTTTGTCCCTCGACTGACATTAAACCCTTCTGATAGTAACTTGCCTTTTATTCTAAAATGACGCCAGTTTCCCGTTCGTATGGCTTTTTCTATGACTATTAACAAATCTCAGGGTCAAACCTTAGGCCGTGTCGGTCTTTATTTGCCACAGCCAGTTTTTTCTCATGGCCAACTGTATGTAGCTTTGTCAAGAGTTACTTCATACCAGAACATTAAAGTTCTTATAGATAATGCCTGTGCGAATTCTCAGAAATGTCGTACAAGGAACGTGGTTTATACGGAAGTTTTTCCAACCGATTTTTCTTCAGTTTTTTAAAAATTGATTATCATTGTCACGTGTATGTATGCTTTTCAGATTTATCGTTATGTGTATTCAGTGCACATTAAATAATATATCCATAGTTAATGAATATTCCGATGCAAATGATTTACCGGAATTTTTAGATCTTTTTGAACATTTTTTGCGTTGTATGTATGGTATATGATTTTTATTTATTTATTTATTTACATGTTGCGACTAAATTGTTACATAAAATGATCAAATAGAAAGAAATCTAAACTAAGACCATTGCGCCCACGTAAATGAGCTTTCTTGAGTGTTGACGTGGTTAAACGATTCCATCATTTAATTTGTTGTGGGGATCGAATGACATCAAATCGCAAATTGCGGTATGTCTTATAATATTCCATTTCCAAGCATTACGCTGTTTCCAAGATGGAGGTAGGGGGACTTGAATTTCTTTATATTGACGGTATAAGACGCCTAAGTGGTTAGAATGTATCATTTTTTCATGATTTGGGAACGAGCTTCTTTGACAGAGTCAATAAATTGTGGTGGAAAAGGAGAAAACTCATGTATATAATGAAAGAGGTGTTTAAAATGTTGCCCACATGACCATCGATTATTAGACATGGCGACATACATATGCAGGTAAAAGGCATGAAGATGAACATCTATAAAAGAACCCTAAATATATGACGGAGTTTTTGTAACTAAATTTGATGTAAGTGGTTGTTTTTCTATGATTTGTAGCGGTACTACCGCAATCGATTTTTTTCACATATACTACTTCAATTTATTTGTTGCACCACCTGACCCGATGCGAAGCAGCGGGCTACAAGCTAGTAAAGAATTAAAAAAAAAAGATATGTTCAAGATATTAGGGATTCGGGATATTGGAATTCGGGATATTGTATGTTTCGGGAAATGGTCCAGTTTGGGAAATTGGGAATTCGGGAAATTGGAATTCGGGAAATGGTCCAGTTCGGGAAATCAGAATTCGGGAAATTGACTTCGGAAAAAGATACATTCGGGAAAATGGCATTTGGGAAATTGACTGATACTTTGTTGATCACAGTCATGTGCACAAAATTAGCTTAATAACCAAAATTAGCGAAAATTTTTGATTTCCTCTTCTATTGACCACCTTCCATATGCCTAAAAAAATCGAATAATAAAATTAAATGGCTATAGTTTCTCGAACCCACGTTTCCACGATTTCACCCCTATAAAAAAACTGGATACGTTTTTAATAAGATTTTTATACGATTTTTTTTCCTTAGAAATAACGTATCACAATAGACCGTTGAAAAGATACGGAAAATTGCACAATTCCGTATCACTATAAATATGGTTTGGATACGGAATTTGCATGGAATACATACGGAATTTATATGATTTAATCACTGTTTACCATGAAATTTATATTATTGCTTATTAAATTTACTGTTTATATTACAATTTATTACAATTTATTACTAGACTTTATTTACATAAATTTAATTTTATTTATTAAATCAAAAAATAAAAAAATAACAAATAAAATAAAACACAAATATATTATGAATAGTTTATTCCTATCAAACCAACTATTGCAAACCAAAACAAAAAGAAACATTAATACTATTTCTACTGATGTTTTGTTAAGAAATTTGATTTTTTTTAAGAAATCAAAAGTCTCCAGGAGCACTTAGTCCAAAGAAATAACCTATTCCTTCAAAATAAATGAAAAAAGACACTAGTACGTTTCTTTAACTCAATTGGACCAACGCTTCCCTATTGTGCCTATAATTCTGGATTCGTCCAAGTCATCAGGAGTCAGACGACCTAAAAGCAAAAAAAAAAGAAATATAAGCTCCGCCTATATAGTACCTGCAATCATCCAAATCTCCAAACGTCCGGTTCCTACCTGACTTACAAAAAAAAAGTACTTCAAAATTGACCCGCAATAAGAAAAAAGGAACCAAGCAGCCAAAAAAAAATCTGATCTACAAAATAAAAGAATAAAAATAAATAAAAAAGAAAGGATAGTGAGATGGAAGTAAAAAAGTAAAATAAAAATTTTTTTTTTTTTTTTGAAAAAAGAATAACGAAGTTAGGGAAGGACATAAAAAAAGATTTTTAAGGGGATGACAAAGTTAGAAAAATAATGCAGAAGGTAACTTACATAACCCGGCTTATAGGAACCTCTCATTTTAAATTAGAGACTCAGGAAATACCTGCACTAAATAAGGCTTTTTATTCCCCAGTCCTGACAAACTTCGTGTCAGTAGTCGCGGTTAGTCCATCTTTAACCTCTAACCTATGCTGCCAGAGGAGAACATCCAGAAATAATTCAGTAAAAAAAAGGGCAAAAATAATTTTTTTTAAAAAAAAGAAGAGAGGGTAATGAATGGGAATAAAAGAATAAAACCAAAAAAAAATTTTTTTTTTTTTTAAAGAGGGCAACGAAGTTAGAAAAATAAAGGAAAAGAAGTTTTTAAAAGAAGAGTAGCAAGTAAGAATAAAAAAGAGGGGCAACAAATAAAGAAAAAAAGAGTTTTTTTTTTTAAAAAAAAAAATAGCGAAATAAAAAATCAGGGAGAGGAAGACAGGAAGACAGGGTGGAAGATCAAAGCTGGGTTTATATAAACAAAAAACGTAACATAACAAAAATCACGTGATCACGTGTTATGTCAAAATCATTATTTAAAAAAAACAAGTTCAAAAATTCCGTATACGTTCCGTATATATTAATTTTTCCGCATACATTCTATATGCACCAATTTTTTAAAAAACATTCAAAAATGAATTACGTATTAAATATACGGAATTATTATACGGAATCGGTAAAAACGTATATCAAACGTTTATAAAACGTATCCTTTCCGTATACAGATTTCTTGTAGGGCACTTGCGTTCAATTTTTTTGCATTATAATTTATAAGTTGTGTTTATCAAATTAATTAGTAATTGGATACCTTAATAATATTTAGATAAGTTTGTTGATAACACCTTGAAGATTAAAGATCGTAATTTATCACTTTTTTCAAATTAAACAATAATAGAAGCAACAAATTATCAAAAATTTAACCTCTCAAAAATAAAAAATGCTATATTTATAATATTTATTTATATAAAATTGCGCAAAAACTACTTTTTTGTATAGGAAACATTATAAATGTTATATTTCTGTCAAATGTATATTTTTATCTTATTATTTTCTTTACGTATTTAATTGATTGAATCGGACCGTCTCTCATTATTTCATCAATTTCCTTTATTCCTTGATTATCAGTTACTTCATCGATGTCTTCCATTAACGTTCCAATAGTTCCTGAGACAATCGCAAATACCCCTCCTACTACATTTATGTCAGTTATGTCTGCTGTTTTTGCTCCAACAATTTCTTTTCCTTATCGGATCAGTACATATATGTGTAAATTAGATATTATCACTAAAGGGCAATGACATTTATTACGTAATTTTTTAGGGGTGGGGGATCTTATGTTACACCTATATTTAATCATGTGACTTTATACTCACATAATATAAGTCACTACCCTAAACAAATATTTTAAAATTGTATTTTTTTTTGTCCATTAAATAACATCATATACATCAAATCATTTAATAAAATAAACTTACTGTACATTATATTAACACGCATAAAAGTTACAAAAAGTTACATACTTTTCAGCCATATCTTGTTCTTGGGATGAATGTTACGAAAATACTGCACCACATTTCAATTAAATTTTATACTACATTAAATACCCTGGAGTAATGGACGCACTTAACACAACAAAAACACTATAATTTCAGGAGATAACTTCGATAACTTTGTCGAGAGGGATTATTTTGTCAACACACTAATAAGAACTGTTAAATTACTCAATCACTAGGAACAACTTGTAAACGAATTATTACGATAATATTAACACCTTTTTTTAAATGTGAAAAACTCCCATGCATTTCTTCCATCGCCGCAGCCTTACGTCACATCGTGTAATAGTAAATATATAATCTAGGATGGTCTGGATGGATGGATACTCGTTGCTTTTAAAATAGTTTAATATATCATTTGTAATCCGAATTCCTCTATTTGTATATATTTTTGGTTTAAAATAAAAAAAGAACTACTTAAAAAATTAGATACTGTATAGGATTTTAACTCATATACCACCATTGAACTCCTCACAAATCATTTAATATATATACTAGGGAACGGCTTCAGAATCGTTGTTAACTTCGGAGTACAAGTGTAACAAATGAAACTAGGTGACGGGAACTACAAGATGAAAATAAATTAGCGATAGAAAATTGTGCAAAAAATAAGGTCAAACAACGCAACGACACAACGTTGTAACGTGACAGACATTGCATGAGCCATAACCGGAAGTGTCCTACGCCTCGCAAAATTATGTAATTACACTACATATAAACAACAAAGAAAATTGTGAAACGATCTTCTGACTTCTGTGTGACTTGACTTGTACCGTACGTGTATAAAAGGATTATTAATCGGATTTTATTCCGTAATAAATTATTTTCCTTAGTCTTCTTTAATTTCAATAAGAAATTTTGACATTTTAAACAAAAAAAATATTATTATGTCGCAAGAAGAGAATACATACTCAACACCTGCAGCTTTTGTTATCGAACGAGATTATAAAATTATTTCTCAGAATATAGATATTCATTTAAAACATCCAGCTAAATTATCATTTAATTCTTTTAGTTCAAAAAAAGAAGTAGAAGAGGATATATAGGGCACATGAATGCCTTTTCTATTTTTAGAAGATCATTATCTCTTGAACTTGGAGAACTTCGTAATAAAGTTCCTCCACCAGTTTACACAAAGGTTGTATCTCAAAAATGGATTGAATCACCTTATGGACAAAAGTTATATCATTAGATTCGGAGTATTGATTTGAATGCAACGGTATAGATTTTATTTCATTTTGTCCCCTATAGAGTTTTACCTAGTTACTCTCAGTAGTGCTTCGATCCGGATGAAAACCGTCATCCGGGTTACACAGAAAAAAAAACGGATGAAAACTATTATTTAATGAAATTCTGAATAAAAAAAATTATTTCAACAATCTATTATACGCGCAATGTCAAGCACTATCAAACAAGCCTTTAATTGTTAAAATCCGATCATTGGTATTTTAAGTTATCTGAAATCTGACAATCCGGATGAATCCGATAAAATCCGGGTCAAACCGCGGATAAAACCGTGGATTTTCGGTTTAATCCGGATCAATCCGTACACGGATCGAAGCACTAACTCTCAGCAAGAATTTTTTTTTTAATCTCTTTATTGTTCTCGCCAAGAAATGTGTCCTGTAAATTATGAAATCAACTGTAGCCGGTTAATTTAACCAGTTAAAATGCAGATCATTTTCATATTAGTTTAATTTAATTCTGGTCAAACTTTTAATACTGACCAAAATTTAACTAAATTCGGAATTTATTTTAACGATAATTCCGGTCAAATTTTAATGCTGACCAGAATTAAGTTTTAACCGGTTAATTAACCGGTTAAAGAGTTGGTTTATAACCGGTTATTAACCGGTTAAGACTTTTTGAACCGGTTCCAAACTCTATTAAGAAGTGTATACGAAAATATTATTCGTAATTTAAAAGCTGACATTAATATTTTAATTCATTGAAAAATGAAGATAAAGATATTTATAAAAACCAGAAAGTGGCACTGACCAAGTACTTTTATAGTATTTATGATTAATATTCTATTTTAAATTATATGAATTAAAACAATTATAGTTCACTGTTAAAATCCACCATCATGTGATTTTCATGCGATTTACCATTGTAAGATAAAATGAGCAGACTGTGTGCAAATACACATGCCTTTATATGAAATAAATACACGCTCTCTTTTTTTTCTTTATATGAATTCTCTTTTTATCTTTATAAGAGTTCTCTTTTATCTTTATATGAATTCTCTTTTTATCTTTATATGAATTCTCTTTTTATTTTTATATGAATTCTCTTTTTATCTTTATATGAATTCTCTTTTTATCTTTATATGAATTCTCTATTTATCTTTATATGAATTCTCTTCCTTATCTTTATATGAAATTAATAAATAAATACACGTTCTCTTTTTGTTCTTTATAAGAAAAAAAAAAAAAAAGAAAATTTTTTTAAAGAAAAATATGTCTTTTGATTATTCTCAGGAAGCTATTAGTGATTTTGAAAAATTACTTGAATTCGATGAAGAATATAATGTTGTTATTCACGCTGGTGAAAAAGAAAATATAAAAGAAATACATGCACATTCAAATATTTTACGCATTAGATCTCAATATTTTTGTACCGCATTTTCTGACGAATTGGTTAAAAAAGAGGATGGAAAATTCATCTTTAATGTCCCTAATATTTCTCCCCAACTTTTTAAAATTATTCTAAGGTAATGTATGATAAAGATAAATATAAAATTATAAAATCACCACCGCGGTAACTAAGCATTGGAATATTTTTTTTTTTCAATATTTAGGTTTATCTATTGTGGAAAAATTGATTTGGCAAAATTACGAGGATCAGATGTTCTAAAACTATTAATTGCAGTAGATGAACTTAAAATACAAACACTAATCCTTTGTATCCAGGAATATTTAACCAAACATCAACATGAATTTTTACAACAAAATCCTATAGAAATTTTTGAAACAGCCACATTATTTAAATCTTCTCAATTTATCAATTTAAAAGCATCTTTATTAGAAATACTTTTAAAACGAGATGATTTATCATTGGATGAAATTGATATATGGGATAATTTGATCAAATGGTGTTTTTCTCAACATCCTTCTATTCAACAAGATGTTAAGAAATGGAATAAAGAAGAAATTGCAATTATGGAAAGAACTATTCATAGATTTATTCCATTAATAAGATTTTATCATATCTCTTCGGGAGATTTTATTGCTAAAGTATACCCTTTTAAAAAAATGATTCCAGAGGATTTAATTGACAATGTACTTGCATTTCATATGTCTCAAGATAAACAATTGAATATTGATAAACCTCCTAGGAGATGTTTTTATGGCTCTATTATCATTAATAAAAAACATTTTGCTATTTTTTCTAGTTGGATCGAAAAGCATAATTATTCTTACTATACTGAAAAAAATTTTCCTTATAAATTTAATTTACTTTATCGTGCTAGTAGAGATGGTAATACAGTTGTAGACTTTCATAATAAATGTGATAATAAAGAGGCTACTGTAGTTGTGATAAAAGTCACCAATTCAGAGCAAATAGTTGGAGGATATAATCCACTTTTTTGGGATTTAAGTGGTAGAACTAAGTCTACTAATGATAGCTTCTTATACTCATTTACAAATAAAGAAAACCTTCAAAGTGCAAAAGTAGGTTATAGTAACGGTAATCAATATTCTATATGTTGTTATTCACAGTATGGTCCACAATTTGGTGGTGGTAGTGATTTATGTTTTGGTCAAGGGAAGTGGACTAGTAACTCAGATGTTCATTATCATACTTATCCTAAAGTTGGTATACCAAATGAGTTTAAAGCAGATGACTATGAAGTTTTTCAAGTCGTTAAAAAATAATTAGGTTGCCATTCAACTAAATATTAGGAATGATATGATTACCAAGTTCGGTATTTTTAAAACACATTGTTTATTGCTTTTATATTATATAGGAATTGTAACATTTTTTTTTTTTTACAAACGTGTTTGGTCTTAAATATTATTTATTTATAAAAAGTGTCATTCCGCATGATTTGTAAAAAACACTAACTAATTATTGAGAACTAGATAAATTAATTATAAAATTTTAAAAGTGATAATTATTTCTTATAGTAAGAATGCCGGAGAGAACATTAATTATTCAAATTTTTAACGTGAAAATTAAATTTTTTTAGATGAAAAATAGAGAATTTGACACGCATAAAAAAAAATATATACTCACTATTCTTTACTAGATATTTGTTGTGAAAATTAACTGCATTTGTTAAAAAAAGATTTAAGATGTAATATCACTTTATCTGTTTGATTTAGTACAACTTTCTCAAAAATTTGTTAGTAAACTAAAAAACAAAGCGACTAATTAGCCCTTTGAAGCTATGATTTTATTTTGTATTTAATTTTGTCATATGAAAACTTCTATCACCATAGTAAGTAAAATAAAAGATTAATTGTTATTCCAAAACAAGAATTTTATAAATTTATTTATTAAGAAAAATCCATTTTATATTTGTGAGTTGGTTATTTGAAAATTTAATTTACTTAATATAACAATTATTTATAGTACAACTTAATTTGATTATGAGCTAATACTTTAGATGCTGTTTTTATAATTTCTATATTTTCCTTTTTGAAAAATAAATAATTATCAGTCCAAACTTATATATATAACTGTAATATATAGAATGATTAGAACAACACAACTATACATTTTTATCTTTATATATAATCTCATAAAATACCTAAAAAAACATTTCCAATGAAATTTTTATAGTTTGAATATTTCAGTTTCTATTATTCACTACTCATCTCGTTGCATATCAATTTTTTGAGTTATTCAAAAATGTCATCATAAGTTCTATCGTTTTTGTTAAAAATCTTATTATGAGTATACCGATTCATTGTGTTATTTATAAACATCTATAAAAGATAAGTTGCCTGTTGCAATTACATTGTCACCGGATTTCAACAGTGATAGCGAAAATACTATCCTGGCTTGCACTGCCTAGTATTTACACTATTTTTTTTTGCAATAACATTGTAACATAACCATGCCTGATCGTCTTCTATAAGTTACTAATTGGTTAGTAAATAAGATATTGTAGTTTAATCTAACAGCTAATATAAAATTTTGATAACTTACTTTTAACTTTAAACTCAAATACAACCTTTATCATTATAATTATATTAAATTCAATATATAAAGACGACGAAAAAAGTCTTTATTTGGTAAACTATCAATAATATGAAATTTAGCACTGATCATTTCTTGAATATACTTAAACTATAGAAATATGTCACAATAGAATTTATGTTGTTGTATTCTTCTGGTGACTATGATTTACGTATGAAGAGGGTTTTAAATTTATAAGCTAGAAAAAAAACTTAAAAAGATTTTTGTGTATAAAATCACCTGATTATCTATAGATAATTTCTATCAGACCATTACTAATATATTAAATAAAAGATGATATATATAATGATGTGATTAAATCATATCCTTTGTTTTATAGAGTGTGATTCTTGATATTGAAGAATTTAAATTTGTGAATGAGATTCGATCCAGTCGAATTAAGCAAAAATAAAAATATTTCAACTTAAAAGTTTCCATTATTATTGAATAAAGTTGTGTTATTAATTATTATATTTTTCTCTATTTCTTTTATGCCTGATAAGTTTATAAATAAAAATGGAATTAGGATTTGTATACATTCTCATTAGAATTTTATAGTGGATGACATTATTTCATCGGCTTGGTCTATCATATATAGTATTTCAGAAGATCTTTTTTACTATAAGTATATTATTTCAAAAAACTTGTATCTTATTATATTTTATTATTTTAATATTTTAATAAAGTATGCGTCATCTTGAATTATATTTCATTTCTACTAATGTATTAAGGTGGATTATTTCGCCGGATATGATTTCATATTAATGAAATCACTTTTGAGTCTGTAAAATTATTCGTAAGTTCAGCGTTATTACTTATATAATATTAGAAACTTATTTATGACCCGAATTATGGAACTATAGATAATTAATAGATATAAATAATTTGTAACAATATGAAATAACAAATGTTAACCTAAATGTGTTTTAACCAATTGTTTATTCTAATTTTAAAAATAGTTCATTTCTATTTTCAGAGTATTTTATTTGCACTAATATAGAGTATAATTCTCCAATAATCAAAATTATTCCGATACCAATTTAAACATAAATAAAAATTAATTTTTTATTATAAAATATTTAATTTGGTCATAAATAATTTTCAAGTTTTGGAAATTTTTATATCCATCTATACACATCTATATATATATTTTAATAAAGCATTAATTATTTAATGGGTTAATTGTTAATCTACTCAAAGAGTAATTAATATTATTATTGAATAATACTTAAATTTTGGTAATTTTTTGTCGAATATATAAGTACAAGAATAAGGTAAAATCTATCTGAAACTGAATCATTAAATTCTAAGTCAAATTAAACAAATAAAATATATCAATTTGTAAATTATACTACTATCTCAAATAGTAATTATTAATATTATAGAACAACTTTAGTAATTCCTTTAAATTTTGGTAATGTTTTGTCGAATATATAAGTACAAGAATAAGGTAAAATCTATTTGAAACTAAAAAAGAAAATATTCTTCTAATATATAATAATATCACTTAACACAAAACTATGTACATATAGGAATGTATACTGTATAAATACGTCAATTATACCGCAACCTCTACTGATGAGTTTTGATGATTTCTGCTTACAAAATTATTGATAATAGTATTGAGCTTCTTCTTATCTACTAAATCTTATATTAAAATTTCTAAAAAAATTTACTTAATTTTAGAAACAAGAACAAAGATCGAAAATAACATTAAAATTAATTTTTTAATCAATTTTACAAAACATTTTTATGAACCACTAATGCAGTTTATAGCTGTTAAAAATACTAGTCCATAATTTATTAAGATGGACAAACTGTATTGCCTTCAGATTATCATGCTCATAAAATGCATGATAATATACATACTGAATGTCATCAAACTTTGTCCCAAAGTCTATATATTAACCAACTACATTTTATAATAACCAATTTAAATTAATTATTATTAGCCAATCAAATTATAGCTAGGATCTTCAGCATAAAATTTCAGCTTATATACCGTATACTTGTTATAAAATTTTAAATTTTATGGTTTGAATCAGAACTCAGAAATTTCAAATCTTTTGTTAAATACTGTAGCTTCACATTATTTGAAAGAAATAAGGAATTTTATACCTAGCTTCGATCATGTTATAAGAATTGCACTATTATATTTTCATATACAATACGTTATCTGCAATATGGCTTATGGATAATTTCTTTTTTTATTTTTGAACGTATTTTAGTTAATTTTATTTTATTAGTAAAAAAGTTGTAAAATAAATATACAATAAAATATTTACCATTCACTTTATATTATTCATTATTAAATTTCGGATGTACATACGTATCAATTGTATCAATGGTAAAGTATCAAAACTTAAATAAAACTAACAACATTATTTTCCAGTAACTTGAAAAACTTCATAATCTTCTACGGCAAAAGTTACTGGTGGTGGAAAAATTCTAGGATAAGAATATGATCTATTACTTGCCCAAGTACCATCAGCTTGACAAAATAAATCATGACCACCTCCAAATGTTGGTCCATAATTTCCATTACAATATATAGAAGAAAGAAACTCATACTCATCAGGATAACCTAATTTTGAACTTTGATAATTATTCTTATTTGTAAATGAAAATATGAAACTATCTTTAGTTGATTTAAACTCTTCACTTTTATCCCAAAAAAGTGGATTATAACCTCCAACTATCTGTTCCGAATTTGTAAGTTTTGCCACTACTATAGTAGATTCTATATTATCACATTTCTCATGAAATGCTTTTGATGTATTGCCATCTCTACTTCTACGATAAAGTAAATTAAATTTATAAGGAATATTTTTTGAATCATAAAATAAATCAGGTTTTTTATCAACCCAACTAGCGAATATAGTAAAATGTTTACGATCAATGATGATTGAATCATAAATACCTTTTGATTGTCTAGGTGGTAATAAATCAATACTTGTGTTTGATGTCAAAAGATTATCGTATAAATCTTTTTGTAATAAAGTTTTCAAAGGGAATACTTTATCATGAAGATCCTCCTGGGACATATAATAAAATCTAACTAATGGAATAAATCTATGAAGAGTTCTTTCCATAATATTAATTGGTTCCTTATCCCATTTTTTAACATCCTGTTGAATTAAAGAATTTTGAGCAAGACCCCATTTTACTAATCTATCCCAAATAATAATTTCCTCTAAATTTAAATCATCCCGTTTTAAAAGCAATTCCAATAAAGGTTCTTTTAAGGTAACAAAGTTATCAGAATCAAAAATTATACTCGGTTTTTCACAAACGATCTCAAGATAATAAATCCATAAATCTGTGAATAACTCATATTGATAAACTATTTCAAAAATTTCTATAGGATTTTGATATATAAACTCATCTTTATGTTCATTCAAGTATTTTCGAATACAAGGGATTAAAGTTTGAATATTAAGTTCATCCACTGCAATCAAAAGTTCTAATGCTTCAAGACCTTGCAATTTTGTTAAATCAATCTTTCCACAATAAAAAAATCTAAATATAGCAATAACAATAATTATTAATAAGATGCCAAATTATTTGTTTATATTTGTATTGTTATATTTACCTTAGAATAATTTTAAATAATTGAGGAGAAATATTTGGTTTTTTGAAAATAAATTTTCCATCCTTTTTTTCAGCCCAATTATTAGAAAATGCAGCGTTAAAATATTGTGACCTGGTACATAGAATAGGTGAATGTACATGTAATTCTTTCGCATCTTCATTTTCACCTGCATAAATGATAACATCATATCCTATTTCAGTAGAAAGTAATTTTTCTAAATCATTGACAACTTCTTGATAATATTCGTGAGACATTTTATTTTATTAAGAGTTAAAATTTAAGAGAATAGAGTGTGTGAAACGCTTTATATACTAAAAAAGAAAAACTGCACGACATTGCAGAAATGTGTAACATCGGGTAAAAAATTATTCCATGCATGTGATTGTCGTAAAAAAAAGTCGTAACTTTAACCTTACGATAACGCTGTCGATCATGCAAATGAAAATTTTATCACACGATTCACCTTGCTTTAACAAACAATTAATGCATAAAACTAACGTTAACTAAATCATGTTAGCACTTCAAATATAATGAAACATTGTCTATATTTACGCGACAATAAATTTGGATTTCTTTTTTTTTATAAAAAAAAAAAATGATAATTAGTATTCGTTTAAAATTGTTAATTTGTGTTCATCCAAGAAGGTTTTAAAATTATTCAATTAAGCTAAATATTTGTCTGCTAATTTTATATAATTAGTTATCTTTATTAGTATTTTGTTTCTGAAGCCGTGTCAATTTCACTACATTTCCGTTCGTTTCCCAAGGAAAAAATTTTGCACAATGAATCCCTTTTTTAAAAGACTCTTAAGACGGGATGAAAGAAAGATAAAAAGTACTACAGTAGTATTAGCAACAAGAAATTAATAAAAAAATATCCACTTTCAGAAATTAACTGCGTAGTTACTGTAAAATGAAATTTACGAAGCTATCAACTATATCTTTTGGTGATAAATTTCATAAAATTTCATTAACGGAATAAATTTATGAAATGTTGTTTCTATAATTTCAACATCTTTACAACTCCATTTTGTTATGTCTTGTGAAATAGAGGGATTTTGTACAAGACTCCATTTTAATAAATTATCCCAAATTTCAATTTCGTTTAAACGCAAGTCATCCCGTTCTAAAAGTGATTTTAATACAGGTTCCTCTAAGCTGGTAAATTTATCAGATTCAAACAATATTTTAGGTTCTTCACAAATCGTTTCAAGACAATAATTCCATAAATCTATAAGTAATTCATGTTTATAAATTGTCTCTAGCATTTCCACAGGATTCTGTCTCAAAAATTCATCTCGGTGGTTAATATTAAGCTCTTTCGCTATAAACAAAATTTTCAACACGTCAGATCTTTGCAACTCTGTAAAATCAATCTTTCCACAATAAATAAACCTAATTAATTATAAATATTTAACGTTAATTATTATCATTGTGATCTTAATTTAAAATAAATTTTCATAATTCTTGCAATACCTGAGGACAATTCTAAATAATTCAGGAGAAACATTAAGTTTCTCGAAAATAAATTTCCCATCTTTTCTTTTAACCCAATTATTAGAAAATGCGGCATTAAAATATTGTGACATACATAGAATACATGAATGTGCATGTAATTCTTTTATATTTTCATTCTCTCCAGCATAAATGATGACATCATATCCCGTTTCATCAAAAAATAATTTTTCTAAGTCATTAATAACTTCTTGAGAAAAATCGTAAGACATTTTATAAATGATGCTTAATCAGAAGTCCAGAAGTAATGGTATAAGTTAAAATATTAATATATTGATTATAAGCTTTAATATTAATAATATTATAAGTTAAAAAAACTATTATAAGTAAAAAGTAGTAAAAAAAGATAAAATATCACTACTCAATTGTGGAAATAAAAAAACTATATAAATTAGATTGAGGGGAGAGATACTTTTATATAAAAATTTTGATGGTTTCAAATACTGTAATTTTTATTCAACTGATTTCACTAAATTATGTAAATTATTATATAACAAATCTTGTTTCGGAAATTTCAAAATGATTTGATTAAATAATCCTTCAATTAACTGCAATTATTTTTTTGAGAAATTTCTGATTGTGGTTCCTTTGCGGTTTCAAAATTTCATTATTTAAATTAATGATATAATTGTACAATAATTATAGTGATTATTTAAAGTGAAGGTAGAATTTGTCATAAATACTCGATAGATTTGCCGATCTAATAAATTTGGAACAAAATATGGAAATGGGTCATTATTATATTAACGTGTGTGAATATTATATGTTAAAGTTAATTGAATCGGACCAAATGGAATTGCGTTGGAACACAAAAAATCTCAGAACACCAGGAAGAAGTTCAATCCTTCTACGAATAAATTTACAAATAAGAAAGGATAAAGACAAAATATTAGCTGAAATTTTATCTAGCTTAATGTTTACGTAAGTTAGTGTAGTCATATATTAATTTAGCTTTGAAATAAAAAGGAAAAATATTTCTTTTCATTTTTACTAATTATATTAGTTTTTTAGTTTTATATATTATTTTTATTTTATTATATTTCTTTTCTCTTAAATCGTCCTTTTAAGTTGAATACAATTTTACTTTCTTTATTTTTATCGTCTAACCTGATTTAACGGACAATTATTTCTTAGGAAATTTTTGTTAGTTAGGTTAACTAGAATTGTAGTCATATTAGCCTTTTAAGTTAGAGACCTAGTCATTCCACCAACATGTACCAAATCCAATATATTTTTCCCAATAAAATTTTGTTTACCAGTAAAAAAAAATAAAGCTAATTGATTTGTCATTAAAAAATAGTAGAATATATGAAGACTCACGAAGGTAAAACTGTGGATATCATCAATTATTTGCCATTTTAGAATTCCAACGATCCAAATTCTTTTTATCAATTTTATTACGTTGTTTTAATGTGATTCAGAAATTTGCTGCTGGTGTATATTTCTTCAAATTTTTTAATTCGTTGATCTTTGACAGATGACATCCCAAATCACGGCTGTTATGAACTTTTAATTCGGTAAAAAAAAAAAATTAATTTTGATAAAAAAACATTATAATTTCTCGTTGAAAACCAATTGCCACGGTACAGAAAATAATTTGATGTTTATACATGTTCAATTTGAATCGGTTATACCCGAGTTAATAAAATTACACGTGCCTGATTAGCAAATGTAATCATGAGAAATTTATGTATTTTATGTGAAATATGTCTGTTATATTGTAATAAATCATGTAACTTTATATTGCTCACTTTGACAATTTATATTAACGAATAAATTAGTTATCTCTAAAATTTTCATAAGTGACTAAATGTTCTTGAACATTCTTTATCATATCTATTGGATAATATGAATTGTTATTACTTACTATATAAACTAGCTGTGACTCATATGACTCATGATTATAACGACAGATTTTATACATATAAAATCTCTTCTTTCATTTCCCATCATATATTATTAGCATTGTATTTGTAACTTTTCTATTCTTTATCTTTATAAACATACTTTTGAAGTTATTAAATTGATAAATAAAGGAACAAACACTGTATATTTATCTATCTTTATTCAGAAATTAACTGCATGAAATTATGCTTACTGAAAAAAATTGTTTGTGAAACTTGTATTATTATCTGTTCTAACTTTTTTTTTGTGTATATCTCTGGACTTTCAATATGATTCCCATCACTCTTCTAACCAATCATTCAAACTCGATCAAATATATAAATATTATTATATATTTCATCAATTTATGATTATTTTTTAATAACTTGAAATATTTCATAATCATCCATGTAAAACCTTCCTTCTGTCATACCATCAATTTTAGAATAAGAACTAAAATCATTATACCATAAACCATTGTTACCACAACCTAAATCCAAACAATTACCAAATACTGGTCCATTCACTGGATAATTTTCTATACTATTTTGATCACCTTTGCTATAGCCTACTTTTCCAGTTTTTATATCCTTTCTATCTGTAAACAGGTATATAAAACTGTCGATTGTGGATACATCTCGACGACTTGTTTCCCAATTAAGTGGATTATAACCTCCAATTATTTGTTCTGAATTTTTAATTTTCGCAACAATAAGAGTTGCATCTTTCTTATCACATTTAACATGAAATACTGCAGGTGAATAATTATTCTTACTAGCACAATAAAGTAATTTAAATTTATAAGGAATATTCTTTTCAATATAATATATGTCTTCTTTCTTGTCAATCCAACTAGCAAAAATAGCAAAATGTTGACGTTCAATTAAAGTTGAAAGGATATCATCATCATTTGATTTTCCATTTGATGTAATAAGGCTACCAGCTAATCCATTAGGTAGCAAATTTTTTAAAGGATATACTTTTTCAAGAAAAACATCTGAAGGAATACGATAAAATCTTATTAATGGAATAAATTCATGAATCGTTTTTTTCATAATTGTAATATCATCGTTGCTCCATTGCGTTATGTTTTGTGAAATGGAAGGATTTCGTGCAAGGCCCCATTTCAATAGACTATCCCAAATAAATGTTTCATCTAATTCCAAATAATCACTTTCTAAAAGTAATTTCAATAAAGGCGCTTTTAAATTGATAAATTTGTTAGTTTCAAATAATATTTTAGGTTCTTTACAAAAATAATTAAATAAACCTGTAAATGAATGGTTATAAATTGTTTCCAGAATTTCCACAGGATTCTGTTTCAGAAATTCATCTTGATTCATAATCAAATGATTTTGAATACAAGAGATTAATGATTGAATATTAAGCTCATTCGCTATAATCAAAAGTTTTAACACTTTAGATCCTTGTAACCTTGTCAAATTAACCTTTCCACTATAAATAAACCTAAATAATTATAAATATTTATTAATTATTATTATTATTATGATCTTAATAATTTTATAATAAATTATCTTTATTCTAACATTACCTTAGGATAATTTTAAATAATTCAGGAGAAAAATTAGGTTTTTTAAAAATAAATTTTTCATCCTTTTTTTCGATCAAATTGTTAGAGAATGCTGTACGAAAATACTGGGACCTTATACATAAAATAGTTGAATGTGCATGTAATTCCTTTATATTTTTATTTTCACCAGCATAAATGATGACATCATATCTTGTTTCAGCAAAAAACAAATTTTCTAAATGATTAAGAATTCCTTGACCATACTTGTAAGACATATTATTTTTTATTTATTAAATTTTGGAGATTGAGAGTGGGTAAGACATTTTATATAAAAAAAAAAGTAAAAAATTTTATGACATTATATATGTGTAAGTTACAATTAGCAGAAAAATTTGATTTATTACGATATTTACATATAATGGAAATCTTGCTTTGGAAGTTTCATTAGCTAATCCTTCAATTAAATCTCTGATTATTCAAATGATGTTATAATTTGTCATAAATACTCGAACTGATGATAATTTATCCTGTATGAGTCATTTACTACAAGTTCTATTGGATTATGCGAGATTTAATATACTGAATTTTCTTATATTTATATAGAAAGTAATAATATTGTTATTGAACACGTTAACCAATATTTCAGCAAACATTGCGTGATCATTCGCTGTTGTACTGATCTACTAATACAATGTCTAATTCTTGGTCAAAATTTGTACAAAGTAGAGTTTTCCGTTGTTATAGACAATATAAATGTTAAAACTTAGAATTTTCATAACATTGTCTAACAAATTTATTAAGCTAACGATCGTGAGTGATGATTGATTCAATTAGAAATAGCACTATAATTTTACATTCTTTGTAACAATTCATATTTTATGTGTATCAATGGTTTCTTCCAAGGACTAAAAGAATCATATCGCATTTTATAATTTATCTATGACTTCAGAAGTAAGGTAAAAATGAAATATTATATTTTAATTTATTAACATATTAATTAATCAAATAAATTAATAGCAAATCATAGGATTAAACACAACAAATTCAAAATTGATTAATGGAGATTAATTTTAAGTACACTAACACCTTTCAAATGTATAAGGAGTATTATATAAAGTAATTTCCAATATTTTGTATAAACTTGAATAATTGAACCGTTTCACAAATACAAATCAATGATTTAAGGGAATACTAATTATTATTATTATTATTATTATTATTATTATTATTATTATTATTATTATTATTATTAAAATATTTTTGCAATATAAAAAAGTCACGATATTTGATAATATTTAGGGAGGGTTGGAAAAAAATCTCACATTAATTTGCAATTTCTTACATAGGGATTCTATGCATATATTGTCACCTCAACCAACAATATTAAAAGGTTCAATTATTTAAATCATGGATTTGATTATTTTTTAATAACTTGAAATACCTCGTAACAATCCACTTGAAAATTTCCATTTTTCGTTGTATTAATGCCATCAATTTTAGGATAAGAACCACCAGAAAAACTGTACCAATCACCATTGCCATAGCAACCTATGTCCCAATTATTGCCAAATATTGGTCCATATCCAGAATAACACTTTATAGAATATCCATCACCGTAGCTATAACTTACTCTTGCAGTTTTTAAATCATTTTTATCTTTAAATAAGAATATAAAACTATCAATTGTAGACTTATTTTGATTATTTGAATTCCATTGAAGTGGATTGTATCCTCCAACTATTTGTTTTGAATTTGCAATTTTAACAACAACTATAGTCGCTCCTTTATTATCACACTTATTATGAAATGCTTGAGGTGTATTACCATCTCTACTTCTACGATAAAGTAAATTAAATTTGTAAGGAATATTTTTTACATTATAATGTAAACTTTTCTTATCTATCCAACTAGCAAAAATAGCAAAATGTTGATGTTCAATTAAATTTGAATCATAAACAAATTTTGTATATCTAGAAGGCCGAATATCACCTATTGATTTCTTATTTGATGCAACGTGAAATGTTATAAGACCATCAATTAAATCCTTTGGTAGTAATTTTTTTAAAGGATACACCTTTTCAAGAAAATCATCTGGTGAAATATGATAAAATCTTATTAATGGGACAAGTTCATGAACAGTTCTCTCCATGGTTTTAACATCCTCTTTGCTCCATTTTGTGAAGTCTTGTGAAATAGAAGGATTATGCGCAAGCCCCCATTTTAATAAACTATCCCAAATAACAATTTCATCCAATTTTAAATCATTTCTTTCTAGAAGTAGTTTAAATAAAGGTGCTTTTAAACTGGTAAATTTATGCGATTCAAATAATATTTTAGGATCTTCACAAATTTTATTAAGATAATGATTCCATAAATCTGTAAACGATTCATGTTTATAAACTTCTTCAAGAATTCCTATAGGATTCTGTTGCAAAAATTCATCTTGATGATTAATCAAATAATTTTGAATACAAGAAACTAAAGGTTGAATATTAAGCTCGTCCACTATAATCAAAAGTTTTAACACCTCAGAACCTTGTAATTCTGTCAAATCAATCCTTCCACAATAAATAAACCTAATTAATTAAAAATATTTAAACTTCAATTATAATTTTTTTTTTTGCGATTTTAATTTTATAAATAAATTATATTCTTATATTACCTTAGGATAATTTTAAATAATTCAGGAGTAACATTAGGTTTCTTAAAAATAAATTTTCCATCCTTTTTTTCGGCCCATTCATTAGAGAATGCAATACAAAAATATTGCGACCTAGTACTTAAAATATTTGAATGTGCATGAAATTCTTTTATATTTTCATTTTCACCAGCGTAAATAATGACATCATATCCTATTTCAGTCTTAAGTAAATTTTCAAAATCGTTAGCAACTTCTTGATAATATTCGTAAGTCATATTTTTTAAACTGGTTTTAGGAGAAAGAAAATAAATAACGAAAATTTGAATGAAAAGAAAATGAGATCTACTATAATTATAAAGAATTTTCATGATCTGCAGAAGCTATGGACCTGAATTTCGAATTGATTTTCAGATTTTTAGTTAAAAAAATTGTGACCCGTTCACATTATTGACAATCATTTTACCGACGATCATTTTACCGACACTTTACAGTTCCCTTTTATTGCACATGTGACTTCAAATGGTTTTTAGTCGATCATTTAATTTCTATAAACTTCTTATCATTTGCAGCCACAACGACAGTACTATAAAATTTAAGATCAGCTGATACTAACTTTTTTTTTTTTTTTTAGTTCTTTAGTTATTTCTGTTTTGCAATAAAGGTATGTTATTTAATCATTTTTTTGCTTGTTCTTTTATTATTTGTTCGTAGCTAGATGTGTTCTTTTTTGTTTACATTTCTTACATTTCATTTCTTCAACAATTTCCTCGCTAATTTTTTTTCATTCTTTTTTTTTCTCTCTCTTTTTTTTTTTATTCCTTTTTATATTTCGTTCCTTTTTTACTAACTTTAATTTTTACTTTATGTATTTCGTTTATTACTTGGGCTCTTCATCTCCTCTCGTCCATATTTATCCTTTGGTATTTCTTTTTTCCTTATGTAGGGTATATGTGAGAAATTCGGCTGTTGCACAGACTCTTTAATTTCGTAACACAAGAGTATGCATTATTCCGAGCTGTTGATCGTTATTCCGAACTGGTGGGAATTGGGACTTTTTCACATTAGAAATTTTGAACTTTTTAACTTTTTTCTTATTTTAGATTGTTTCGTTAACACAATGTAATATAGATAGATTAATGTTTATTATTATAAGTTATAATTTTATACGCAATTGTGATAATTAATGATATTATTATTGTACTAATCATTATATAACACGAAGAAAATGAGGAGGGTGTGGTACTGTAATAACATAAAAAAAAATGAGGGGGAATAATCAAATCTTATTTATTCCTAATTTACTAATATTCGTCATCATCATAATCACCATCATTACAATGATTTTCTCGTAGGTGTCTCACCATTTCTTCGGGATTGGGAATAATTTCTTCGCAGTAAGGACATGGTCTAGGATTTTCATCATCATTCTTCTCATCATGTTCTGTTAAACATTTAAGAATATCGTTGAAATAAATACGAACATCATATCCAATTGATAGATGTTTGTTCCAAACTATATCGTGCCAAGAAACTGCTTCAAACGTCGCACGTGACGACCAATATCCGATGTATGGTGCTTTGGACGGACGGGAACCTAATGGCATACCCACCTCTTCTGAATCAGATTCAGGGCTTGGGTTCTTGTGATGAGGCCTCATGCTATGAGGAATGACGATTACAATAAATTCGGTTTCACGACAGTAAAATTTATTTGAGCGGATTTTTCGTAACGCTCGCTCACGATCATTAGTTACGTTGTACGCCACCTATATTATTGTTTTAATATATGTATCACTTAGAAATAAACAGAAACAGAACCAATTATTTTGATTTACGTGAGCGTCTTACATATATGGGAACCTATCTAGCCTACATCTATAAATATTTGTTTTTAAAAAAATAAAGTATAGTAAAACAAATTACCGATATGAATCAGATTAATTTACCTTCAGATGAAAGTGGAGATCCAACATTATTTGAGGTGGCGGACAGTTAAAAGCTATCGGAAACCTCTGTTGTTTCTGTGATGGTTCATTTTGCCATGAGCCAATATCAGGATAGTATTCATTACCACGTACAACACATGCTGCTGTTCTTCTCGACCACCATCCGGGAAGTTGCTCTCTAAGTAAATCTTGCAATTCGGTATGTACACTTTCTTTTTCTCCACTGCCAAACTGAGGGGAATAAAATAAATAATATAAATAATGCAGAATTACAACCTTAATAGAAATACGATCAGAAAATCAATTACTTTTATATATAAGTCGTCGTCTATTCTATCAGCTTTAAATTCGGTGTAAATTGAATCAAGTACGTAAAAATGAACTTTAGGATCTAATTGAGGTAAAGAAAATTTAACAACATTCTGGTCAGGACCCTTCAACCTCTTCTCCTCTGCCACCTTTTTATTAATATCAGCGATTAACTAATAAGAGCATTAGCAACATTCATTAATAAACGACACAGATACATTGCAGCCATCATATTGGAACTTTCCAAAAAAGTGACAGCCAAAATTTAAACACAAAACCTTATTACTAATATAAACATAATTTTTCGAAAATTCCATTTGAGTTGCAGAGGCTTGCGTAAATGATCCATTTTTAGCGGAAGTAGAAGGAAAATCTACGATATATGACATTTGCGTTGTATATTATACATTCGGTTACAGTAAAAAAAGGTATGTTACGTTCGGAAAATGTTTGAAATTGATGAAAAAATTATAGTTGATGAAAAAAATTATTTGTGGGCAATTGATGGTATATATGAAAAAATATACAGTTGCACAATTACAGCCAACATAGCCTACTCTCATGAATATGCAATAAAAACCACCGAGGGGTTAGGGGTTAGCCATAAATGATCATAAATGATTCAAATGACAAACGATTCAGATTTATATATTTACATAATGATGTCAAATTCACGAGTCATTTGACGGCCAGCATTATACGATGATGCATTGATTAATTTAAAATTTAAAACTGATGCAGTTTAATTGCAATATATTAGATGATAAATTTTTTTATCACACTTCCCACAATTTTTTCACTTTTCACAATTCACACGAATATTAACTACGAAATTATTTAGCGAAAATAAAAAATGAATACCGTTGCTTATAACTAATGAATAAAAAAATTTTTTAGAAAATTGGACGGGAACTTTTAGTTGTTCGTAGGGATGTTAAATGGTCTAACTAATTCGGTTTTAGTTTCATTTCAGTCTCAAACTAGTTCCAACAGTAAGTTAAAACCCGGTTTGAAAACTGGTTTGAAAACTAACTATTTAATAAATTTTTATTTGAAACCCAATTTTGGACGAGTTAAAATAGTTAAAAATTATTAACTTGATATTAAGGTCAAATAATAATATTTTAAAGAATAATTTATTATTAAATTTAACATAAATATTATTATTTCAATATTTCAATACAATAAACAATATGTCTATTCATTAATTAAATCATTATCCTTCATAAAATCTTCTTCAATAATTTAAATAATAATTTTATCGTCTTGGCACGTGATCGCATAATCCCGTGATTTTGTTAAACCTCTTCTTCCTTATCTTCCTTTCTTTACTTCCCTCTGATTTTTTATTCGTTATCTTTTTTATTGTTTCTTATTTTTTTTAACTTCTTAAAAATTTTCTTTTGTTCTTTTTTTTATTCCTAACTGCTACCCCTTCTTTTTGAAAATTTTTTTTATTCTTTATTTTTCTTTGTTGTTCCTCTTTAAAAATTCTTCTTTTTTTTTTTGAAAAAATTTTCTTTTTATTTTTTGCCCTTTTATAGAAATTTTTTTTTTATTTTTCTAACGTTGTCATCTCCTTTAAAAAAATCATTTTTTTTTTATTTTCCTAGCTTCGTCACCCTTTCAAAAAAAAACTTTTTTTTGATTTATCCTTTTATTCCACTTCATCACCTTTTCTTTTCTATTCATATTTAATCTTTTTTATTTTGTAGACCAGATTTTTTTTTGCTGTTTGGTTACTTTTTTTTTATAGGTCAGTTTGGGAATCCTTTTCTTTTTGTGAAACATGACTCTTAGAGGCTTTGACGATTGCAGGTACTATATAGGGGAGTTTTGGCTTCCAATTGAGTCAAAGAAACGTTCTTATTTTTTTTTTTTTTAGGTTGTCTGACACTGATTCTAGAAGGCTTGGACAAACCCAGAATTATAGGTGAATAGGGAAGTGTTGGTCAAATTGAGTTAAAGAAACGTACTAATGTTTTTTCATTTATTTTGGAAGAATAGGTTATTTTTTTGGACTAAGTACTTCTGAAAACTTCAAATTTCTTAAAGAAACATCAGCAGAAATAGTATTAATGTTTCTCTAAGAAATCCAAGTTTCTTTTTATTTTGCCCTATAAAAAATAAATGTCCGGAAAATATTATCAAAAATGTCTGGAAAATGTCCGGAATAAATCTGATGTATCCAGAAAATGTCCATTTTTTTGGTACATGTCTGACACACTTCTGATACTTAAAATTTTGACATGTCCTAACTTTGTCCAGAATTCGTCCAGTATTTGTTCGGTATAAAATTTTGGACAAATTCTGGACAGTTAAACCTGGACAAATTCTGGACATAGTAAAAAAACCAGACAGACAAATTCCGGACATAAAAAAGTTCAGGACAAATTCTGGATACTATTTCCAAAAAAGGATAAATTAATTTTGTAAAAAAATGCAAAAAGCACAAAACTGACATTCAAAACCTTTTCTGTCGTACTAATTAAAATTGCAGAGCAGGCAAAAATACTATATATCTATGATATAAAAATTTTGGGTTAAGGAATAATGATGATCATCTATCCATTGATCATCTTTTGTGGCAAATTTTACGAAAATACATTTCCGGACAATTTCTGGACAATTTTCTAATATCCCGAAAATGCAGTGTTTTCGGAACAGTTTCCGGATACACAGTGTCCAGAATTTCCGGACAATATTTTAGATAATTTTTCTGGACATTTTCCGGACATTATCCAGACACTTATTTTTTATAGGGTTGGTTTGCAATAGTTAGTTTAATAAAGATAAATTTTTCATAGTATATTTGTATTTAATTTTTTTTTTATTTTCATTTAATTTAATAAAATAAATTTAAATTTATGTAAGTACAATTAATAATAAATTGTAATATATAGTAAATCTAGTAAGCAAATAATATAAATTCCGTGATAAATCAGTGATTAAATCATGTACATTCTGTATAAATTCCGTGTAAATACTGTCTGTACCAAAACCATATTTATAGTGATACATTATTATGATATGTAATTTCTAAGGAAAAAAGTCATATAAGAACCTTCTTAAATACTTATCCAGTTTTTTTATAGAGCCTGCTGCAAACCAAGTTTTGAGACAAGGAGATGCTCAAACTTTCTTGTTTCATCCATTCTCTGTACCTGGCGATTCATTTCTTATGACTCCTCGTTCGGAAATAACTTCTTTTCGCAATCTTTCCACATAACCAGCGTATTCATTTTATGAATTTATTATTTTTTTTTGTAGCGAGCATGAGTTCATTGTCTGTTATTTTTATTTGAGCTTGAGCTTTCTCAATGTCAAAATAGCAGTACTTGTTGTAAATAAGTTGCTATCTTCCATACTAATTGTTATACAATACCTGCATTGTATATTTACCCTGTAAATTTTTAAAATAAAAAATAAATACACATAATTACCTCTCTCAGCGAAACTGGTATAACCCAAAACCGTATAAATTATATTTTTCCTTTATTTATGAAGTTTTACTGCCATTTCCCGCTGTTCTGCATTTTCTTGTGACATTCCCAATATTAAGGTAATACTAAAATGCACCGATTCTCCAATGATAGTACGGAAGTGTTTGTAATCTAACGTTTATCATTGAATGGAGTCATGCTAGGGCTATTGTATGATCTTAGTTCTGAACCAGACATTTTTACCTATATAATCGTGTTATAAGATCATGCTGTTCATTTTCGGAATTAGGATCTTTAAAGAGATTGGTAGACCAAATTGCGATCTTTTTATTGGGTTTGATACGTCTACCCTATAAAAAAACTGGATACGTTTTTAATAAGATTTTTATACGATTTTTTTCCTTAGAAATAACGTATCACATAGACCATTGAAAAGATACAGAAAATTGCACAATTCCGTATCACTATAAATATGGTTTGGATACGGAATTTGCATGGAATGCATACGGAATTTACATGATTTAATCACTGTTTTACCATGAAATTTATATTATTGCTTATTAAATTTACTGTTTATATTACAATTTATTACAATTTATTACTAGACTTTATTTACATAAATTTAATTTTATTTATTAAATCAAAAAATAAAAAAATAAAATAAAACACAAATATATTATGAATAGTTTATTCCTATCAAACCAACTATTGCAAACCAAAACAAAAAGAAATATTAATACTATTTCTACTGATGTTTCTTTAAGAAATTTGATTTTTTTTAAGAAATCAAAAGTCTCCAGAAGCACTTAGTCCAAAGAAATAACCTATTCCTTCAAAATAAATGAAAAAAGACACTAATACGTTTCTTTAACTCAATTAGACCAACGCTTCTCTATTGTGCCTATAATTCTGGATTCGTCCAAGTCATCAGGAGTCAGACAACCTAAAAGCAAAAAAAAAAAAAAAAAAAAAATATAAGCTCTGCCTATATAGTACCTGCAATCATCCAAATCTCCAAACGTCTGGTGCCTACCTGACTTACAAAAAAAAAGTACTTCAAAATTGATCCGCAATAAGAAAAAAGGAACCAAGCAGCCAAAAAAAAATCTGATCTACAAAATAAAAGAATAAAAATAAATAAAAAAGAAAGGATAGTGAGGTGGAAGTAAAAAAGTAAAATAGATAAAAAAAAAATTTTTTTTTTTTTTTGAAAAAGGAATAACGAAGTTAGGGAAGGACATAAAAAATGATTTTTAAGGGGATGACAAAGTTAGAAAGTAACTTACATAACCTGGCTTATAGGAACCTCTCTTTTTAAATTAGAGACTCAGGAAATACCTGCACTAAATAAGGCTTTTTATTCCCCAGTCCTGACAAACTTCGTGTCAGTAGTCACGGTTAGTCCATCTTTAACCTCTAACCTATGCTGCCAGAGGAGAACATCCAGAAATAATTCAATAAAAAAAGGGGCAAAAATAAATTTTTTTTAAAAAAAGAAGAGAGGGTAATAAATGGGAATAAAAGAATAAAACCAAAAAAAAATTTTTTTTTTTCAAAGAGGGCAACGAAGTTAGAAAAATAAAGGAAAAGAAGTTTTTAAAAGAAGAGTAGCAAGTAAGAATAAAAAAGAGGGGCAACAAATAAAAGAAAAAAAGAGTTTTCTTTTTTAAAAAAAAAAAAAAAAATAGCGAAATAAAAAATCAGGGAGAGGAAGACAGGAAGACAGGGTGGAAGATCAAAGCTGGGTTTATATAAACAAAAAACGTATCATAACAAAATCACGTGATCACGTGTTATGACTTATGATGATAAAATCGATAAAATCATTATTTAAAAAAAACAAGTTCAAAAATTCCGTATACGTTCCGTATATATTAATTTTTCCGCATACATTCCATATGCACCAATTTTTTAAAAAACATTCAAAAATGAATTACGTATTAAATATACGGAATTATTATTATACGGAATCGGTAAAAATGTATATCAAACATTTATAAAACGTATCCTTTCCGTATACAGATTTCTTATAGGGCTAATAATAAGGTATATATTGATCAGTAACGATTATTTGTACTTTCCAAATATTGAGCCTTTAACTATTCGATTATTACGTTCATAAATTGTGATTATTGTCTTTTTTGGAAGAACTTTGTCGACTACTTTAAAAGTGTCTTTGATTCTCTGCCATATTGTGTCTATTGATTTTTCAATTAAATTTTTAAAATCCTGCGAATAACAAATTATATCGTTGATATTGTTGCTGAATTGATCCCATGTTTCTTTAGGAATTGCTTTGTCTAATATTTCAATGTTTTTATAATCTTTCCACGTTATTAAATGCTTTTCTAACGAACTTTGCGCTTATTTTGTTTTATTTACCTCCCTTTTTTGTTTCTCCAATACTTTAAATAAAATTTATTTTTTTCTATTTTTTAAAATATCTTTCTTTTTTTATTTTCGTCGTTTTATTCCCTTCTTTTTTTATTTCTCATTTTTTAAAATGAAATTTTATTTTATTTTTCACTTTTACAATTTTTTTTGTCCTTTTTTTAAAACTTCTTTTTTTCATTTTTTACATTTATTTATTTTTAAAGTTCTCTCTTCCTCTCGTTTTGTTTTTTAAAAAAATAAAAAATTCCTTTCGATCCCCTTCTTTTACAAATATTTTCTTTTCTTTTATTTTTCAAATACTCTGTTTTTTAAAATCCTCTTTTTTTTTTTTTTTGAAAAAAGAACTTTATTTCCCTTCCCTTTTATTTAAATCTCTGTTTTAGTTAGCATTCTTTTTTTGTAACATGAACTTATTGAACGATTAAATAAGATGAGCCGTGAGTGTGTTTTGTATTTTTGATTAAAGAAACATACTAACAGCTAACGTTTCTTTATATATTATTTTCTTTCTTCTTAAACGAACCAGACTTGGAATATAAGTAAGAGGAGGGAATTCCTTTTCTAATATTAAATATTACATCTTTTTTTACTCTTTTTTTTTTAAACAAACTCAGATCTCTTTATAAGGAATAGACTCCCGAACTTGGAAAACCCAGACTAGTGGAATAGTGCAAATGGAAAAGTTTGATTTCATGTCCAAACGCGAATTGTTTGCATTTATTTAAGAGAAACCATCTTCAATATTAAAAAACTAAAATTAAATTCATAATATATTGTTGAAATGAATATAATAAATATGTTCATTTTCGTGTCAAAAATATTAAACATTATCTATTATTAACACAAGTCAAATGTTATCGTCATATTTATTAAGATTATTAAGACATTAAGGGCAATCTTTTTTAGTCACAAGAACACTTATATTTGAAATTTCTTCTCATAAAAATTATTTCATCATCATTTACATTTATAAAGTATAATCTGAGTCAAATATTTCTGAATGAATAACAATCCGTAAATATCGTCATCTCCTCTTAATACAATTTTAAATACAAGATACATTTACATTGTATATTATAATTCGATAAATTGGCTTTACTCTCAACTAATTTACTGTCAAAAATTAGTCTTTACTGATCTAGTGGAGTGTTTTCTTTATCTTGAATTTTTGCTTTTAATTGATAACGAATACGAATCTTTTGTACTGATCACAAGAACCTGATCCTTGTTACGTATATGGGTTTTAGTCAACTTGTTTACCTTCCATGTAATTGAAAATAAGGATCCGGAAATTATATATTCAGAGCAAGGGGTATCCATAAATCTTCTTTACATAGTCGCACCAAAATTGATACATACTTCTCTGGACAGCCCCAAAAACTTTTTTTGTCCATTCTGATAAGTGTTTACATCTTACATGATACCACTCCTAAATTTTCTGATAAAGATGTTAAGCTGCGATCCATAAACTGATAAGATCACTATATTTTAATTTATCTACTCTCATTGTCATGTAACGCTCAAAAGTTTCAGCAAATACTAACTGAAATTCTATGCGAAAACTTGATTGACTGACCGACTCACAGATTAAGTGGGATAATTGTTCTCCATACATGGTTTTATTTGCAGTGCCGCACCTCTGTATTTTCCATTATATGAGTGATCCCAAATCATTTCAATGGTTGAGTGCTTTTTTACATAATTTTACATAACCAACACTCATTAGCGTTATTGAATTTTTTTAAGGTCTTACTTATTGGTTTCATTGCCCGGAATAGGACTTGTTCGTCAATGCGTTTTACATCAAATCCATCCTTTTCACAAATTCATCTGTTGCGTTTAGTCCTCGGTATATATTTGTAAAACTTTTTCATAGCAATTTTATAGAGTAAAATAAAAAAATAAAAATAAAATAAAATATGTCAGAATTTCTCGAACAGATGAATTATTAAATTAATCTCATTTGAAGATGAAAAAATAAACAAACATTATCAAATATTAATTCATGACTAAAACGCCCTATATATATAAAAAAAAATAAAGATAAGAAATGTTTATTTAAAGAAATGTTTATCTAAGAATAGTAACAAAAGAAGGTTATAATTTACAAATAACGATCATAGACTAAGATGCGTAAATGGAATATAAAAATTTCTATTAAATATAATTCAATCCTATTTTTTAATAACTTGGAATACTTCATAATCATCTACTTTAAACCTTGCAGGTATACCATCAATTTTAGGATAAGAATTATAATAATCATAAGAATTATTTCCACTATGCCAATTCCCATCTTTATTAAAATATAAATCACAACCACCACCAAAAGCTGGTCCATGCTCGGAAAGATTTCTAATAGAATATTGATTACCATTACTATAACTTACTTTTGCAGTTTTTATATCATTTTTATCTGTAAATAAATATATAAAACTATCCATTGTAGACTTCCATGTATTACTTGAATCCCATTGATGTGGATTATATCCTCCAACTATTCGTTCTGAATTTGTAACCTTTGCAACAATAAGTGTTGCACCTTTATTATCACATCTAGCATGAAAAGCTACGGGGGAATAACTATCCCTACTTGCACGATAAAGTAAATTGAAATAATATGGAATATTTCTTACACAATAATGTGATTTTTCTTCTTTATCAATCCAACTAGCAAAAATGGCAAATTGTTTGCGTTCAATGATAGTTGAATCATAAATACATTTTAATTTATTAGGTGCAATGTGAAATTTTATGAGATCTTCAACCAAATCTTTTGGTAGTAATTCTTTTAAAGGATATACTTTTTCATGAAATTCTTCCGAAGAAATACAATAAAATTTTATTAATGGGATAAAATCATGAAATGTTGCTTTCATAATTGTAACATCTTCATTGCTCCATTTTGTAGGGTCTTGCGAAATAGAAGGATTTTGCGCAAATCCCCATTTTAATAAACTATCCCAAATCAAACCTTCTTCTAAATCTAAATTGTCCTTTTCTAAAAATAATTCTAATACAGCTGCCTTTAACCTGGTAAATTTATCAGATTCAAATAATATTTTAGGTTCTTCACAAAATTTTTCAAGACAATAATCCCAAAAATCTGTGAATGAATCATGTTGATAAAATGTTTCAAGAATTTCTATAGGATTCTGTTTTAAAAACTTATTCTCACTGTTAAACAAGTGATTTTGAATGTAAGAGATTAAAGAATGAATATTAAGCTCATCAACTGAAATTAAAAGATTTAATATTTCAGAAATTTGTAAATTTGTCAAATCAATCTTTCCGCAATAAATAAATCTAAATAATTAAAAAAAAAAAAATTTATTACGAGTTTACGGCTAATTTTTTTAAAATTTATTATTATTTATGTTACCTTAGAATAATATTAAATAATTGAGGAGGTACGTTAGGTTTATTAAAAATAAATTTCCCATCTTTTTTTTCGACCCATTCATTAGAGAAAGCTGCATAAAAATATTGTGATCTAGCACATAGAATATTTGAATGTGCGTGTAATTCTTTCATATTCTCATTTTCACCAGCATAAATAATAACATCATATCCTATTTCAGTTGTGAGTAATTTTTCAAAATCGTTAAGTACTTCTTGACAATATTCATGGGACATTTTTTTTTTTTTATCAAAAAGTTTGGAAATTTCTGGGTTTTTGTACGACAAAACTGGACTTCGGGTAATAATTTAACCGTATATATTTTTACAATTCCTGTTACATTTTCCTTTTTCTTTTGACCTATGGCGTAATGGGCTAAACGCTGCATTACATATCAGATATTGTGATATCAGCCATTTATTTATTAATGTTGAGTCACATGGAACAGCTGATCATGATTCATGACACCTAATTACGTCACAAATTTACATAAAGAGAAACACGTTTTTACTTGATGCTATTGCATAATTTATAATTTGGGTATATAAAGCAAACTTAACTTAATCTTTATTATATATTATCAGTTGTTTTATTAATTAGATTTATACTTTCACAAAAACGCCTAACTGATAAACATTCAAAAAAAAAAAATTTGATTGACACTAATACAATATTGATTTTTCATGTGTTAACGTTAACAAATTTAATTATTAAATTTATAAATTTTCTCATGGAGCGATAATATATAATATCGCCTACATGCCCTTCAGTTGTGAGAATAATCTTTACTGGATATAAGGATACTATCTTGTACAGACGGCGATCAAAATTATCCGGCCACTTTGATTTACCAAAATTATGCAGATCATCACGTGCTGATGTGATTGTTAATAACATAATTTTGTTTTTACTATCACAATGAACAAATTCTTATGTTTCATAATTTCTAGAATTGTCAAAAAATATGAAACTATTTACTGCATAAATTTTGCAATTTGCAACACAAAAGTTTAAAATATTTAAAAATACAATAACTCGGTCAATATCAATCCAAATGATACGAAATTGCCACCATTTGAATCGTCTCAACGAGATGATTCTGATGAGCTACATTTCACCATTACACGATCACTGGATCAAAAGTTATAATAGGAAACGTCTAAATTGTTAATGCATAATTTTGTACAGAGTATTGATCCTTCAAAAAAGAAATTATCATCATTCGAATCCTCTTTATAAGACGAATCTAATGAATCCTAAATCATGAAAATCTGATCACTAGATACCAAAACATCTTCAATTTAAATTTCAATTTTTAAAACTATGCGAACTTTTGCAAATTTGCATAATGTTGTATTTTTGTTATTTTTGAACATGTGATTTTATGAAATATTATACCATATAACTTATGCAATAATATAATACAGCTTATGGCTTTCCCGTTCCTGAAAATTTGCGAAAATACAATTTTTTTTCTGACTCATTTTTTAATGTTTCTACCTAGCAAACTCCATCGCCATCACGGATAGAGTTTACCCCACCTTAGTGTTTATCTTTTATATACTTTTATACTCTCTTTCTTTTATTTTTGGAAGTGTTAGACTATACTTATCCCTCTGTTAAGCGTTATAAAGTTAGGAACAAATTTTTCTGTCTGCACCATCACGCTACTTTTCCTTTCATAACCCGAGACTAAGTGGATATTATGGCTACCCCTTCCCACTCACCTAGTGTTAATGAAAATAATGAACCTACTAAAGGTTCAGCTCTTGTTCGTCTTTACAAGCCTGCAAATATATTCCCTATTTCTTTTTCTCTTCTTCACGTATGTCCTTATCTTCGTGTGATACAAGAGGAGCGGGCACCTTGTTTAACACAAAGAAAGCTAGATATTACCTTTTAAGTCTAAGCCAGCTCAAAACGACTGGTATCAGTACCAATAATTTTTCAGTGATCACAAATGATACAGATCTACCTGGTACACATCAAAGGATTTTTTCATCTACATCTAAATCCCCCAACATCAATTTCCTTATTGGGAACTTCCTCACATTTGTCTTTAACCTTAACCGTCAATTCCCCAGCCATGTAGTCACAAAGTATTTTCATGTTTACGAGTCCTTCTTAAAGAAAAACTATGTTCAATTAGAACTAGAATGGATTCAGATAGTTCTAACAACCGTAGCACTAAAACTTATATCCGGTTTGCTAATCGCGATCACGTGATCTATTTAGAATTTTACCTTCCCTGTAAATTAGAATGCAATCTCCCTGCTGCTTCGGTCATGTCCAACAAGCGATGGCGCTGTGGAGAACATTACAACGAAATCAACGCTTGTCATAAATCGGGTCGTCATGTCCCTAGAGATGCAAAATATTATGCAGATGAATTAAAACGTCGTGCAAAAAAGAAAAAAGGCAGTTCTCGTGAAGTTAAACATATTCATTCAAATCGACTAGGCATCTCTTATGAAGTCATTATCAAAATGTATAAGGATATTCCTGCCAGGCAACGTGTTAAATTGCCTGACTCGCCGAAGTGGAAATATTTTAAAGAATATAAACGTTTGCAATTCGATATCCTGAGGAGTCCTCAGCAAATCCAACGATTTAATCGCCTAAGTACGTTAGTTTTATCACATAATGCTAATGCAAAATACAAAAGACCTTTCATTTTAGGTGCGCAGAAAGATGGAATGCAACCTGCTACAGTGTTTAAACAACTTCATCATTGTCCTTCAAAGCAAATGCCTTCTACTGGTTCGACATTTAATTTTGTACATAATGGATTTCCCCTTCAAGCTATTCGAAACAAAACTAAAAGATTGCATCGAAAATATAAACGGAAAATCAAGTTATCCCCATTGCCACCAAATTTTGCTGGTGATGCGATAGCATATTACCAAACACATCATCGGATTCATTTAAATATCCCAAGTATCCGTGAACGCTACCGGCGTGACTCTCTCGCGCTAGCAGGCATTGCTCATTGTGATCAAATCATTTCATATATAGATACGATTAAGAATGTTCCACAAAAAATGGTGCAAGATGTTACTCTGGATCATTATCATGATGATAGAGTTTATGTCATTTCTCCAGAAGATACAGCTTTATTAGCCACACCCAACACTTATTTACGTCGAATTCACACCCCACTGACACCTTTGTCAGATTCGGCTCCCAAACGTTTACGTCTGTCGCAAACACCCAGTTCTTCAACTGCAGCTACAAGTTCTACCCCTAGGTCTTCTCATACAACTGGTTATACAGTTGATCATCAAGGTTCGACGCAAACTGGAAGTCTGCCAACTCCAACGCCTGATAGAATTAAACGATTTGATTATAATAGTGGTTCGATGTCTAATGACGTCAGATTTTCTGACGCCTAATTACAATTTTTCTGAGAAATTATACAATTATGGACCTTTATTACCCCACAACATTTTACACCTGACAGAATTTACGTGTAGCATCAATAGATGAAAGAAAAATTCAGTTCCTTAATTAGATTAGGAGTAAGGCTTTACTCGTCTTTTTAGTGTGAACGGGTGTATAATTTGAAGTCCTCCTGGGACTCGGTAGGTAGGTTTATAACCTTCCTCTGGTTCTGAGGCGGACAAAGCTGGTTCTTTTCGAATCGGTGATGGTTAGATATGGATCATATATTTTCGTTCATTTTGTAACTGATCAACAATATTGTTTCTGTTCTAATTGTTTGTATGCCAGATAAAAATAAAAATATATAATACAGCTTATGTAATATTATATCTTACTAAATTTCCTGATAAAAGTACTTGAAAAACGTGTTAAATATGCATGTAAAAATAATCATTTGAAATATTATAAAAATTGAATATTAGTGTATCTTGTAAAATTAAAGCAGTTATTGCTGCAAATGGACATAGGATATGATATTGAATTTTTATCTAAATTAATAAATTAAGGTATAGGGAATATATTTAACTTAGTTTTTTTTATTTGCATTACATTATAGTATGTAAATCATTTCGCTTTGAAAAGTGGCCAGATAATTTTGATCACTGTCTGTAGTTCTTTCTTCTTAGTACATCGTAGAAGTACTGCAGTTCTTTATAATATGATTATTGTATTAGTTGTTGTACGTATTTACTAGATTATTAAAGAATTCAGCAATTCAGTATAAGTAAATATACTGTATTTGCTACAAGAATTATTTCAAATTATCTATATATTATATTTTCAAATGAGAACTAGAAATAATTTTTATAATTTGTTATTACACGAAAATCTTTCTAGATGAGAGAAATACTTCAAACCACTTTAACTTCATTATGTTCATTCAACAGACATGTGCAAACCGATATTCATTCAAGTAAATGTGCGAGTTGTGAAATGCAAGGATTTTTTATTAATACTGTACCCATTTCAATAAATTATGCCAAATGATAATTTCGTGTTGCAAAGTTACAGGAATTCATAATATAAATAAATATTCAAACATATTTGTTTTAGAAAGTTTACCACCAATAATCCAATATCTTATTAATGAACGTAATTTCAGATTATACAAAGTATGAATCTATTTTTTTATTACTTGAAATACTTCGTATTCATTTACATTAAAATCTTCTGTTGGCGATCCATCAATCTTAGGATAAGAACTATTTTCAAATCTATGACACTTCCAAACACCATTACTAAATTGTTGTAAATCCCAGCCACCGCCAAATATTGGTGCATATTTCCGATAATTTCCTATGGAATATTTATTGCCATTACTATAACCTACTTTTGCAGTTTTTACGTTTCTCTTATCCGTAAAAAAATAAATGAAGCTATCAAATGTGGACATCCATGAATCGCTTGATTCCCAATAAAGTGGATTATATCCCCCAATTATTTGTTCTGAAATTGCGATTTTTGCAACAACAATAGTAGCACCCTTATTATCACATTTATTATGAAATTCTGCAACTGTATTACCATCTCTACTAGCACGATAAAGTAAATTGAAATTATAAGGACAATTTTTCACATTATAATGTGAATTTTCTTTCTTATCAATCCAACTAGCAAAAATTACAAAATGTCGATGTTCAACTAAAATCGAATCATAAATAAACTTTGATTGTCTTGGAAGTTGAACATTTGGTTTTCTATCAGGGGCAATATAAAATGTTAACAGGTCATTAAACAAGTCTTTTGGTAAGAATTTTCTTAAAGGAAGTACTTGATCAAGAAAATCATTTGCTGAAATATGATAAAATCTTATTAAAGGCACAAGTCCATGAAGAGTTCTTTCCATAATTTTGATGTCATCCTTGCTCCACTTTGTGAACTTTGTGATATCTTGTGAAATAGAAGGATTTTGTGCAAGACCCCATTTCAGTAAACTATCCCAAATAATACATTCGTCCAAGTCTAATTCATCTCTTTCTAAAAGTAATTTTAAGATGGGTGCCTTTAAACTGGTAAATTTATCTGATTCAAATAATAATTTAGATTCGTTACAAATTTTCTCAAGGCAACAATCCCATAAATCTGTTAATGATTCATGCTGGTAAACTGTTTCAAGAATTCCAATAAGATTCTGTTGCAAAAATTCATCCTGATTTTTGATCAAATAATTTTGAATATAAGAAATTAAATATTGAATATTAAGCTCATGCACTAAAATCAAAAGTTTTAATACTTCAGGACCTTGTGATTTTGTCAAATCAATCCTTCCACAATAAATAAATCTAATTAATTAAAATTATTTGAACGTCAATTATAATTAGTGATTTTAATTTTATAAAAAAATTATTTTTATTTTTACATTAATTACCTCAGGATAATTTCAAATAATTCTGGAGAAACATTAGATTTCTTAAAAATAAATTTTTCATTCTTCTTTTCAGCCAATTCATTAGAGAATGTAGTATGAAAATATTTCGTTCTAGTACTTAAAATACACGAATGTGCATGAAATTCTTTCACATTTTCATTTTCACCAGCATAAATAATAACATCATATCCTATTTCAGTTGTGAGTAATTTTTCAAAATCGTTAAGCACTTCTTGAAAATATTCATTGGACATTCTTTTTAAAAAAAAAATTTTGAAAAAATTTTTCGACTTCGGGTAATGATTTAACCGTAAATTTTTTTTTTTTTTTTTTTAAAAAAAAAAAAAAATAGTATTAGCAGTATTTATTTATATATGAAAATAAAGCAATATTAACAAAGCAAATTTTCACATTAACCATACTTAAATACGTTCAGACGATCTTATCTATTTATAATACCGGGTTAAGTTACGTGGAGCCGGCTGATCATGTCACCCTAATTACGTCACAAATTTCTGGTAATATGATTTCATTATACTCAAAGAATTTTTAAATTAGACTTATATAATAGCCCTGTTCATTTCTGTTCTGTTCCGATTTTAGTGTAATTAATTTTAGCCAATTAAAAAAACGGCGTGAATTGAGTAGAAAAATCGGGTTTGATCTGTTCTGTTTAATTCTAACCAATCATGGTAATTAAAAACCAAGCATGTATTGCATTTTTAAATTTCGGAACATTCGGATCATCAATTTTTTTGATCCGTTGTTCCAGTTGTTGTTCCGATTTTTGAATGAATTTGATTGGCTGAAAAATATGGTAAAAATCGGAACAAAACAGAACAGAACAGAAATGAACAGGGCTAATATTTAGAGTACAATTATTTAAGCTCTCTTTCACTCATTTTCCTGGGGAAATGCTATACACACGTACTGTAAAACGTTGATGTTTTTTAACTAAATGTTATTAAAATAATTTAATTAAATGTTTAGTAATTAATTTATAATCCGATACTGTATGTACGTGTAAAGTAATATTAACTGTAGAAAACGAACTTGAGTGTTTTTGCGTTAGTTTACTCAATACCAAATAGAACAAAAGACACGGATGAAATCTTATTATTAAATGACTAGTAACAAGTCGATTTATGAAAAATTCAAAAAAAACTGACTAGGAATGTGGTGATTTTTCAAGAACAATAACGAATCAAATTAGTTTAACGTAATAATTTGTAAATCTCCTCTTGACATAACAATAGCAAATATTTTATCATAATCACTTAATATTATATATAATATTAGACAAAAGCTGTTTCGGAATTGAATAAGAGGATTTCGAAATTTAATTTAAAAACTTTTGTCTGAATTGTTGACAGCATAAATCTAGGTGTATTTTTAATTCGATCTAGAAGAATTAAATATAATTGGTATTTAAAAGAAATTAAGAAATTACATCATTTTATCAGTTATGAAGCTATATAGGCCACAATTTAGTGCTTCGATCCGTATCCGGATCAATCCGGATTGATTCGGATTCCGGTTTATAATCCGGATGCATGACAAATATCCGGTTTGAACCGGGATCCGGATGGAAATAAATATAAAAAAAAATAATTTAAGCAAAATTTTAAAGTGTATTAAATACTAGGGTAAACATCGAAGACGTTAAATCTGCGGAAAAAAGGTTTTCGGCGTCAAATTTTAACGTTAGAAACGTTAAATCCGCGAAATAACATCTCTGACGCTAAAATGAATGAAATTTAATGTCAGAGACGTTAAATCCACAGAAATAAATGTTTTCTGAACGTTAAAATTATAAAACTTTAACGTCAATGACGTTATTTCCGCATATTTAACACCTTCACATAGTTAAATTCTTAATTCCGGCCAAAAATGCATAATGCCGGTCAAAACGGGACGAGTTAAGAAAATCATAAAAATTGGCCGAAATTACGAATTTTTGGTCAAAACTGAAGTGCTAAAGGTTTGATACACCTAGCAATATGTAAAATAACGAAAATATCATCATTTAATAAAAAATTTATGTGATTTGATCCGGATTGATCCGGATGAAATCTGGATTTTTTTTTTTGTGTAATCCGGATGACGGATTTCATCCGGATCGAAGCACTAGGCCATTGATTAAAAAAAAGGACAATGGCCCTTTATAAAAATTAGGATAAATATAACTTTTAGGATACTCTTAGTAGGTATACATATTGTTGACATAAGATTTATAATAAAAAGATAATTATTGCATATATATTTACCAGAATATTAAAGAATTTTATATAAATAAGAGTTATATTTAGAATTTTCGTATGAGACTATTCAGATCGCCGAGATTAACAGAATTATCTATATATTATGATTTTCAAATTCTGCTCCACGTAAATTATTTAAAAAAGAATGAGAGTATATTTTTAACAAGTGAAAGTAGAAACTCCCTTCAAATAAATATCATTTATTAAGTTGACTTTCATCTGACAATTCGCTTAATAATAATAATACTAAATAATATTTGATCAAGATGAAGTATTTTTTTAAGTTCATTGACAATAGACATGAAAACGAATTAAGAGATTACTTAGTAAGATTTTAAACTCTTCAGGCTAATTATAATAGAAAAATTCTTTTTTAAAACATTAAATTAACTATAAACATCTACAACTTGCTGTATTTCAGTAATTATATTCCAACATTGATATATAGATTAATATGACTTTTTATCTTGAAAATAATGTGTAAATTAGATAATCCGTGTTAGTGGAAAAAAGCTCAAGCAATTGTAAAGGTTGAAAAAATATATAACCAAGCGTAAAAGTAACTAAAGAAACTTCAGAGAATGACATCGAGTGTCTAGAATCAAATTTATGAAAATTACATTTATTAAAAAGTTTAATGGGCGTAATAATTTCCTACAAAAATTAACAATACTTTTCTAATCACTAGTTGTTAATATTACTGTTTATAATAATCACTAAAAATAATAGTCCAACTGTCCAACCAAATTACTTATACTATTTTGCATCAGTATAATCCTATTTTTTAATAACTTGAAATACTTCATAGTCATCCACAGAAAAGGTTCCTTTTGGCATACCAATAATGTCGGGATAAGTATGTGGATTACCATACCAAGTACCATTTTGATTATAACAGTATAAATCACAACCACCACCAAACATTGGCCCATAATGTGGCATATTTCTTATAGAATATTGACCGCCATTACTATAACTTACTCTTGCAGTTTCTACATTCTTTCTTTCTGTAAAAAAGAATATAAAACTATCAAATGTGGACATATCTTGATCACTTGAATCCCATTGAAATGGATTATATCCACCAACTATTTTCTCTGAATTTGCAATTTTTGCAACGACAATAGTAGCTCCTTTATAATCACATTTTACATGAAATTTCGCAATTGTACTACCATCTCTACTAGCACGATAAAGTAAATTGAAATTATAAGGACAATTTTTCATATTATAATGTAAACTTTCTTTCTTATCAATCCAACTAGCAAAAGTACGAAAATGTTGACGTTCAATTATAATTGAATCACAAATAAACTTTGGTTGTCTAGAAGGTTGAACATTTGGTTTTCTATTAGGGACAATATGAAATGTTAACAGGTCATTAACTAGATCTTTTGGTAATAATTTTTTTAAAGGATGTACTTTGTCAAGAAAATCTTCCGGTGAAATATGATAAAATCTTATTAGAGGCACAAGTCCATGAAGAGTTCTCTCCATAATTGTAATGTCCTCCTTATTCCATTTTGTGATATCTTGTGAAATAGAAGGATTTTGTGCAAGACCCCATTTCAGTAAACTATCCCAAATAAAACATTCTTCTAAATCTAAATCATCTCTTTCTAAAAGTAATTTTAATATAGGTTCCTTTAAACTGGTAAATTTATCAGATTCAAATAATATTTTAGGTTCTTCGCAAATTTTTTCGAGACAATGATCCCATAAATCTGTAAAAGATTCATATTGATAAACTAGTTCAAGAATTCCTATAGGATTCTGTTGCAAAAATTCATCTTGATGATTGATCAAATAATTTTGAATATAGGAAATTAAAGATTGAATATTAAGCTCATCTATTATAATCAAAAGTTTTAACACTTCAGGACCTTGCAAATTAGTCAAATCAATTTTTCCACAATAAATAAATCTAATTAATTAAAATTTTATGAACGTCAATTATTGTGATTTTAATTTTGTAATAAATTGTTTTTATTTTATATATTACCTGAGTATAATTTTAAATAATTTGGGAGAAACATTAGGTTTCTTAAAAATAAATTTTCCATTCTTTTTTTCAGCCCATTCACTAGAGAATGCAGTACGAAAATATTGTGTTCTAGTACTTAAAATACACGAATGTACATGAAATTCTTTCATATTTTCATTTTCTCCAGCGTAAATAATAGCATCATATCCTAATTCCGTTGTTAATAATTCTTCAAAATCGTTAAGTGCTTCTTGACAATGTTCATGAGACATTTTCATGAGAAAAGTTTTTTAAATGAGTATAAATTTGGAAATATTTATGTATAATTTCATTTGTACGACCCTGATCAAGTTTCGGGATATATCTTAACCGATATTCTGGCTAAAACGAGTAAAAATACATTCGATTAAAATTATTTGAAAAAAAATTTTTTTTTTTTTTAAAATGTATTAATAAAAATTTGTAGTGAGCATGTTAAACTATCACAAATTTGGAGAAATGTTTACATACTTTATTATCACAATAAAATAATTTATTATTAATACATTAATGGGTAATCGAATTATTCTGTGTAACTATCTGAAAAATAAAACTTTCTGTCCAAATTCTCGTTTATTAATACAATTTGGTTAACATGTTATTGAAGAGAATTTAATTAAAAAAATTCGTAAGAAGCTAAATATTTTTAATTTACTTCTCGGTCTATGAGTACACCAATATCAGAATTTCTTAATTCTTTACAGTCTTTAGCTCCTCACTCAAATATTTCACAAGAACCTACACAATGGAATAATGAAAAATCACAATTATTGAAAGAACCATTCATGTTTTCATTCCATTGATAAGATTCCATTATATATCTTCAGAAATTTTTGTTATTAAAGTATATAAATCCATTTAGAAAAATAATACCAGAAGATTTAATAAGTAATCTACTTATATTTTACATGCTCCAAATAAGCAATTAAACAACCTCTTGCACAATTAAAGTGCGATTCGATTATAGTAAAACATGACCATTATTAAAATTTTCGCAAAATGGATTGATAGAAAAGGAAATCTTTAAGTTTATTCCTTAAGATTTAACCCTTATATAGAAGGAAATACATCTGAAATATTTCATGCTAAATGCGACAATAAATGAGCTACTTTGGTTGTAATAAAAATGAAAAACTCAAATAAATAGCTGAGGTTATAATCCAGTTTTTTGGAATACTATTTCGAATTGGAGGTCTACTAATGATAGTTTTATTTACTTATTTACAGATAGGAACAACCTTAACAGTGCAAAAGTTAGTTCTTATAGTAAAGGTGATGAATATTCTATAGATTGTAATGCAAGTAAAGGTCTAATATTTGGTGGAGGTAAGGATTTATATATTTGTAATGGTATTTGATACAGTGCAAGAGTAGGATCTTACCAAGTTAGGTTTACCACAGTTTTACCACGTAATTTTACTGCAGATGTATGTCTATGAAGTATTCCAAGTCATCAATCAATAAATGACTGAGACATTATATATTTATTTATTAATATTTAATAAATCCAAATAATTATTATTTATAGTAAATTTATTCTTTTATTTATTATTGATCTAATGCTTGCAAAACATCATTGTCTGGCACTAAACTAACTTTTAACACGTATCAAAAGTAGGGATGTCAACGATCGGTTCGGTTCGATTTGCGATCGGTTTTTAGTTTTTATTAGCCAAAACCGAACCAACAGCAAGACCGACCGATAAAACGGAACCACAAAACTGAATAAAATATTATTAGAAAGTGTTAATTATGATTTTCAACTTATGCATATTTTTTTTAACAAGATTAAACGTAATATTGATAAAATTAATAAAATTCCAACAACGAGAGATTACTAAGTCTACCATAATTCAATATTTCCTTTTAATGTATTTTGATATAAAATTGTTAATCATCATTAAAAATTATTGTCTACTTGTCAGAATTTTTCCTTTGGATGACCTAGACAACAATTTAAGTGATTAAAATTCAAACTCGGCCCATTCATTAAAGAGGATTGGATTATATATATACATAATACAATATCTAAAAAAAAAAAATGTGTCACGCATAATAATCTGTGTAATATCAATATAGCTATGAATTTACTTAGTTTAGACTTTAGATTATATGTAAAGATTATAATTAAATAATTTTTTAAATATTTATGTTTGGTATTGATAAATTGAAGATAAGCGAAAAAAATGAGCAAAATATATTTTATTATTAAATAATAAATCCATCGAAATTAAAGAAAATTGGCTGAATAAAATTATTTGTCAATTCTTAACGTAATGTTTTTATTGTGAGCATATAAAATAAAATTGGAAAATTTTGGGAAATATTGGAAAATTTCAGAAAATTATAATAGGGAGAATTTAAACATGATATAATATTTATGTTAAGAAAATAGAGGGTGGGTACGTTAAACAAATAATTAAATTGGAGCGGACTTACTTAACAGGCTGATTTTTTTTTTCATGTAGTTGGGACAATTATATATAACATAAAGAACAAGCTATTTATATAGAGTGATAATTCTATTTTAAAAACAAATAGATAAAAGTTAATCTACAGTATTAAAATTATTTCCTATCTTTATATAAATTTCTCTTAAGTTTAATTTTCATATAAGTAGAACATATTAAACACGTGTCTTATTTTTTAATAACTTGGAATACTTCATAATCAACTATTTTAAAACATTGTGGAATGCCATCAATTTTAGGATATGAACCATTACTACTATACCAATTACCATTGCTATTACAAACTAAATCACAACCACTTCCAAACGTTGGTCCATGTGCTGAAAAATTTTTAATAGAATTAACTCCATTACTATAGCCTACTTTTGCAGTTACTATGTTGTTCTTATCCGCAAAAAAACATATAAAACTATCAATTGTGGACTTATCTTTATTACTTGAATCCCACTGAAATGGATTATATCCACCAACTATTTGCTCTGAATTTGCAATCTTTGCAACAACAATAGTAGCTCCTTTATTATCACATTTAGCATGAAATGTTGCAACCGTGTTACCGTCTCTACTAGCACGATAAAGCAAATTGAAATGATAAGGAATACTTCTTACATTATAATGTAAATTTTCTTTCTTATCAATCCAACTAGCAAAAATAGCAAAATGTTGACGTTCAATTAAAGCTGAATCATAAATAAATTTTGACTGTCTAGGAGGTCCAATATTGCTATCTGATAGTTTTTTATTTGGTGTAATGTGAAATTTTACCAAGCCATCAACTAAATCTTCCGGTAATAACTTTTTTAAAGGATATACTTTTTCAATAAAATCATCTGAAGAAATATAATAAAATCTAACTAATGGAACAAATCCATGAAGAGATCGCTCCATAACTATAATATCCTCCTTACTCCATTTTGTTGTGTCATGTGAAATAGTAGGATTTTGTGCAAGACTCCAATTCAATAAATTATCCCAGATTTCAATTTCGTCTAAACTCAAATCATCTCGTGTTAATAGTAATTTCAATAAAGGCGCTTTTAAATTGATAAATTTATCAGAATTGAACAACATTTCAGGTTCTTCACAAATCTTTTCAATAAAATAATTCCATAAATCTGTAAATGATTCATGTTGATAAACTGTTTCGAGAATTTCTATAGGATTCCGTTGCAAAAATTTATCTTCATTTTTAATCAAATATTTTTGAACACAAGAGATTAAAGATTGTATATTAAGTTCATCCGCCACAATCAAAAATTTTAATACTTCAGAACCTTGTAATTTTGTTAAATCAATCTTTCCAGAATAAATAAATCTAAATAATTAAAGAATATATATACATTATATAATTATTAAGATACTAAACAGTAAATCATATAATTTTACGTTACCTTAAAATAATTTTAAATGATTCAGGAGAAACGTTAGGTTTCTTGAAAATAAATTTTCCATCCTTTTTATTGGCCCATTCATTAGAGAACGCAGTACAAAAGTACTGCGACCTTGTACTTAAAATATTCGAATGTGCATGAAATTCTTTTATATTTTCATTTTCTCCAACGTAGATAATGACATCATATCCCTTTTCAGTTGTAAGTAACTTTTCTAAATCATTAGAAAGATCCTGAAAATATTCGAGAGACATGTTTTTATGCAGGTTAAGAAAGTTAAAAAAAAAAACAAACAATTAAACAAAAACGAAGTATTAAACAAAAACGAAGTTGTTCAATGAATAATTTGTGAACAATAGCTTACTAAATTTATAAAAGATTTTGCATGATCAGCGAAATAATTTCTTTTTATACACATCCAGCCATGTGATTAGAGACGTCGTGCAATCGTACACGTATTTAATTTATCGTAGTGTAAAAAACAGATGCTAAAATTTTCCTATTCGGTAATCTGTTGTACTGTTCAATTTGGTGATACAGTTTTTTTTTTATATTTTTGTAACCCATAAAGTCCCGGCTGAATGATCATCAAAACACTTGCCAGGTATACTCTTTTTTGGTTATGATCTACTAGAAAACTTTGCTTGCGAATTTAATTCTTAGTTCTTAGGAATAATGAATCCGAATCTTGAATCTAAGATAGAGTATTTCGCCCACCCTCCCTCCTGACGAACAGATGTTTATTATATAATAAAAAAAAAAAATTTTTTTCGTTACATGTTTATTACAAGATACAAAAAAAAAAAAAAAAATAAATAAACAAACATTGAATTTCAAATGATCTTCCTTATATAGATTTATTCTATATTTCATAATAATCTTTTTTTCCGCACTAAATAAATTATGTAAATAAACCTGTTATCAAAAAAAAAAAAATTTTAAAAAAATTCCTTTATACGTTATAGTATACATCAAATGATCACCCTTATAAGGATATATTCGTCAAACATTTCGTAATAATCTTAGCAAATATGTAAACAAACTCTGTTAAATAAAAAGAAAAAAATGAAATATTTCATTTTTTTTTTAATTTGAATAAAAAAAAGGGAAAATGGAATTGGCGACCCTGGTCGCCATGACGACCTTTACTATAATCACGTGAACAAACAAATTTTATTGGCTGATCAATGTAATTATTTGTTATAGATAATCTTTTTTTTAGGCGCGACATTTTTCTTTTAAATAAAACAAAAACCAGGTATGTTTTTTACTGTTTTATTCCATTTCTTTATATTTTTCCTTCTTATTCCCATTTCTAATTTCTTTTTTATTTCGATTTTTAAGATCTTTTAGTTTCACAGGTATGTTTTTTTTCGTTCTTTTTTCTTTATTTTTCTTCATTCATTTCTAATTTATCTCTTTCTTTTAGGTTTAACTAAGTTTTCCAATTTTGTGTTAAAGGTATGTTATTTCTTTATACTTTTCGTCTTATTTTTGTGTTAGTTTTTTATATTTCGTTTTTTATACTTTTCTTCTTTTGCTTTTAGTTTTCTTCTTATTTCAATTTTTTTTTTTTAGATCTTTAGCCTTTCAGTTTTATGAATAGGGTATGCTTCTTTTTTCTTTTTTTTTCTTTTTTGTTTGCTTTTTATATTTCGTTTTTACTAACTTTATCTATTCTTCTTTATTGGTTTTGGATTTTGGTTTTTCTTTTTGTTATCTTTTGTTTTCATCCACTTTCTCTTTATCTGCCTTTGGTTTCCTTCATTTCTTTATTTATTCCCTTCATTTTCGTTTTATTTCCTTCATTTTTGTTTTATTTCTTTCACCTTTATTTCTTTTCATCTTCGTTTTCTTCTCTTTATTTTTGGTTTTTTCTGAAATATCTTTATTTTTATTCCCTTTTGTCTTTATTTTTGTTCCTCTTCACCTTTTTTTCGTACCTCTTCACCTTTTTTTCGTACCTCTTCACTTTTTTTCGTTCCTCTTCACTTTTTTTCGTTCCTCTTCACCTTTTTTTCGTTCCTCTTCACCTTTTTTTCGTTCCTCTTCACCTTTTTTTCGTTCCTCTTCACCTTTTTTTCGTTCCTCTTCACCTTTTTTTCGTTCCTCTTCACCTTTTTTTCGTTCCTCTTCACCTTTTTTTCATTCTCTTCTATCTTTATTTTGTTCTTTTATATATATATATATATGGAGTAATGTAGGCATATCTCATCTTAATAGTCTGCTTTCATGGCCGATCTTAATATAATCCTTGAATACCAACTATTGGAAATTATATCTAGAATGAATCCTCCCCTATTTTCATAATATCCTCATTGACAAATTATTTACTTAGCCTATTTGACTCAATTAATGACTAAACTCATATTATATATCAACTAATTACTGCTAACAAACATTTATTTATGATTTATATAAAAAGATAATTCTCTCCACAAATATTAAAAAAGAAAAATAATTATATTTCTTCATATTACCATCTTAATTTCATCAATTGTTTAATATCATACAATACATTCATTGTTTATTCATAAAGATTATTTTGTGAAATAAAATCAATCACTAACAAGAATAAATGTCGCACATTTTTTTAACCAATTAAAGTTTAACAACCTAGTGACACGATCGTGCTGACAATATCCCTATCGTGGGTACTAGAAAAAAGCCTACTGGCTAGTTTATATATATATATTTATTTATTTATTTAATTTTGTGCTTATGACGTAGAATTTTACGTTTAGATGTATTAAAGAAAATGAAAATCCTTATCACGATTTTTAAAGTGTAGAATAAACTTACTACTAACAGAAAAATTAACTAAAAAATAGCACGAAAAATTAAACAAGATAGGAAAAATTTAATGAAAAAAACTAAAAAAAAAAAAAAAAAAAAAAATCAAATAAGACAAAAAAAAAAAAAAAATCAACAAAGAAAAAATTAAAAAATATTCATTAAGTTTTAACTTCATTTTCGTCTACACATAATAATTAATTCGTTTTTTATTTTTCAAATAAATTTTGATTTGCTATACCATTATGTTTTATTTTCTATTCACCAAAGAAGTTTTCTAATGGTTCTTAATGACGAAGCGTAAATTTATTGTTTTTGATTTATCTCGAGCGTTTTAAAATTCGATTTTCCAAATTTGTAATTAATGACTGTGACTGATTATATCAAACGAATAAATAAAATTTTTATTACAACTGGGGTAGATACGGATTTTTATAGTAATTATATTTCAACCAATAATCAGAGATCCACTTGAGAAAGCGAAGAAAGCGACTGATATTGGAATCATTTTTTTTATTTTACGCACAAAATCATTAGAATTTCTGTTGATGGCAGTGTTCGAAAATGTATTTATGATTTGACTAATGATTTGTCATTATTCCTAATCCTTTGGTCATTTCAATGATTTGATTTATGATTGATTAATATTCTTATCATGTAATTCAGGAAAAAAAAAAAATAAATAAAGCAAACATAATGCAGACTAGAACTATTGTACTGCACTGGTCAATATCACATCATTTGTCATTTCAAGTCATTTGCCGAACAATCTATATATAGTATGGTAATACAGAATGATAAATTTCTAATGACTTAAGTAACATTAATTAATTATTTATGTTGATGAGTTGTTTCAAAAATTTCAATAAGATTCAATGTTTAATCATGTATACCTGAATAAAGAAGTTAACAAGATAATTTCCATGATTTATATTTGTAAATTCCGTCAAAATGAGCCTTTTATGAAATACACGGAGTATGAAACACGGATCAATTTTTTCATAATCTCATAATTTTATCAAACAATTTTTCTGAATAAATAAATCTAAAATATTAATCCATCTAAAAATACGAGACTATAATCTAATTTTATCCACAATTTATTGAGCTATTACTTTAAGGATATGAGTTTTTACTTTATTAAAGTTTTTATTAAAGATAAAATTAAATCGTTAATAAAATATACAGTCCTAAGGATTCGTGGAATGAACTTTGGGCATTCATTCATAATTTAATTAGAAAATGAAAAATAATGTTTGACGATTTGCATAAAATATTTAAATATAATACCAAATGGAATTTAAGGTAAAATAATTAGGGAATTATTTTAATTAGCAAGGTTTAAACTTCAATTCATTGATCAAACTAATATCCACCAAACATAATCTCAAATTCTGATGGATATTGTTTAAATGGATAGAGAATTTATACAGACTGAAGCACCAAGAAAAATAAATTTCATTAATAGTTAATATAAAAAGGAATAAAGATATACAATAGGAAAAAATATTTTAAAACTTCAATTGCTAATTTTTGCACAGTGAAACTGAACACTAAACAATACTAATTCCAAAAAAATGACAATTTTAATTTTGTCTAGCCATTATTTATTTTTTAAATACAGAGAAACTTCATTACAAGAAACATAGTAATTACGATATTATCGTATGCCAGTCACAGTGGTACGCACTAATAATATTGCATATAAATTTAGATTTCTTCTAGTAATAGTGATTATTTAAATCGAATAAAAAAAAGTAACTTTAAATATCAAAATTTTCTAATGTAATAGTTAAATCACAGTATCAATCATGACATTAAGCCATCAATAATATTTTGTATGTTTTTTTAAACCTAATTAAATATTGTGCTAATTTTTATTTTACAACTCCTTTTAAATACATTTAATAATCTCATTTTTTAATAACTTGAAATACTTCGTAATCACCTACAACAAATTGTCCTACTGGCATACCATCAATTTTTAAATGAGAATAATTCTCATATTGATTCCTATACCAAAACCCATTATTATCATGATATAAATCCCAACCACCACCAAATATTGGTGCGTGAGCTGGATCATTTCCTATAGAATATTGATTGCCATTACTATAACTTACATTTGCAGTAATTATGTTCTTTCTATCTGCAAAAAAATATATGAAACTATCATATGTGGATTTCCAAGATCCATTTGATTCCCATTGAAATGGATTATACCCTCCAACAATTTGTTCTGAATTTGCAATTTTTGCAACAACAATAGTAGCTCCTTTATTATCACATTTAGCATGAAATGTTGCAACTGTGTCACCATCTCTACTAGCACGACAAAGCAAATTGAAATTATAAGGAATATTTTTTACATTATAATGTAAATTTTTTTTCTTATCAATCCAACTAGCAAAAATAGCAAAATGTTGATTTTTAATCATAATTGAATCATAAATAAGTTTTGATTCTCTAGGAGGTTGGATCTCATCAATATTTTGTTTCCTATGTGGAGCAATATTAAATTTCACCAATTCATCAGCCAAATCTTTTGGTAGTATTTCTTTTAAAGGATATATTTTATCAAGAAAATCATCAGATGAAATATGATAAAATCTTACTAATGGAATAAATCCATGAAGAGTCCTCTCCATAATTGCAATATCCTCCTTGCTCCATTTAGTTATGTCTTGTGAAACAGAAGGATTTTGTGCAATACCCCATTTCAATAAATTATCCCAAATTACAATTTCATCTGAATTCAATCCATCCTTTTCTAAAAGTAATTTCAATAAAGGCGCTTTTAAACTGGTAAACTTATCAGAATCAAATAATATTGTAGGTTTGTCGCAGACCTTCTCAAGACAATAACTCCATAAGTCTTTGAATGATTCATGTTGATAGACAGTTTCAAGAATTTCAATAGGATTCTGTTGCAAAAATTGATCTTGATGTTTAATCAAGTATTCCTGAACGCGAGGGATCAATGTATGGAAATTAAGTTCATCTACTGCCATCAAAAGCTCTAATACTTCGGGACCCTGCAATTTTGTTAAATCAATTTTTCCGCAATAAATAAATCTAAAAATTTTTTTTTTTTTTAAAAAAAAAAAAAAAAAAAATTATTATAATTAGCATTTAGATACAAGATAATTATCATTATTCATCTTTTTTCATTACCTTAAAATTATTTTAAATATTTGATGAGAAATATTTGGTTTTTCAAAAATAAATTTTCCATCTTTTTTATTGGCCCATTCTTTGGAAAATGCCGTACGAAAATATTGAGATCTTATGCATAAAATATTTGTATGCGCATGTAATTCCTTTACATTCTCATTTTTACCGGCGTAAATAATGACATCATATCCATCGTGAGTTTCAAGAACTTTTTCTAAATCGCTAATAACTTCTTGAGAGTAATCGAAAGACATTCTTTTTTTTTCGCTAGAATGATTAATATGAAACTTATATTTTTTTGCGAATAGATAAAAATATTTTGAATCAGATTCCTTTTTAACGAAATATTAAAAATTTAATTAGAAGGCCTAATAGTTCAATCTTCCATTGATAAATTCGTCAATAAATGGGAAGTTTTCACAAATTTACTATTTAAGCTTTAATGTTGACAAATTCGTCAATGAATGGGCTCGGTTTCACAAACCCAAAATTATTAATATCAAGTGATTTTCATTATGTAATACTGCGTCTAACCCAATGCCCCAGGGTACTCCCAGGGTCAGTAATAATAATTCTAACCAAATGTCCCAGTATCCCTGATGGGACTTCCTCTATTGGCCGATACGAGTTTCAATATGATGCGCAGTAATCACCATTAGTGAAACTCTGATTTGCTGGTTCATAAATTAGAATTTTTTTTTTCTACAAATCATATTGATGACGGTAGTTCAAAAACAACAACTTCAACAATGTCCAGTGAAATATAGACTTATAAAAAGGTTTTTCTTTTTATTTTTGCCTTTCTATTCGATAATAACTGAATTACGATGCGCGACGTGGCACAGCAACTTGTGATGGTGTCATTTTACGTATGTAAATATTTAACTAACTAAATTCGTAAATTTATTAAAATATAGAAGATTGTAAGTTGATATACTAATGAAATTCTTAAAATTTTATAATTAATGGTCACCATGAAATAAAAAGCGTAGAAAAATAATATTTAGCTAAAAATGAGACGTTGGCGAGCTGACAATTTGTCATGTTTAGAATAATCTACGATACCGCACATTAGTGTATAATGGGGTCGCGTTTAACTCACCGACAATCACTTCACCGACAATCATTTCACCGACAAACGTTTCGCCGACAAACGTTTCGACGACAGGATCATCTCACCGACAAGTCGTCTCACCGACACTTACATATATCACTAAAATTGAATATAAGTTTTTTTTCATTATACAACTGTACAAGACAGCCAAAATTATTGTTATTATATAATACGAGATAGTGTGTACATAAGAATAAATATTTATATTTTCAGATTAAATCTCAATATATATAAATATTTTTAATTGTTCCTTCCAAATGGTAATGAACATAAGATTAATGTTTAAGTTTTTTTTCCTATATATTAAGTATTTTTTTTTTTTAAAAAAAAAACTATTATATTAGCTGTAATAGGTAAAAAAAGGGGAAAAAAATTGCTTTATAAAAAGAATTTTAATTTGTACCGGCGGCGGTGATGACTGTCGGTGAAACGTTTGTTGGTGAAATGACCCTGTCGGCGAAACGTGTGTCGGCGAAGTGATTGTCGGTGAAGTAATTGTCGGTGAAATGAACCAGACCCGTATAATGTGATAGGCAAATAGAATCAAATCGTTTTTCAAAAAAAAAAAAAAAAAAAAATTCTCTTAAAAAAACAACCAACGGTCAAATCCTATAATTATGTAATTAAAAAAAAAACGTAGTTAATATTTTTTTTTTTTAAAAAAAAAAAAAGGATTAATCACAAATAAGAAATGATAATATGTACTTTCTTTTGAATTCCGTGTTTTTGAATAAATATTCAAAATTTCAAATTGATAAATTTATTTTTGGTTTGTCATCCGTATAATTTGTTTTTGAGTTACTGTTTTATTCATTCCTAAATTATAAATTATCTCCTGCTGAGGTGAAATATCTTCGTCGTAAATTTTTTATATCTTTTCCGAAAGTGTATAAATATTAGGCTTCTTGCTGGATCAGCATCCCAACATACACTCTAAAGAAGAATATATCAGATTAAAAAACATACACTTTTCCAGTAATGAGCTAAGAAGCTATATAAGGAAGTATTTCTAATATATTATTTGACGATTTGTCTGCAAGACCACAAAATCCCAAGATCACCTATAACCAATTTTTTGACCTGAAAATAATTTTTCCGAATGAATTCTTGAAAGTGCAGAAATTATATCATGTGTAATTTTAGTTCTTTTTTTCCATGTAAGCCGATTCTGATTTTGTCGCAAATACTTTGCTAAGAAGTCCATGTCTGCAACTTCCGTTACGGGCATATAATTTTCATTTGATGGATTTTATGTTAAATCATAGCAACGAACAATTTGTACATAATTATTGCTGGTAGATAAATATGATCGAGCCTATAAAACGTAAAATTCTCGATATTTGCTAAAAATTTTAAAGAAATAAACTTTTTTCATATTATTATATATTACAAACCTTCAAAAGCCAATTTTGGCTTATCCTTCCTAAATAATCCTAATATTTTAAGTATTACTCTGCGTTTCCAACTCTTTTTACATGTCTTTTTTAGAGTCCAATTCTTTATATATTCCATCAGTCCAAATTGCTGTACAAATTTCAGAGAATCCACCCTTTGTTAAATATAAAATACCCAATATTTTGTAATTTATTATATAAATGTGATGAGTATTTTAATTTGACATTTTCGTATTAATCATTAATGTCGTTGTTTCCAGATGACCGATTTGAAAATTTTGATTGAACCAATATAGTGTAGCTAAACCTTTTTTTTGGTTTAAAAGCGTTGCCCATATTATATAGTTACCGAATGATTATTTTTGAGAAGATTTAATATAATGTAACACCCTAAAAAAGCGGTATTACTTTTTCAGAAAAAATGATAGCACCAGTCGTACAGTGTGTTAAAGGTTTAACAAATGGTTGTCTGATGAGTACAAAATTGTGAATGAGAGTGCAAAATTGGTTAAATATTTGATTATTTAAACATATGACTTAAAAAAAATTATATTTAGTTAAAGTCACTTGCCTTAATCACATGAAAGATCTTATAAAAAAAAAAAATGCAAGATCTTATTCGATATTTCACGTTTTACGTTTATACTTCATTTTCATCTGATATACTGTACTACGTGTAAGTAGAAATTTTGGACTGGTTTAATTGGTGATTTTTAAAATTTTAAAAATTTTTAAAGTTTTTTTTAATGTCTAAATTTTGTGATTTCGCTGAAAAATTTTTTTTAAAAAAAAAAAAATTCGTGCAAAACCGTGATAATTTAAATGACTTATTCCTAATATTATCTCTTTCACGGAAACAATCAAAAATAAATTACATACTTTTTGACCGAGAAAAGTTTAGATTTACAAGAATTATTTTGGAGATAAGGAATATATCATTTTGATAAGGAACACTACTTGTTAGATTTTTAATTCATCTCCGAGAAATGATACTAAATACAATCAAACTTTTCTTTCATTCTTTCAAAAAAAATTTTCAACTACTCATCTTTCTCATTTTTAGTCGTTAAATTATCCCATTTGGTTTAATTTTGTTTTCATCACACTTTATTCAAATTTCCATTCGGATCTATATTTTACAAAGTGCAACGGATATGTTTAATGGCTTTGTAATCTTGATATTTGAACTTAACTAAGAAAGGAATAGCGAAATGATTATCATGATATTCCGGAAGTAGTCATGTAAAGTTGAAAAATGAAAAAGCTGTACATCACATTTCATCATCCCTTATTGAAGTGGAAAAAAAATATAATTCAAGTTAGTATGTATGATTTTTATCTTTGTATTCATCTCTGTCTTTCATTCAAATTTAAAATTGCTATTTCGTATACCATTTTTTGCGGTAATTAAGCACCAGCCAAAAGTCACATAAATCTGGCCATAATCGACATAACCCAGGCCAAAGTGCTTTATATTCGGGAGGTGCTTAATAACAATATAATATGGTGGCAATATATTAGGAAATGGTTATCGTTGTTTTATTTCTTCCGTTTGCGCCTAATAGAATCAGGATAATATATATATAACCTTTTCTTTCAAGTGAAAAAAAATGGGCCCCTTCCTTCTTCCTTCCTTAATTCACGAGTTAAAAATATATCCTTTTCTTCCGAATAAAAAAAATCCTTCTCTTCGAACATACTTCTCTTCCGAGCAACACAAATTTCCCTCTCTTCCATTAAAATAGTAGTAATAATGGAAATTGCTACTATTGCACATGCTAAAGTAGTGCTCGCTTATATGCAGCATTTTATTAGAAATTTCAGTGGATTTAAAACAAGTACTACAGTTACCATTTGTAACAATCATCAAGATATGACACTTACCGATCCTGATATTTTTTCTCCTGGAGAGATAAAAACCCCATTAAACCCGACTATAAACCCAAAAGAAAGTCCAGATTCATCGTAAGCATACTTGCGGTCTTCATAATAAAAAAGAGTGTATTTGATAATAACCTTTTCAATTATATAGAAAATTCATCGCTAAACTTGGTAAGTTCACGTCGCAAGGTATGATATCGTATAAGATAATAGGCCAAAGAGGACCAAACTGGAATCCCCTGTACCTTATTGTTACATGGAAAGTAAGTAATTACTGGACTTAAAATATTAAATACTGTTTATTTGGGCAATATTTGATCATTAATATTCGTACGCGTAGGTAAAATTAGTGGCCGGGGAAAATTCAATATGTATCAACGTCCGTGAATATGAATCTCCACCACTCGAAAATAAAACCAACGAAGAAAAATATTATTTATTCAAAGAGTTGCATAAAAAAACAAATAGGACTTATCCAGGTGGAACTGCCAAATGGGACTCTAATGGCGCTATGTTTATTGTCAAAGGAACAATTGATACTAGGTAAGCATCATGCTTGTGTCATTGTGTCAACCTTAAAGTATTTCCTACCTTTAACTTTATATCAATTTCATTTTATTAGGTCTAACGCAACAATCAAAGTTTGTTTTGATCAAAAATTTTCTTTCTATTAACTTATTTCATTATTCATCAATATTATTATTACCATTATGATTACGATTTATATGACCACGATTATGATTATGACCATTTATTATTATTGTTATTATTACTATTATTATGTTTTTATCATATGCATAAAAACTATTATTATTATTATTATTACTGTTATTTGACAAACACGTATAAAAGTTATGCTTAAATGTTAAATTAAGAATAATTTTCATATCAAGAATACTAGTTTAGCTTTCACCGGTGAGGCTTAGCGCCATTCATTAAATTTCGTTATCTCTAAATATAACTTTACCAAAATATATATATATATATATATATAATAAAATTCTAATTATTCTAAATTATCATTTAAATTAACGCTTTGTAATTTACAAATCAGCCTAACAATCTCTTTTTCCTCCATACTAACTCTTTGAAGAGAACAAAGTTTCACCAATTGTTACGTATTCAGGCTGTCGTATTGTAAAACTTGTTATGTGCAATTAAATTTCACTAATACAAAAAAGTAAAAGGGTAGGAAGGACAAAAAAAGTTTCTAGCACAAAAAAATTACAATAAAAAATTACAACTTAAAAGGGAAGGAAAAACTAATCTTGGTAGTAATTCTTAAGGGATATATTTTATCAATGAAATTATCAGATGAAATATAATAAAACTGTCTCAAGATATAAATCTGTAAATGACTCATGATGATAAAAATTTCATTAGGTCTTTGTTACTATATTCCTGAACGCAAGGGATCAATATACGAATTTTATCTAACGCTAGTGTTCCGAAAAGGTCGGGTCAGACCCAAGTCATTTGACCCGACCCGTGTTTAAAATCCGAATCGGGTTTATCATCATCTGTCACGAGTCTTATACTTTTACTTGACCCGGGTTATATATGTATATATTTTTTTTAAAATGGTTACAAAATGTTAACTTCTCCGAGTTTTTGTTTAAAAATAGTGTAATGTAAAGTGCTTGAACTGTCCGTAAGTATTTTTTTATTTAGAAAAAATTATTTGCTTAATTATTTACAAGTATTTTTATAAAAAAAATTTTCTATTAATATTATATTTATTAAAATTTTAGGAATAAAATAAATACTACGAATCTTTGGCATTATTTAAAGTGTAAATATCCAGATAAAAATCCAAAAAAGCAAGAATTCAATGATAGAAACCCAAAGTACATTAGATGAATTTGTAACAGTACTAAGCACTTCCATCCAAAGTATATAAATAAAACTTATTATACTATTGTTTTATCTGAAAATTTTATTTGGACCCGGGTTATCCGGAGGTCGGGCCATTAAATGTTAACCGGGTATTTTTACGGGTTTGTTTTTATACTTGGGTCGAGTTCGAATACACCCTCAAACCCGACCCAACTCGACCCTTTCAGAACATTATCTAATGCCATTAAAAGTTCTGATATTTCGGGACCCTGCAATTTCGTTATATTAATTTTCCCACAATAGATGAATTTAAGATATTATAAGTCGCTAAAAGAAACTCCTATTGAAAGGGTTGTAAACTTTCAACAAAAATACGGATTGCGATTCGCCAAGGAGTTACTGATGAAAGGACGGATTTATTCACAGGCAACGTTTACTACTCGAGCTGACATGAATACTACAATGAAGTTAGATCAAGAATCGTGCTCTAACAGGTTGGACGACCCACGGAAAGAAGTCGTAATTAACAAATTTAACAAACGGACTATTGACAGAGGGGATTCGTTATATCGTTCAAAATTTGGCGCAAAAATTTGTAGTGACACCAGATCCGAATATTATAACGATGACACTTTGTAGTTTAAAGACCTAGAATAGTATTTTATGATTGTATTTCGCATCGACAGCTAATTTTTACGTTTTGTTTATTTTGTTTCATGTTATATTAGATAGTTTAAATAGTTCTTGGAAAGTTTTAGATAGATTTCACTTATAATATAGTGATTTATGTGTATAGATGTTAAACGTCTATGTTAAAGATTATACATCACTTAATTGTATTGTCTTTGGCGTTCATATTATATATAAAAAAAAAAGAATCTAAGACATTTTTTTTTTAAAAAAAAAAAAGACCCATTTAATATAATTTGCGTCCAGGCAATGATCTTTATTTACCTTTTATTGCCTTAAAATAACTTGAGGTGAAATATTTGGGTTTTTCAAAACTTTCTATCTTTATACATTTTTGGAAAATGATGTATCAAAACATTGTGTCATGCATAAAATACTTAAAAGTGCACAAAATTCTTTTAACATCGTATCCATCGTCAATTTCAAGAACTTTTCTAAATCTTTAATAATTCTAAAGACTTTTTTTTTTGGTTAACAAATTAAATCAAGAAAGCAAATTGAGCATGAAGAACAAGAAATTTGTATGACGTTTTATATATTGTGCTTTCACATGACGTAATAATTGCCTTTCATATGACATCTGTCCAATCAAATGCTCTATTTTATTTTCTTAAATAAAAACAATGTTATGCACATGCACAAGATAAATTAAAGATTTGAATATATTATTAAACTTTTAATTTATTTATTCCTAGGTATATTTTCTTATAGTGAATTTTAAAATAGCATCTAAGATCTAAAAATTCTAATTAATTAGAAACAAATTATATAAAAACCTATTAAATTATTTTCTCCTTAATAAATAAATAAATTTAGAAACTGATATAAACCTTTATTTTAGCATAAAGAAGAATGCCAAAAAGCTTGTGCCACGTTGCTTGAACTCTTTTGTAGATAGCCTGATTTTTTTAAAAATTTTCTGTCGATCATACTAATCAAGAGTTTCAGTTTATAGTTAGGCTGATTTGCAACGTTTTTATAGCTTATGCTTATAGCTTATAGCTTATAACCTATAACCTACTGCTTTAAGGGTTTATTTTTATTTAAAAAAAAAAAATTGTGAAAAAATTTTTTGTGTACAAAAAAAAAAATTCTATAATTATTTTGGTTAAAATACATCTGCGGCTAAAAAAAACTATAACAATTGGGTTAAAACCCGCAGTGGAACATATTATTACATGATTCAGTTTAATTTATGATTACTAATTAATGGCGTTGGAATAATTTTTTAATTCTACTACTGTATAATAATAAAAAAAAAACCAACAATTGGGCAATAGAACATACATAATTACTTTAATTGATGATTATTAATTAATGGTATCAGAGATAGTCCTCCACAGAAAAATTTTTAGTTTTTTTTTTTAAGTTAAATTAAATTAAATTAATTAATTAACCTTTTTTTTTTTTTAAAAAAAAAAAAAAAAATTTATTTACTAAAAAATAAAAAAATTAACATAATTAAATTAAAATATGGTGCATTGATTTAATATAAAATTTTTTTTTTTTTTAACTATAAAATCATTGAATTCCAGTTTTTTCCAGATTGATATAAAAATTTTTTTTGGAATTCCGGTTTTTGATCACAAAAAAAAAACTGGTTAATTACTGGTAAGGATTGACATGATATATATACTTTATTTTAGAAATACAAAATATGCGTATGAATCATCTTATATTTATTTTTACTAACTAAATAAGGCTAATATTTTTTTCTTTAATAAAGATTCAGATCGGATGGCATGATTTTTCGCTTATTAATACAGTTTTTTAAAAATCAACCGAATAAATATATACGGAAATATGATAAAAAAAATAATGCATTTTGATTTATATTGTAAAAAAAAAATGCAAGATCATAATGATTAGCTAAATAATTAAAGTTATTTTTTTTTTTGTGTATTTTTAATAATATTTCAAAAAAAAAAAATAAAATAAGATCTGATCTTTATTGTAAAATAAATAAAACTTTAATTGCATAAAAAAAAAAAATACGTTCTAAATTTTTTTTTTTTTTTTTTTTGAAACAAAAAAAACATCAAAAATTATCATTAATATGCATGATTCATTTGGTCACTGAAAAAGATACGGCTAATTACATTATAAGAGAAGCTGTAGTTATAGTGAGAAAAGAGGATAGAACTTCCATGGAGTTGAAAGTAACTTCTTTCATTCCTAAAGCTTCAAATAGCAGCACTTGATAGAACCGCTTTTAAAACAGATCCAGATGTAATTAGGGAGTATGAACGTCTTGAAGCATTGGCTACAACTCCCATAATTCTCATATTTCAATATGATTAAAATTCTCACAATTTTTTAAATAAAAAGATATTTATTTCACCTTATTATTATTAAACATAATATTTAATTTCAGCATCACTACGTGAGGCTTCATACAACCCTAGTTCTGTAGTTATTAATGTTAATAAATTTAATAAAAATATTTACATATTAAATATTTCAATTACATACAATAAAATGTCGTTGTGATTTGGGTGGTAAGCGTCACTGTTATTCAATGTAATTCATGTGTAATTTTCAAGTATGAGATTTAAAAGTAAAAATGCGATCTGTGAAATATGCGTTACAATATGAGCATTTATTATAATATAAATAAAAATAAAAAAAATTATAAAAAATCCTTTTTTTTTGTGCTACATAATTACAATACATTTTGAAAACAGTGTTTAAAACTGATTAAAGAAAACTAAAAAAGGTTTGCTATTGAACAAATCATAATTACCGCGTATTCGGAATTTTTTCATTTAAAAGGATTAATAGAAATAGAGATTCAATAATTGGTCAACGGAAGTTTAATTTAAACGATAATAAAAAAAAAAAATAGAACTAAATTTATAACTTTTGCCTTTATAAACTACTCAATTTTTGTTGCGACCATTCTAAATTCTTTTAAAATATTTTTGTTAGGCTAATAAAACATTCCATTTATGCATTTCAATATTTACAAACGGTGTCCTATTTATAATATATGACATTATGATCTCTCATTACTTGAATTCAAGAAAGGATGAAAAGTGCTCTGTCACTATGCAATTGTAATTTTTTACAATTAGTTTATGCAATGTTTTAACTGTTAAAGACAATCTAATACGTACTTTATAATCTTAATGTTTGAGCAAGTAATGATCCGTTGCAACTAATAATAAAAAGTTCCGAGGAACCATAATCAATGAATTCCTTTTATATTTTTGAACAGTCTTCGGACTAAATAAAAACCGTCTCTCCTAGCATCATAACGCAAATATTTCGGTGTCATTTTATGCAATTTTTTCGTATGTTATCTAGTTTCTCCTCTTTCCTTGTTATATGGATTACACATGAGACAATCAAGATTTCGCCAACGCCAAAAGGAAAGTTGGCGGAAATGGTAAAAGCTAAAAAAAATAATTACCAATTAAAGAAGCGATTGTAGATTGATATCGTATGGTTAACGTTAATTGAAAATGAGAAAGTTGAAAATAAAGATAAATTACAAACATTTGGTCATGAGATTTAGCATTATATCTTTCGTTTCTTAACATTCACCTACCGTATTTTATGAAAACCCCTAGTACTATGATCCAGAATATATATATTTTGCATCTAGCTAGTAAAAGTTGGGCTATTAATAGAATAAAGTTAGAAACTCTCTCCAATGTAACCGTTGTTATATCAATCACAATAAAAAACAGATTAATTTTGATTTGTTATATTTATTTCACATGATTAAGACTCAAATGGTCAAATGTTCTTTCGATGTTCGCATTTCATAATAATTGGTATTGGACAGTCTATTAGGACTGATATTTTTTGTTAATGACTAAATAATTGATATTTTGTTATTTAATGGCTTAATATAAGATATTTTAACTATTAAACAGGCAATTATCAGTTATTTTGGCAATCAGATAGTCTAATTATACTTTCATTTTCTGACTGACGCCAATAACTATTATCTAAAAATTCTCTTAATATAAAATCACAAGAGATAAGTTTAAAAAATAGTAAAATAGCTGTTTGTGAATCAAAAGTAACAAAAATCTAAAAGTTTCCTGTTGTTATACTGCAATCATTCTGGTAATTACTGTAAATTACGGGAACAATATTTTATCGAACGTTTTAAATTAATATAACTATTTATTTAATCAGATATCGCACTTTTATAAACAAAGTTTTCGATATACATTCGATAAAATTTCATTTCTTAATAACTTGAAACACTTCGTAATCATCTACACAAAGCTTCCCTGTTTGCATATCATCAATTATAGAATTATAAGAACTAAAAAAACCATAACTTATACACCAGACACCATTTCCTTCATAATATAAATCACAACCATCGCCAAAACCTGGTCCATCGGAAAGATTTCTTATAGAATACCGATTACTATTACTATAACTTACTTTTGCGGTTTTTACGTCCTTTCTATCTGCGATAAAATATATGAAACTTTCCCGTGTGAATTTCCATGAGTTACTTGAATCCCATTGTAATGGATTATATCCTCCAAATATTTTATTCGAATTTGCAATTTTAGCAACTATAATAGTTGCACCTTTATCATTACATTTATTATAAAATTCTGCAACCGTATCACCATCTCTACTAGCACGATAAAGTAAATTGAAATTATAAGGAATATCCTTTATATTGTCATAATGTGAATTACTTTTCTTATCAATCCAACAAGCAAAAATAGTAAAGTGTTGACATACAATTAAAGTTGAGTTGTAAATAAGTCTGGGAGGCTGGATATCATCAATATTCGGTATCCTATCTGGTACAATATTAAATTTTACCAATTCTTCAGCTAAAGTTATTGGCAATAATTCTTTCAAAGGGTATATTTTATCAAGAAAATCATCAGACGAAATATGATAAAATCTTATTAATGGAACAAATTCATGAAGAGTCATCGACATAATTGTAATATCCTCCTTGCTCCATTTTGTTGTGTCTTGTGAAACAGAAGGATTTTGTGCGATACCCCATTTCAGTAAATTATCCCAAATCAGAATTTCGTCTAAGTTCAAGTAATTCCTTTCTAAAAGCAATTTCAGTATAGGCGCTTTTAAGCTGGTAAAATTATCAGAACCAAATATTATTTGAGGATTTTCGCCAATTTTTTCAAGATAGTGATCCCATAAATCTTTAAATGATTCATGTTGATAAGCTATTTCGAGAATTTCAATAGGATTCTCTTGCAAAAATTCATCTTGGTGTTTAATTAAGTATTCCTGAACATTAGGGATTAATGTATGAAATTTCAGTTCATCTATTGTCATAAAAAGTCCTAGTATATCGGGACCCTTCAATTCTGTTAAATCAATTTTTCCACAATAAATGAAACTAAGGCATATATATTTTTTAGAAAGAAATCATTAATATAATTTGTGTTTAAATAAAAAATTTGTATCTTTTATTTTATCATTTTATTACCTTAAAATAACTTTAAATATTTGAGGTGAAATATTTGGTTTTTTAAAAATAAATTTTTTATCTTTCATATTATCCCATTCTTTGGAAATTACCGAGCGAAAATATTGGGACCTTATGCATAAAATACTTGAATGCGCATGTAATTCTTTTACATTTTCATTTTCACCAGCGTAAATAATAACATCATATCCATCGTCAGTTTCAAGCGCTTTTTCCAGATCAATAATAACTTCTTGAGAATAATCGAAAGACATTTCTTTTTGTAAACCTAAAAAGAAATTTTGTACGACCTTTTTATAATGGTAATGTAATAATCGATGATCATATGACATTTGACCAATTAAATGTTCCATGTTAAAATTCATCGCTCGTTTTTATTATTTTTTATCTAAATCTTGTCCGAGCTTATAAGTTTTCACCAAAAGTTCAATCCAGGTATTCTCTAATTTAGGATAAAAGATTCAAATATATTGTTTTTAATATTTATCCATTTTTTTTTATACTAAATTCCAAGATCTAAAAAATTTTGCATAGCGGTATATAAATATTTTCTTTATTTAATTTTTTTTTCTATATTTCTACATTTACAAATACAAAAAATTAATTATTAACGTGTCAATGATATTTACACATATATAATATCATTAGAGTTGTTTAATGTGATTCTTTTTGTTATTCAGTGCGATCTCAAGTGTGATTCCAAGATTAAAGAGTTGAAATACCGATCTATTTTTAACAAGCCTCACAAATTATAGGATACACGTTTCAGTTGTTACAATATGTGTATTTATTATAAGACTAAAAATTTTACTATGAAAAATCATTTTGTGCCACATGATCTACTAGTTTCTTAATATGAAAGAACAGAACTGGATCACAAATAATGGGAATTTCTGGTGCGATCATTTTCTTTTTCTTTAAAACATATTTCAGTTAAGCTGGTAAAATATTCCGTTTACGCACGCCAAAAAACGATGTATGAAAATACAGGACATCACATCTCATTACTTGAACTCAAAAAAAAAAGATCATCTGCTAAATGACGTGCTCCGTCGCTATGAAAGTTTAATTTTTATTTAATACTTACGTAATGTTTGGATGTTTGGATCGTGAAAGTCAAATCTTGTGATTAAGAAAAAAGAACAAGTAATGTTTCGTAACTAATTCCGGGGAACTATCAATGAATTCCTTTATGCGGTGTTGTTATCGATCGTACATGATACAATTGAGATGTGCAAAAATAAAATATCGATGTAAAAATCAGTAATGTGGCGTTTATTGAAACTTTAATACCATCGAATCTTTAAAATTCCCAAAAATAGTTAACGTTTTCCGTCACCATTACTTAAATATTGCTAAAAATTTCACACTTACTAATCTCCAAATTTTTTTTCCTGTGAAAAACAATTAGCACATGCTATATACTATTACACACTATGGGAAATGATTCATATTATAGTCATAAACGAATGTTGAATCCTTTCATCAATACTAAAAAGGAAAGAGGGCGGGAGTGATAAAATAGGCTATTAGCTCTAAATAAAAAAATTACCAACTAAAGAGGGAAAGAAAGAAAGCGATTGTAGATCAATATCAGGTTTAGCTTCATTCAAATCTATTATCGATAAATCAACAAAAAAAAAACCAAAAATTATGGAAAAAAATATCAAAACACCTGATATAATTGACGTTAGATTCTATGGTTGTGTACAATTAATTATTGACGAAATAAAAAAAAAAAATTTTTCTTATTCTTAATTGCAAAGCTATTTGTCGTCGATCCCAGGTTGCCATCATATCCTCTAATTATTTATGATGGGCTTGTGTAAAAATCAATATGCGACCGAAGTCTACGGCAGAATTTTTGCAACGTCAAATAAAGAAATGCGCGTTAAGAAAAAAAAAAAATTTATTCTGCTGATCATAAAAATTTTTTCAGCGTCGCTGATCAAGCGCTCATCAAGCGCACCATTTTTCACTACAAACTGATTCGAAATGATATCAGGCCATGTTATAATTTTAGATATTATATTAATATTTTTAATCGAAAATTCTTTATTATTTATTACAAGCAGAAAAAAAAAAAAAAAAAAATATTTACAAGCTTACTAAATTATGTTATACAAACTTTTAAAATTTTTAAATAATTAGGATAAATTATTAAGACCAAAAATTAACAACTATTTTAAAAAATTTCTATATAATATTTTTGTTATAAATGTCTAATAAAAAGATTAATTCTAATGAAATGAAATTGTTTTTTTTTAAAAAAAATTATATTATACTGTATATGTATTTATATATTATTATTATTATTATTATCATCATCATCATTTAAATAATGACTTAAATAATTTTAAACTTCTTTTTTTGACAAGTTTTCCTTCGCTTTTCTTAATTTTCTTCACCTTACCCTTTTCTACATTATTATTAAAATTATTTAAATTTAAATTTTGATTAACTTTTTGAAGATTAATTTTTTGAAATTGATTATTTTCGATCTTCTCGATCTTGTTTTTTAATACAACTTGAAATACTTCATAATCATCAACATGAATTATTCCCCTTTTCATATCATCAATTTTAGGATACGAACATGAATCGTTACTTCTCCAAGTACCATTATTATCACAATATAAATCATTACCACCACCAAACGTTGGTCCATTTAACGCAATGTTTCTTATAGAATATTGATCCCCGTTACTATAACTCAATTTTGCTGTTCTCGTATTATTTCTATCCGTATATAAAAATATAAAACTATCGGTTGTGGACCTATTTTGATCACTTGAATCCCATTGAAGTGAATTATATCCTCCAATTATTTGTTCTGAATTTGCAATTTTAGCAACAACTATTGTTGCGCCCTTATTATCACATTTAGAATGAAACGCTTCAGCAGTTTTACCATCCCTACTAGCACGATAAAGTAAATTGAAATTATAAGGATTATTCATTACGTTATAAGCGTTATAAAGTAATTTTTCTTTCTTATCAATCCAACTGGCAAAATTAGCAAAATGTTGATTTTCGATCAAATTTGATTCATAAAGACATTTCAATTTTCTAGGAGGTTGAATATCGTTAACGTCTGACTTCCTACTTGATGCAATATGAAATTTCAATAAATTATCAAGTAAATCTTCTGATAATAAATCTTTTAAAGGATATACTTTATCGAGAAAATCTTCTGACGAAATATGATAAAATCTTATTAATGGAATAAATTTATGAAGAGTTTTCTTCATAATAGTAATTTCTTCTTTTTTCAACTTTGCGATATCGACATCTTTTGAAATAGAAGGATTTTGTGCGACACCCCATTTTAATAACCCTTCCCAAATAATAATTTCTTCTAAATATAAGTCATCCCGTTTTAATAATAATTCTAATAAAGATGATTTTAAATTAATAAATTTGTCAGAACTAAATAAAATCCTTGGGTCTTCGCAAATTTTCTCAAGACAATGACACCACAACTGTTCGAATGATTCATGTTGATAAACTGTTTCGAGAATTTCTATAGGATTCTGTTGTAAAAATTCATCGTGATGTTTAATTAAATATTCTTGAATACAAGATATTAATGATTGAATACCAAGTTCATCCACTATAGCCAAAAGCTTTAAAATCTCAGGACATTGTAAACTTGCAAAATCAATTTTCCCACAATAAATAAATCTAAATATTTAAATATGAATATATATATATATACGTATTAGATAATTATTACGAACGAAAAAAAAAAAAAAAAAAATTGACGATAAATTTTCACGTTACCTTAAAATAATTTTAAATAATTCAGGTGAAACGTTAGGTTTCTTAAAAATAAATTTTCCATTTTTCTTTTCGGCCCATTCATTCGAGAACGCCGTACAAAAATATTGTGACCTTGTAGATAAAATATTTGAATGAGCGTGTAATTCTTCTATATTTTTATTTTCTCCAGCGTATATAATAACATCGTATCCAATTTCAGTTGTAAATAATTTTTCTAAATCGCTAATAACTTCTTGGTAATATTCGTAGGACATAATTAAAATATTATTATTATTTTTTTTTTTCTTCTATAAAGTTTAGTTCTAAAAAGAAGGATTATTTATAATGAGTAAATTTTCGGAAATCCAAGGGATATATTATATACCAAATGTAATTTTTTGTACGACGCACTTTCTTAAATTCGGATGACAATTTTAGCAAATGTAATATGCATCTTGCTTATCGACGGATAATGAATAGTTTCGGGAAATAATTCAGCCCAATTCTTAAAAAATTTCCTTTGGTAAAATTTAAAATATAAATTTATGCAACACGCAAATTACCGACATAATGAATGTTAGACAATTGTATAAATTTAGGCAAAGTATAATGTAAAATTGATTTAAATGGTTTCTATTTTATTAAAATAAAAAAATTATAACAAATTATTAATTATCATAATCCAATTATTTTATTATTGTATTACAAAGACGGAAAAAATAAAAAAAGGAAAAAAAAAAAAATGTTAAATGAATTATGGAAATTTATTTAAAAAATTTTCATGTGAAATCTAGGACGATTATTTCTTTAAAAAAAAAAAATCATTCAAAGATTTCTTAAAAAAAAATAAAAGAAATCATTCAAAGATTTGTATAAAAAAAAAAAAAAGAAATCATTCAAAGACTTGTATAAAAAAAAAAAAAATTATATTGTTTGTTGTATCTTTTTATTCAAAAGCTTATTTTCCGCAACATAAAAAACGTCATGATCATGTAGAGAAAATTCCTTTTACAATTTTAAAACAATTAGTAAATATAATAGACGCAAAGGCTTTAGATAATATTTTTAACAATTAATATTGTTGCGCCTCTGGTTTGCTGTATTTGGGAGGGAGTTCACTCCCTCTGGCGCAAATTCTGTAACGTTTTGATTTTTTTGGATTTCACTGTGTTACAAATTCCCGTGTGGTTATTATGAGTGACAAATAACATACATGATGATCAACATATATAATTATATCATGTTTGGAAAGGTCTAGACCAGTCTAATTACGTGTCACACCAGTTAACCGGTATTCGTGACTATGTTTGATTGGGTGGGATGGATAGGATGAATAAAAGAACACCGTGTCTTTTTAAACGTTCATCTCGATAATATAAATGTATAATTATTGGTTTTTTTCACACACACCGATTTACCCGTGAAAAACATATATTTATCGCAATTAAAGTCCTTTTGCAGATTAGCGCTTTCTACTTTGATGTGATCTACAAATTTTAACTTTCGGATAAATCTGGCTGCGGTCAATGCGGTCATGCATCGGCGCAGAAATTTGTCAGCGTAAATAAACTTGCGTAACAAATATCGGATATATTTTTACATTAAGATTCAACGTTTGTCCCTTGACTTCTCTCTCTTTCCTTTTTTTTCCAACTCTTCGCTTACGATATGGCATGTTCAAAAGTATTTTCAGGAGATTTACCAGAATTAATTAATGGAATCGCACAATATTTACAAAATGATTATAAAACTTTAATGTCATGTATTTTAGTTAATAGATTATGGTGTCGTTTAATAATTCCATTATTATGGGAGAATCCATTTTCAGTTATAAAAAATTTTCGTACTAATAATAAACAAAAATATCGATTTATTGAAATTTATTTACATGATTTAAATGAAGATGATAAAATACAATTAAAAGAATATGGAGTTAATTATGATTTATTTCCTTCAAATACATTATTCAATTATCCTAGTTTTATTAAATATTTTTCTACAGAAATTATAATTTATTCTATTGATGATTGGGTTTGTGATAATAGTGATAATAGGATTTTAACAATAGAATTTCCTCTACGAGTTGATATGCGTTCAATTAAAGGATTTATATTTTTGTTATTAATTAAAACATTTATTAAAAATGAAGCTAGTTTACATGTTTTTAGACTTGAAATTTCAAATACTTTAAGATTCATAGGTGAAGAGCATTTTAATAATTCTTTTGAATTAATCTTACAAAATCCAAATTTGATTTGTAACGTCAAAAATTTAACACTTTATTTTGATGGATTTAAAGAAATCGTTACAAGTCTAAAATTTTTTAAATGTTTCTACACTAATTCTAATTTAATTTCATCATTTTATATATTTAATGATATGAATCATTATTCATCATCAAATAAGAAGGATGTTTCACAAATTATTAATTCTCAACATAATCTTAAAAAGATTTTATTCCACAGAGATTTTTTTTTATTTAGTTTAAAAGATTCCAATTGTTCAAATACCTTAAAAATTCTTATACTTTATGAAATCGATTTTAAAAATATAATTATATTTAAAGAAGTATTTGAGTATTTGAATGTTTTGGAATTTATTCATTTTCTTTATTGTCATTCTTTAAATTCTGATATTATACAACAAATTATTAATTTAACCAAACCATTTAAATTAAAATCTTTATTTTTGAATGAAAATCCTGAAATATTAGAAATTGGATCATTACATTTATTATTACAAAAAACCGGTAATTATTTAGAAAATATTGGATTTAGTTCTAAGATAAATAATAAATTAAAACAACAATTATTTGATTTATCAAAAATTTATTGTACAAAAATCAAATTCCTTGATTTACATGGATTTGATAATCAAATTATTTATTCGGCATTTGATTTAATTAAAAATATTAAACAAAATCTTAATTATCTTACTATTGATTTATATAAATCTAGTCAATCTGATTTGGATTGGGAATTTACTCTTAGTTCAATTATATTATTTAATTTAGGACAAATTCTTCCTTATAAATTAGAATATTTAAGTTTGATTTTTGATGAATTTAATAGAAGTGATTTGGAAGTATTTTTAACAAAGTCTCAAAATACTTTTATTAACAAATTGCTCATTTATAATAGGTCATATCAAGATTGTAATGATACTTTATCTTGTATAAAGAAATATATTATGAAAGAGAAAAGAGTAAGATATTTTTCCATGAAAGGATTTTATTCTTATGGACAAATAGTAGATTTATTTTATTTTAAAGATAAAGTGGAAGAATTTGAATCTTATAATATTCTGGTTCAAAGTTATAATACCTTAAATATTCAAGCTTATAATTTTATAGCATAAATTCAGCATTTGGTGTTTATAGTAGTATTATTTATAACATGTTATTTTCTATTATAAATAAATGATATAAACGTGTAAATTGATATTTTCTTCAGTCGTAAAATATATTGTTTTAATCGATATTCAAATGGTGAATTTTAAGTTGTTTTTCAAAGTCACTTTTATTTCAGACGTGCAGCATTGCAGTAACTTATATTTTTATTCTTTTTGCGCCGTTATTCTTTTTTTCGCATATAATGTACATCGTTAAAAATGTTTTGTCGGAAAATATCAACAGATAAAAAAAATGAGCTCTTGAAATGATTGTAATGTTGGCAGGCGTGAGTTTGTTACAAACCATTTAATCTAATGATATAATTAACAAATCAATTAGCTAAAAAAAAATTCATAAGTCAAACTACAAATGAAATGCTATTTTTTTAAGTTCACATTATGTCAAACCTGCGTCTAGTAAAAAAATTACACTCATAACTAACTATTATAGACATTCGGATACCTACTTTATTCTTGATTTTACTTTTAAATTTAAATAACATAAAATTGTTATTATTATAAATGTAAATTTGTCTCAAAGTTTTTCTATAACAGTAGGTAAATTTCGATAATAGGAAATTTACGTGAAATTCGGTAAGTCAGATGACTCGCCTTAATCACAGAAAATCAAAAATGGGACGAACATAAAATCTTAGTTAAAGTTGTCAAACCCCTTTCGTGATTTTCATCTACTAAATTAGAATATTCGAGAAAAAATTTTTTTCTGCCGATTATTACTATAAATTTTGGCCAAATTAAGATTAATTTGGCTAAAATTAGTTAAAAACTATTGGCTGAAACTCTAAATCATTCTAATTTCCATTATTTCCATTTACAAGAGTCTATGGTTACGCCTACTTACATTAAAAAAAATCAAGCTGTATTAGAAAAAAAAAATTAAGCTTTGCTTTCTCTTACAATAAGCGTTTTATTTTTTTACGCAAAATATAATATTCGTTTAGTCATGTCGTACAAATTTGAATCAGACGTTATAAAAGCACTCGGAGAAATGCTCAAAGCTGGAACAGATTACAATGTTATTATTCAAGTTGGAGAAGAATCTAATTTTAAAGAATTTCATGTGCATTCTAATGTCTTACGCTTTAGATCCGAGTATTTTAACGAAATACTTTCCGCTGAAAATATAAGGAAGGAAAATGGAAAATACATAATTAAGAAACAAAATATTACTCCTCAAGCCTTTGACGTCATTCTTGAGTAAGCTTATTCAAATTCCTTTTACGAAAATGTAAAACTAAATTTGTTTACATACTGTTACTTAATTTTCCTTTTTTTGTTAACAAGGTATCTTTATATTGGTCATATTAATATCAATAATAAAACTGGAACTGAACTTTTGAATATTATGATCGCTTCTGATGAGTTGAAGTTGAAACAATTAACCAAACTTATAGAAGATTTTATTATTGAAAATTATCAACAATTCTTACGAAATGACCCAGTTGGAATTCTTCGAATTGTTTATTATAATAAATCATTCGTTAATCTACAAGAAGTTTGTTTGGAAACGATTTGTTCTGATCCTAAAATTTTGTTCGATTCCGATAAGTTTATTGGTCTACCTGCTCCTTTATTAGAAATTATTTTAAAACGAGGTGATTTAAATTTACCTGAAATTGAAGTTTGGGAAAGTTTAATCAAATGGGGACTAGCACAAGATGAAACACTTAACCAAGATGTTACTAAATGGAATGAAGATAATTTTAACCACTTTCAAAGAATTCTTTATAAATTTATTCCTTTAATTAGATTTTATGAAATATCATCTGATGATTATTACAATAAGGTTAAACCTTATAAGAAAATTTTATCAAAGGAATTAAGAAGTGATATTACAAAATTCCATATGGTTTCTGGATATACACCAACTCCCAAGATTTCGTCAAGATGTCCCAAAAATCGAGTTGATCAAATTGATTCGGTTTTAATTAATCAAAACCATCTTGTAATCTTTGCAAATCGGATTTACGAAGGAAAGAAAAAAAACGAATATACTACTGAAACCATTCCCTATCAATTTAATCTCTTATATAGGGCTAGCAGAGATGGTAATACGCCAATAGCATTTCATCATAGATGTAATAATAAAGGTGCAACCATAGTCATAGTAAAAATTAACGGAACAGAACAAATAGTTGGCGGATATAATCCACTTGATTGGGATTCAAGTAGTAGTTATAAAAATACGACAAACAGTTTTATATTCTCATTTGGAGATAGAAAGAACATAGGATCTGTAAAAGCAGGCTATAGTAATGGTACAAATTCTATCGGCTGTTATCCAGAATATGGGCCAGTATTTGGTGGCGGATTTTACACTCAAAATGCTACTAATTGGAGTATTACTGATTATAGTAATTATTCAATGTCATATTCTTACATTGGTATTCCGACAGGAAGCGTAACAGTAGATGATTATGAAGTTTTTCAAGTTAGAAAGAAATCATAAAAAATAATATATATTTATCATAGGATCATGCTGATTTTGTATAACCAGTATTTTTGATCATTTTGATTTGGTATCAATAGTTTATATGCGTATAATAAGTCAATAATATTTGAATTATAACTATTGGTCTTCAATAGCTGTACGAAAATATAAATATTATACGGTGGTATTTACATTGGATAACGTCACAAATTAAGTTAAAATTTAAACTGAATCTTTCAGACACTAAATTTTTTTATTAAAAAAAATGTGTAATCCTAAATATTGACTTAAACTTATGGAAATAAATTAAAGGTTTTTTTAAATTAAACAAGTATAAAACATTCACAATAGTACCTGTAATTTATAGCAGTATTAATACGAGTTTACTTCTGGATAAAAAAGTAATTCCACAATAGTAAAAAAATTTAGATCTTTATTGACGATTCAGGTAACATGAGTCAGGTATAAATCTGCGTTTGATGCATGTCAGCTTCATCTGACGCAAATTGACAATTGAAGAATAACAACTCTATATCATATACAGTATATATAATCAGCCGAACTTAAGTTGTTAACTTAAGCTCTCATTATTTTGGTCGTATTTTTTAGCGTCATAATTCACGTTACTAGTCCGATTTTCTGAGGCTTAATAAAACTTTAGCTTCAGCTGTTCAAAATACAGAAAATTATAGCAATTTATATCGGATGAATGATTGAGAGCAATACACACAGGTAGTATTACACAGAATATTTCGGCTATTCTGTTAAATTACAACTGATAGTATTCCTAATCGTCCGAAAAAAATTACAAATCTGGATATTTAGACGATTGATAAAAAAGAAAGATACCATGATAGTAGGATTAGCGTCACATAAACTGGTTTAATATCTGCACTCCTATAATTATTAGAATATATTTATATTGTTGGTATAAGTAAGATACATGTTATTACGCAGTAGTAACAAAATCGTACTAATATTAAAAAGTTATCATATACTGAAACATAATTATTTATGTATACTAACTATAATTGCTCGAATTTCTACAAAACCTTCAAATGGTAACATCATAATAATATTTTCCTAAATATTCTTCACTCTAAACACAAATTGGTTCACAAAAATTATGGCGAAAATGTACTGTAACAGTGTCACCGAATTTATATCAGATGAATCCTTGTAATACAATACTTATTTTGACTAATAATGAAAGCCTTTTTATTCTATTGTTGACAGTCTTTTTATTCATCTTTTAGTCAAAAAAAAAAAAAAAAATTTTTCATGAATCCTAATAACTAGGAACCGTGGGATAAAAAATGTTAGTTTGGGTTGTTTAAAACAAAAATAAATTCAGTAGAATATCAGGAATTTAGACAAAAATCCTCACAAAAAAGATTTTTAAATTGATTTTTGATTATTATTGTAAATTTTGGTTAAAATTAATTGAATTCGTTAATCTTTGATTTCCATTTACAGAGCTGGGAATAAATTGTGCCTACTTGCATTTTTTTTAAAAAAAAAGTGTCTTCCACTTACGCTCAGCATTTGTTTTTTAGACAAAATATAACATTAGTTGAATCATGTCAAATAAATTTGAATCTGATGTCACGAAAGCGCTTGGAGAAATACTTAAAGCTGAAACAGATTATGATGTTATTATTCAAGTTGGAAAAGAATCTGATTTTAAAGAATTTCACGTGCACTCTATTATCTTACGCTTTAGATCCGAACATTTTAACGAAATACTTTCTGCTGAAAATATAATGAAGAAAGATGGAAAATATATAATTAAGAAACAAAATATTGCTCCCCAAGTTTTTGAAGTTATTCTTAAGTAAGCTCATTCAAATTTCTTATACGAAATTATAATCTGTTTACATATATTTAATTTTTCTTTTTTTGTTATAAGATATCTTTATACTGGACATATTAATATCAATAATAAAACCGGAACTGAACTTTTGGATATTATGATCGCTTCTGACGAATTGAAGTTGAACCAAGTAATTAAATTTACCGAAGGTTTTATTATTAAAAATCACGCACAATTCTTACAAAATGATCCAGTTGGAATTATTAAAATTGTTTATTATAATAAATTACTCGTCAATCTACAAGAATTTTGCTTGGAAACGATTTGTTCTGATCCTAATATTTTGCTCAATTCCGATAAGTTTATCAATTTATCTGCTCCTTTATTAGAAATTATTTTAAAACGAGATGATTTAAATTTACCTGAAATTGAAATTTGGGAAAGTTTAATCAAATGGGGATTAGCACAAGGAGAAACACTTAACCAAGACGTTACTAAATGGAATCAAGAAAATTTTAATCAATTTCAAAGGATTATTTATAAATTTATTCCTTTAATTAGATTTTATGAAATATCATCTGATGATTATTACCATAAGATTAAACCTTATAAGAAAATTTTATTAAAGGAATTAAGAAGTGATATTACAAAATTTCATATGGTTTCTGGATATACACCAACTCCCAAGATTTCGCCAAGATGCCCCAAATATCAAATTAATCAAATTGATTCGGTTTTAATTAATCAAAACCATCTTGTACTCTTTGCAAATTGGATTGATAAAAAAGGAGAAAATAACAAGTACACTAGAACAATTCCTTATAAATTTATTCTCTTATATAGGGCTAGTAGGGATGGTAATACAACAACAGCATTTCATGATAAGTGTGATAAAAAAGGAGCTACTATCGTCGTAGTAAAAATTAAAGGATCAGAACAAATAATTGGTGGGTATAATCCATTTGATTGGGATTCAAGTAGCGGTTATAAAAATACGACAAATAGTTTTATATTCTCATTTGGAGATAGAAAGGACATAGAATCTGCAAAAGCAGGCTATAATAATGGTACAACTTCTATCGGCTGTTATCCAAATTATGGGCCAATATTTGGTGGTACATTTTACACTCAAGATGCTACTAATTGGCGTATTAATGATTGTTGTAATTATTCAATGCCATCTTCTAACATTGGTATTCCGACAGGAAGCGTAATAGTAGATGACTATGAAGTTTTTCAAGTTATAAAGAAATCATAAAAAATAATATATTTATCGCACGATCCTATAGGATCATGCTGATTTTGTATGATCGGTATTTTTGATCATTGCACAATATTGATATCAATAGTTTATTTATAGCGTGCAATAATATTGAATATGACTATATGCAAGCGTGATCCGCAATAGCCGTGCGAATATATAAATATTATATGGTGGTATTTACATTGGTTAACGTAACAAATCAAGTTATAATTAAACTGAATCTTTTAGACAATAAATTTTTTATTAAAAAAAATGTGAAATCCTAACAGCTAAATATTGACTTATGGAAATAAATTACAAGTTTTTTAAATTAAACAAGCATAAAATATTCATAATTGTACGTGTAATTTATTGTAATATACGAGTTTGCTTACGAGGTAAAAAGTAATGTCACAATAGTAAAAAATGAATTTTACTATGGGAGATCTTTATTGTCAATTCAGGTAACATGAGTCAGGTATTATACTGCATTTGACGCACGTCAGCGCAAATTGACAATTAACGCACAACATATACTCGTATATATAATCAGCCGAACCTATGATGATTATTTTGTAATAAATTATTAACTTACAGTAAGCACTCATTGTTTTAGTCGTACTTTGTCCGATATTCTGAGGCTTCATAAAATTTCAGCTTCGGCTGTTCAAAATAGCAAATTATATCGGATGAATGATTGAGAGCAATACACACAGGACGTATATCATGGTATATTTCGGCTATCTTCTGTTAAATTACAACTGATATTTCCTAATCATCCGAAAAAACTACAAATCTGAATATTTAGACGATTGATAAAAAAGAAAGATACCATGATAGTAGGATTAGCGTCACATAAACTGGTTTCATATCTGCGCTACTTAATTGCTTGAATTTCTGCAAAATCTTCGGTAACATAATAATATTTTTTAACATGCGTTATATTTCTAAATCTTCATCACTCTAAACATAAATTTTTTCATAATTTGTATGAATTTTAATAACATGCATAATACGTTATTTCAAAATGAAGCGAATATGCACTGTAATGGTTTTGTGCCGTGAAAATCAGATACTTCACAGTGTCACCGGATTTATAACACATTCTATACATAAAATCTTGTAATATAATATTTATTTTGACTAATAATGAATGTGTTTTTATTCTAATGCTAACAGACTTTTTATTCATCTTTAAATAAACATCATCTGTGGGAATATCAAGAAAAACAAATTTCATGCATTCTAACTAGGAACCGTGAGATAAAAAATGTTAGTTTGGGTTGTTAAAAATCTTTTTTGTGAGGATTTTTGTCAATTTCTGATATATAGATATAAATTCTTACTATTTTGATTACTATTATAAAATTTGGCCGAAACTAAGATTAATTTGGCTAAAATTAGTTAAAAATATTTGGCAGAAATTAATTGAATTCGTTAATCTTTAATTTCCATTTACAGAGCTATGATTTGCATAAATTGCGCCTACTTGCATTTTTTTTAAAAAAAGTGTCTTTCACTTACTTACACTCGGCGTTTGTTTTTTATACAAAAATATAGTATTAGTTAAATCATGTCATATAAATTCGAATCTGATGTCATAAAAGCGCTTGGAGATATACTTAAAGCTGAAACAGATTATAATGTTATTATTCAAGTTGGAAAGGAATCTGATTTTAAAGAATTTCATGCGCACTCTATTATCTTACGCTTTAGATCCGAACATTTTAATGAAATACTTTCTGCTGAAAATATAATGAAGAAAGATGGAAAATATATAATTAAGAAACAAAATATTGCTCCCCAAGTTTTTGAAGTTATTCTTAAGTAAGCTTATTCAAATTTCTTATACGAAATATAAAACTAAATCTGTTTACATACATTTAATTTTTTCTTTTTTTTTGTATAAAGGTATCTTTATACTGGACATATTAATATCAATAATAAAACCGGAACTGAACTTTTGAATATTATGACCGCTTCTGACGAATTGAAGTTGAACCAATTAACTAAACTTACCGAAGATTTTATTATTAAAAATCACACACAATTCTTACAAAATGACCCAGTTGAAATTCTTCGAATTGTTTATTATAATAAGTTACTGGTCAATCTACAAGAATTTTGCTTGGAAACGATTTGTTCTGATCCTAAAATTTTGTTCAATTCCGATAAGTTTATCAATTTATCTGCTCCTTTATTAGAAATTATTTTAAAACGAGATGATTTAAATTTACCTGAAATTGATATTTGGGAAAGTTTAATCAAATGGGGACTAGCACAAGGTGAAACACTTAATCAAGATGTTACTAAATGGAATCAAGAAAATTTCTATCATTTTCAAAGAATTCTTTATAAATTTATTCCTTTAATCAGATTTTATGAAATATCATCTGATGATTATTACAATAAGGTTAAACCTTATAAGAAAATTTTATCAAAGGAATTAAGAGATGATATTTTAAAATTTCATTTGGTTTCTGGATATACACCAACTCCCAAGATTTCGCCAAGATGTCCCAAAAACCAAGTTGATTCGGTTTTAATTAGTCAAGACTATCTTGTACTCTTTGCAAATTGGATTGATAAAAAAGGAGAAAATAACAAGTACACTAGAACAATTCCTTATAAATTTAATCTCTTATATAGGGCTAGCAGGGATGGTTTTACAACAAAAGCGTTTCATGATAAATGTGACAATAAGGGAGCTAACATCGTCGTAGTAAAAATTAAAGGATCGGAACAAATAGTTGGCGGATATAATCCACTTTATTGGGATACAAGTAATGCTTATAAGAATACGGCAGACAGTTTTATATTCTCGTTTATGGATAGAAAGGACGCAAAAACCGCAAAGACAGGCTATTGTATAAATGGTCCAAGTTCTATAGCTTGTTACGTACAGCATGGACCAGTATTTGGCACTAATTTTTTTTATCCGAGTGATGGTACTCATTGGCGTCTTAGTAACAATTGCTATTCTGATATTGGTATTATACAATCAAAAGTAAATGTAGACGATTATGAAGTTTTTCAAGTTGTGAAGAAATCATAAAAAATTAAGTTAATAAATTGTAATGCTTGATAAATTGTATGTTTTTAGTAGTCCGAAAAATTGTATAATTAAAGATACTAAATTATTAAATCTTACGACTCACTTATCATCATAAATTTCTATTTGAAATTTTTTCATCAATAATTTTTCGTTTATAGATCCTTTGGAATTTAAATAATTTATTCATACGTATACCAAATAAAACATAATGTAAGAAATGTAAAGATACAATAAAAATAATAGAATTATAAAGTAAATATAATGAATTTAGTCCTACTAAAAAAGATAACATAGTTTCTTATTTCAAAAAACTTGTCAGTTTCCACAAATTAAAATTGTATAATGAACAAATGGAAAGAAAATTTGCGCATTAATGCAATTGATTTATAACGCAAACAATAAAAAAAAGACATAAACTTTATGAATTATAGGACTGCTGTCTAACCGTAAGCTCAAAAAATGCAAAGATTCTTCTCTTTTGGTAACGCCGTTTTTGCTATTGAAAATAAAGCTTTTATATACTAAAATAGCTTGAAAATATTTGTAATGTTTTCACAAATGCACTTATTAACAAAATATTTTCAATTCAATAAAACAACTTCAGCAATGATTTGTTACTTTACAAAAGTTGTTTTGTAGTAGTTTAGTCAGAGACATGGTTATTTTTACATATAACAACACATGAAATAGTAAGCCTCAGGAGATTTGTAAATAGTAAGAAAAAATAATAAAATATCGGTAATCTTGAAATACTTTTTCTTTCATAAAATTTATTTAATTATATAATTACTCCAGTTTGATATTTCAAATAAGCAGGACTTTTAAAGGAATCATTGAAAGTCTATTTTTTCTTATTTCATACTGTCAGATCATTGACTAACTCAATTTTACACAAATAAACCAAGTTCTGTACGACATTTTATGCATATAAATAGTGTGTCATTTGATCGATCAACTTGCTTTATCCTTTAACCAAAAAAAAAAAAAAAAAAAAATGTTCAAATTAAATAATGATATTCTTTATTTAATATTTAAAGAATTACAAAATAATAAAAAAGTCCTTTTATCAGGCCTTACAGTTAATAAAACTTGGTGTGAAACAATTGTTCCAATTCTATGGAGAAATCCTTGGAAATATTTGAAAAATAATAAATTAGAAAAGAAGTTATTATTAAACACAATTATTACACAATTATCGGATGAATCAAGAAATAATCTAAAGAGTCAAGGCGTTGATTTTCCGACAAATCCTTATCAAAGACCTTTATTTGACTATATGAGTTTCTGTAGATATTTAAATTTAAATAATATAAATGAAATTATTAATATTTTTATTGATAATATTAATGAAAAATCTGTATTTCTAATCGTTAGAGAAGAAATACTTAAACTTTTTATTAACAAAAATACTAGATTAACACACCTTTGTATACCTCATCAATTTGATTATCAAATAAATCTTATCCTTGATGCAAATCTCTGCTTTTCGGAACTTGAATTTCTCAGCTGCAATACTAGCATTAGTAATAATGTTTTAAATGGATTAATAGAAATATGCAAGCCGATTAAAGAATTAGAACTTATCATTGAAAAAGGTGGTAACAATTATGAGATTATTAATTTAATTAAGGCTATGAAAAGGTTATTTAATGTTAATTTGCATTATTTGCAAAATGAACAAAATGATGAATCATTTTGCAGAATTCTTGAAGGCTCGTTAGTTACACATGCAAATTCTATACGATATTTTAAGATGACTGGTCGATCTATCACAAAATTTATTTCGTCTTTCGTAAATTTAAATAAATTAGAATTAATTGCTACTGACCATAACAATGTAGCGGCATGGAATTGTTTAAAGAATTTATCTTTACCATTCATACGAATTTTAAAAGCTAGAAGTATTCCAATCGAAGCTTTAGTAAGCTTGATTAAAAATACAAATGGATGTCTTACAACAATAAAAATTGATTACATAGCTCATACTTTTGATAATAATAAATGTATTATTCAAGCTATTTACCAAAGTTGTCCAAACCTCGAATATCTTAAATTATTTTTTAAAAGTAGTAATATTTTAGAATTAAATAATTTGTTAAATAATTGTCAATATTTAAGTAAGTTACATATTATAATTGATAATTATTTTGAAAGTGGTGCATTATATAATTGGGATTATTTATTTGAAGTTTTAACTAGTTCTTCACCAGCTTGCTTATATAACCTTAAATTTTGTTTTGATGAGGCACCTACATTGGAATCTTTAAAATTATTTCTTGATAATTGGAAAAATAGACGTTCCATGTTATTAAAAACCATGCAAATTAACGATATTTTTCTTAACCCACTTAATTTTTGGAGTGATAAACATTTAGATTTGTTAAAAGAATATAAAGCAAAAGGAATTGTTAAAAGATATTATCATTGTTTACATTGAAGATTTTGTATTGGATTTAAGTTAGTATATATAATCATAAATAGTTATTTAACAGTATATGATAACTTTTTATATTAGTAGGATTTTATAACTATGTAAACAATATATAGTCCTAAATTCAAATAATATAAAATATATTTAACAGTAATTATAATTATTTGATGAATTCCGTTACTAAGAGGTTAGCGGCGCCAAAAGAATAGCCCTTACAGCCGAATATATGATGACATAATTGACATATGCTCACATGCTTATCCGTATACATTTTAATTTGTTCGAGTTTTCTGTATTTTGTGTTCCAGTAATTTCAAGTTATACGGAAATCTTAGTAAGTACTGTAAGTTAATAAACTTATTTTATTGTTTGATAATTTAATAAAATTTTTTTTAAATTAAAGTTTTTAATTATACAATTTCTTGGATTATTAGAAAAAAATTTATTTTTATAAAAATTTAAGTAAGTTTTTTAATGAAAAACCTTTAATGTCAAAAACTTGAACAAATTATTCATATATTAACCAAAACCCAACGTAATAATGCAACTAATGCAATAGAAATAGTAAAATTATAAGTTGTTTAAGTTTAGCATTATAAATATCTAATATTATTAATTGGCGAAAATTTTAATAGGAATTTGTTATGATTCATCGTATAACATGATGTTGCATGTTAATAATCCGAAAAAATTGTATGATCAAAAATTAATAAATTTATTGAAAATTTTTTTTTTTTCAGTTTACAATTTTATGTTCATCGCTATATCCATCTTTTATTTTCTTAAACTTGAAAAACTTCATAATCATCAGCATTTACTTTTTCTTTTTCCCAATATCAGAATATGAAATTTCACAGCATCTGAAATATTCCAATAACTATTATTTAAAAAAAAAATCTACCACCAAATATAGGCCCATGATTCGAATAACAACCTATATAGTCTGGACCAAAGTATAGCCTACTTTTGCAGATTCTATACTATTTCTATCTGTAAACGAGAATATAAAACTATTTCTCGTATTCTTATACTTAGTTTATATCCCAATCGAATGGATTGTATCCTTCGATGATTTGTTCTGATCCTTTAATTTTTTACTATAACTATGGCTGCTCCTTTATTATCGCCTTTATCATGGAATACTTCCAACCTATATGGGAGATTAAACCTATAAGGTATAGTTTCAAAATTGTCATATTCTCTGTTTTATCAATCCAATTTGCAAAGTACAACGCATTGATAATCTTTTTTCACCGATCTTTATGACATTCGTCAGACTATGTACTATTAAGGCATACTACTATATTGCATTCATCTATTACGTTAGATTTCTTGTTAAACGGAATTAAATTGATATTTGAGACATCTTGGCGAAATCTTAAAAGTTGGTGCATATCCAGATGTCGTATGAAATTTCGTGTAATATCATTTCTTAATTCCTCTGATAAAATTTCCTATAAGGTCTAACTTTGCTAAAGTAATCATTAGATGATATTTCATAAAATCTAATTAAAGGAATAAACTTATATAGAATCCTTTGAAAATAATTAAAATTTTCTTGATTCCATTTAGTAATATCTTGATTAAGTGTTTCTCCTTGTACTAGTCCCATTTGATTAAATTTTCCAAACTTCAATTTCAGGTAAATTTAAATCATCTCATTTTAAAATAATTTCCAATAAAAGATCAGATAATTTGGTGAACTCGTCAGAATTGAACAAAATTTTAGGATCAGAACAAATTATTTCCAAGAAAAATTCTTGTAGACTAACGAGTGATTTATAATAAACAATTCGAAGGATTCCAACTGAAGCATTTTGTAATAATTTTTGGCAATTTTCAAAAATAAAATCTTCGGCAAAGTTAGTTAAATGTTTAACTTCAGTTCGTCAGAAGCGGTCATGATATCCAAAAGTTCAGTTCCTGTTTTATTATCTGTTATTGATATTAATATGTCCAGTATAACGATACCTTATAAATAACGAAAAAAAAATAAATCTTAAAATTTATATTCTCGTATAGTACAAGGAATTTGAATAAACTTACTTAAGAATAAGATCAAGAGTTTGAGAAGTAATTTTTTGTTTCTTAATTGTATATTTTCCATCTATCTTCACCATATCTTCAGCAGAAAGTATTTCGTTAAAGTATTCGAATCTAGAACGCAGGATATTGGAGTGCACATGAAATTCTTTAAATCATTTTCTCGTCTGTTCAACTTAAGTATTCTCCAAGCGCTTTTATGGCATCAAATTCAGAATTTAAACGTCATGATTCTACAATGTTATATTTCCAAAACGCTTAACGTGAGAGAAAGTAAGGCTTTTTTTTTTTTTTTTTTTTACAAGCAGGCGCAATTTACGTAAATATTTGGTAATCTGTATCAGGCAATCAACCATGCGAAGGGATCGGAAAATAAATCATCCGAAAAAAAAACAAAAAAAAAAAAAAACAAAACATAACTAATCTCGTGATCACAGCCAAAGATATTTGATACCTTACCGTTTATGATGTGCTGGCATCTTGGGACCTCGAAAAAATCTTAAATGAGTTCGCCGCTTGGGTCTCCGTTTCAAAAATGTCGATAAAAAAGCGACCCCTTTGCCTTAGCTTAATTAAGCACCCCTGGATGTATTAGTTAGGTGATGCGCCAGTTAGATAAGTTTGGTCTTATACGCAACGAAAAAATCGGGAAAAGTTCCGTATAATGGTTTTCAGCATTTTTGAAGATATACACATTGCACAAAGACACGCTATGAACTCGGAAGTCGGAACATATCACACCAATTCCTCATGACGCAGAAAAGGGAATGTCTGTTAATTGATTATTTCGAAAATTATATGAGGCACTCGATGCTAATTTACACCTGAAGAAAAAGACTTTCGTTGGACTCTTCATCCTTACCATACATAGTAAGGATACTGGAAGACCCAAAGAAAAAAATACTTTTTCGTCACGGCTTGCCAAAATAATAACAAGGCTGTGAAAACTACCTCCAAAGGGATACCTGACTAGCAACGACATTAACAAAGCAAATTAGCAGATTTAATGAAATCTTTAATTAGTTTCCTTACTTAAATTAGTTAGTAGTCGTAGTAGTATGAGATGTAATTTGGGGTTACAGTAATTGTCTCTTCTACTAACGTTTTATTTTGTAGACAGAATTAGTAGGTTTTTTCAATTCGTCAGAATATTTTTTTATATATTATTCCTTTTTCTATTTTTGTTTTCCCCTCTCCACTTCGTTATTTCCCTCCTCGCTATCCTATTTTCATAAGACACTAATGTTGTCGTTTCAAAGGAAAACATACCGCTTTACTATAGATAATTAATTAATATTACGAAGAAATTATTCTTATCACGTAATCAATCCTTATGCATTGTATGTGCATTTCCTTGAACAAAATAAAATAAAATAAATCATCGATTCCTTCTATGATCATTCCTGTAATCATCGATTCCATTGATTTGTAAATGGAAAATAGAAAAAAATGATTTAAAGATGATTGACGATTCAATTGATTTCAGACAAATTAATTTTAATTTAGGTCAAGATTTATCATAAGTCGCTAAACTAAGATGCTTTTATTTAAATACTATTTAACAATTTACTACTATTTGGATTAATTCCCGTCATAGAAAGGTTTATGGTACAATGATTTTTCAAATAAGGTATTAAATTTAAAGGAGTAAATCAAAGACAGAATATACATCCGAGTAGTCGATAGTTTCTTTTGAGCGTAATTTTTTTTTATTGAATATGCTAGACGGAGATTTCCTTAATGTAAACTTAAACACAGCATCAACATTTTTTTTTTCCTTGTTGATTTGCTGATTATTAATGGTTTAATCAACATGTCATTTCATGAACTTTGTACTCATCCTCTGATGTTGACTTTAATACTGCAGAATATAATTTTTTAAAACAATTATTGCAGCAAACCACAAGAATATACACAGTTATGTCTTGTATATATTTTTTTTTCATAATTCAAACTTTCTCAAGTTCCAATTACTCTACGCGGAGATAGAATGTTACACAAATAGAATAACCATCCAATCAATTTTTTCAATTTTTATATTTGAGGGGGGCACGAATGCGCCTAATATTATTGTGTGACCATGTGGCCAATCATGTATTAATAATCTCGCTTACATATTCAATACATATCGGCATTATTAAAATATCACATGTCACTATTCTAATCGGCGGATATGACTTTTGTTTGGAAAAAAAAAATGTCAATTATATTTAAGAGGGCACAAATGCAATGCACCTAATATTATTGTGTGACCATGTGGCATTCGTGTATTAATAATCCCGCTTACATATTTGTTTGGAAAAAAAAAATGTCATTTGAATATTCTAAAGATCTTATTAATGATTACGAAAAATTATTTGAAATTGATAAAGGACATGATGTTATTATATATGCCGGTGAAGATAAAGATGTAAAAGAAATTTTTGCGCATTCATTCATATTATGCATTAGGTCACAATATTTTAGTGCGGCATTCTCTAGTGAATGGGCTAATAAAAAAGATGGAAAATTTATTCTTAAAAAACCTAACATATCTCCTAAAATGTTTAAAATTATTTTAAGGTAATGAATAAATAAAATCAAATTATTTTTAATTATTTTAAAATCTTTTAATTATAATTAATTATTTCATTTTTTTTTTTTTTTTTTTTTTTTTTTTTTTTTTTTAAAAAAAAAAAAAAAATATTACTTAGGTTCATTTATTGTGGAAAAATTGATTTAGCAAACTTACAAACTTTAGAATTATTAGATCTTTTAATGGCAGTAGATGAACTTAATATCCAAACATTAATCTCTTGTATTCAAGAATATATAATTTATAATCAACATGAATTTTTAGAACAAAATCCTATTGAAATTCTTGAAACCATTTATCAAGATTATCGATATGATACTTTCTCGGATTTATGGGATTTCTTTCTTGAAACAATTTGTGGTAACCCGGACATAATATTTAATTCTGATAAATTTATTAAATTAAAAACACCTTTATTGGAATTACTTTTAAAGAGGGATGATTTAATGTTGGATGAAATAGTTATATGGGATAACTTGATCAAATGGAGTTTTGCTCAACATCCTTCTATTCAAGAAGATGTTGATAAATGGAATAAGGAAGAAATCGAAATTATGAAAAATACTTTACAAGATTTTATTCCTTTAATTAGATTTTATCAAATATCTTTAGAAGATTTTCATTCAAAAATACACCCTTTCAGAGCGTTGCTACCTGAAGATTTGATTAATAACATACTTGCATTTCATACGGCACCAAATGAAAAACTCAGTAATGATATTCAACCTCCTAGAAATCCAAGATACGGTACAACTATGGTTAATTCACAACATTTTGCTATTTTTTCTAGTTGGATTGAAAAAAATACCGATCCACATTATAATTTCAAACATATTCCTTATAATTTTAATTTAATTTATCGTGCTAGTAGAGATGGCTTTGAAACCGATATATTTCATAAAAAATGTGATTATAAAGGAGCAACTATAGTTATAATAAAAATGAAAGGATCAGAACAAATTTTTGGTGGGTATAATCCATTTAGTTGGGATTTAAGATGTGATTATAGGACTACAAAAGATAGTTTTATATTCACTTTTATAGATAGAAAGGACATAAAAACTGCGAAAGTTGTTTATAGTAATGGTCAATGTTCTATAGGTTGTTATCAAGGTTATGGGCCAATGTTTGGTTATTATCTTTATTACAAAAATACAAATTGGGTGATTAATAATGAATTTTCAAGAAATTATCCTGATATTAACATTCCGGTAACAAGTTTAGTAGAAAATATTGATATTGATGATTATGAAGTTTTTCAAGTTATAAAGGAATCATAAAATATGTTGTAAAATTAAGTCGGATTTTTTTAGAAATGAGTTTTTAGAGTTGGAAATATTTCAGTAGATCGTTATTTGCAGTCAATCATGAAATGATCTATCTTTTTTATTATTTTATACCACTAATTCTTAGTCTGTCAGCATGCGAGAATATTTATTTTAATAATCAATGATAACATTCCTCTCATTTTTATTTCCATTAATATTATTAGCTTATTTATAATTATCACGTAAAGTCCGCCGGTTTGTTCATATACAGAGAATTTTTTTTTTCAGGGATTCAATTGTGCGATTTATATTTAAAAAAATTTTTTAAATTAAAAATATTTTGCAAAGTTATCATCAATCTTCGTGATCACATGATTTTTTTTACAAATTTTTTATATTATCACGTTATTTAAGGATAATAAATAGAATTTAGTATCATAAATTAATAAGTTTCATAAAAACTAAATAAAAAATTATTTTATGGTTTGGATCTGTAAAATAATGGAATTCCTTTAAATAATATGAAATCAAAATTGAACCAAATGAAAAAATAAGAAATGCAATAAATAATATAAAATTAGAAGCTGATAATTAAGATTGTTATTAATTTTTAAAAAAAATACTATTATGATAGTAGTTTTCATATTCGGCAAATTAGACTAGTATGAATAGCTCTAATAACATATTGAAAGACATACTGTATTTTCATTATATTGATCATTTAGGACTCTTAACGACCATTTAAATAATTATATTATTACATTTTATCGATTTATTTTAAAAAAGTATTTATTTGATGAGTTTTGGAATGAAAATTACGTATTATTGTTCAAATTATCATTATTCAAGTAATTTTTGCTTTCATCATTATCTTCTATCATGTTAATTACGTCAATACTTAATAAATACTTCATCTAGTTGATCATATATACAATAAAGTGATTGAAAGTGAAAAGACTGTAAGCTACGTTCAGCGAAGTAATTGTAGAACAACAAGAACTTCATCCATGTTCTCTCTTCATCTTGACCCAATTCTCATCGAATATTCGGATCGGTGTATCCGTAGAGACGATCCAAGAATCAAATTTCAATTCTTTACTTACCATGGTGACATAATTCTCATAATTGCGATGTACTGTATGTTCGTCAGAATTAATATTTACATCAGATTGTCAAAAGTATTGTTCAAATTGTCTTTCATTTTATACTGGATGCAGATATTATTTAACAACAAACATTATTTTGGATTTATAGATAATGTAAAAAATGTAAAAATCATTGATAAATATTTTGAACCATCAACTCTATTAATTTTATTTTTTTTTAAAAAAAAAGAATAATCCAAGACTAGTTAGAGGGATATCATATTCTCAATTACAGGCGTAAAAGAAATGACAAAAGGAGGATATGGTACTGTATCATATATAGAGTACCTTAATTAAATCAAGATGAAACTGTTATTTTAAAGAGACTTGAAAATTCTAAAAATAACTTTAAATTTTTCTTAAATGAGGTAAGCATTTTTAAATAATTTTTTATTGAATTAATTTAAATCTTTAGTTAATTGAAACTTTAAATTTTATAGTTAAAATCAAATCAACATTATATATAGAACAAAATGGGGGTTCTAGGACAAGATTTCCGAATAGGTATAATTAGTGTAAGCCTCTACTGGCTTATTTCCCGATATACAAAATTTATGTAATCTTTTTTTAACACAAAATTTATTTTCAAGACCAGGAAACATATCGAAATACAATATTGAATTTAAGTTTTAAATCAGGCTGGGGCTCAAATCCTGTTAACATATCTTCTTATCCAAATTTTTAGTTTTCAAGTTAAAGGAAATAACCATCTTTGTTAACGCGCTGGCCCGATTTTAATCTCAAATAATATAACAAAAAAAGTATGTCATATTGCCTGCCTCTTAGGAGAACGCTGAACACTGAGGACTGAAGTGTCCGAGTGTGTTCAGCGTTCGACCTGTCAAGCATAATTTGCATACCATATTTTTATGTTATACTAGAATTAATTCTAAAGCTGATTCATTGATAAAATCAAAGGGTACCCAAATTTTTTTCGTATGACTTAGCAAAGATAAGTCATACGAAAAAATGGATAACAGGAAAAAGTTCTAAATATTATTCTAATTTATTCTAGCATACAAATAATTTCACAATACGCAGAAAACCATTCTAGACCCATTTTATTAAGAAAAACATATGGTCAAATAAGTCATACAAAAAAAAATTACACCTATAAGTCTCACCTCTAAATCATATGAAAAATTGCTAACTATTCTGAGTACACCGAGCCTTATCCCGAAGCCTGTTAACATATTGAATCACATAGTATCCTTTAACATGCAATGGGCACAGTCCTGAAGTAGAACCAGTAGGCTTACCACATTCACTACAAGGGATGCGTGGCTTAGCCTTCCAATGTAAATGGCATCCTTCTGGTCGCATGCAGGGGACTCCATGGGTCTTACCAGTATTAAGTAAGTATGGACAGAAATATTCTCCGATCATTTTCACTATATAGGGAAATAATTAATTAAAGAGAAAAATCTGTAATGGTAATATATTGTCCTGAATATATACCATCACCTAGGGAATTAATTAATTAAATAAAAAATTTGTAAAGGTATTATATACAAATCAGTATGACAAGAAGTGACAAAAAAAATTGAACTTGTGAACGATGTGGAAAAGAGTGTGCAAATCCTAATAAACTTTGTGAGCACTTAAATAGAAAGTTTAAATGCAAGCCAATACCTATTCAAACCCCCACCCCACAGGTCAAAAACCAAGGGAGTGCTCCAGTAGTCCATGTCCAAAGAAAGGATCGAAGAAGGGAGAAATCTGAGCCTATTCAAGCTCCCATTCCGCAAGACAAAAATCAAGAGAATGATCCCAAAACAGGTCCCAGCCAATCAATCCAAGCAAATAGAGAAGAGCAGGCAGGATCTAGCGAGGTCATTCAAGATAAATTTATTGATAGGCATGCAAGAAAGCCTAGAGAGCATATGAAAACATGGGGTGCCAGATTGCGCCAAAGATGGTTTGAAGTTACTGGCGAAGAACTTGATTTGCCACTAAACTTAAAAGAATGTCAGCGACTACATCATGAACTATTACAAGCTGATGATGAGGCTTTCGAGGAAAATATTCCTCAAGAGGCAGGACCTAGTGAAGTTGAGCAACAAGACGCTCAAGAGCAAGACGCAATCCCAAAGGAACCTACTCAGAAGGATATTATCTTTAAAGAATGTCCAGTTGGGAGAGATCCAGAAAGACCGCATAGAAATCATTCTTTAATGAGCAAATGGGTGGGCAAAATTCTCCATCCAGATGACAATCCAACATATACTTTTATTCAACAAATAGCTAAGCCAGAAGAATATAAAAAAATGCCATACATGCCTCAACTTATAGGATTAATTCGTCCAAAAATAAAGGAAGTTCTTCAAACAGAGCTTCATAAAAAAGATCAAATAAAATCAGCCATAGTAGCATTGTGCCAATATTCAATTGCTAAAAGAAAGCCAGATGATACAAGCGAACCAACAGAAGTAGAGAAATATCATAGAGGAGATATGCGAGCAATTCTTTTAAAAGAGGATATAGAGGAGCACATAACCAAAACTATTGGGGAAATAGATGTGCAAATTGAGGGAACATTAAAGAAAGGATCTCGTTATATTCTCAAACAAATTCTTGAAATATCTATTGAGTCATATACACTTTGTAGAGCCTTGGAGGGTCTTACATCCCTACTCCCAAGAAATTAGCTAATACAAAGAGTACAATCAATCCAGGTAATCAAGGTCTCATTAATTCAGAAACAAATAGGCCTTCAGAAAGATGTCTTCAAGGTGCATTGGGTGCATATTTTGCTCATCAGGATGGACATACAGATCATCTGGAACGAATCTTTCGAGCTAAGAAATACAAGCCCTATTTAGATATTGTTAAGTTAGATGGTATCCCAATGCTCACTCCCATCTGTTCACATATATTTGATAAGATTGAGAAGATGAATCCAGATATCTCCATCAGTGTCTTGAAGAATCGGCCACCCCAAAAGCTGTAATAGCTAGTAAAAACTTTAAAAGAAAACATAAAATTCGATTATTGGCTTTTACAGATATTATTAAATTTGAGAATGGAGATAAATACGGGCAAAAGAACCACTTTCTCTGGATCAAAAATCATAGCAAATTAATATATGGGGATACTGCGCATAAAGAAAAGAAGTATCTATGTGATGAATGCTTTCAAAGCTGGACTTCTGAAAAAACTCTAGAACGTCATTTAAAATGGTGTCCAGGATTACATGAAAATGCACCCCAGAGAGTTGCAATGCTAGTGAAAGGGGTTAATGATTTTGAAGGGTTCAAAAACTATGGTAGGATAATCAATGCCCCATGTGTCATCATAGCTGATTTCGAGGCTGACAACAAGAAGTGTGATGAAGCATATGGAGGAAGCATGCGAAAACTAGCTGAACAGAAGGCTAATAGTTTCTGCTACCTGGTTCACTGGATTGACACTGGAGATGTATGGGGTCCATTCCTATACAGAGGAGAAAATGCCACCCAAGAATTTGTTCAAAGAATCGATCAGGAATTGGTCAAAATCAATGAGGTCCTAGCTATCAAGCATGAGCGAATTGAGACTAAGGAAGACAAGAAAAGATTTGCTGAAGCTATTAGCTGTTGGATTTGCAAAGGTAAGTTCGATATAGATACAAATGAAATAGAGCGCTTAGAAGATAAAATAACCTATCTTAAAGAGAAGCTAAAAAACTTAAAAAAAGAGTCAGCAGAATATAATGCCATCCAAACAACTATTGATAAGGCAACTAAAGCTATTGACAGCGAAAAAGCTAAGACTAATAAGGTTTGGGATCATTGCCATATCACAGGTAAGTTTCGTGGATCAGCTCATAGGGATTGCAATCTCAAACTCCAGATTCAAGCTTGGAAGACCCCAATCCCAGTTATCTTCCACAACTTCTGGGGTTATGATTCTCACTTGGTTTGTGAATCTGTTGGACGATCAGCTAATGCTCTTCATATCCAAGTCATAGCTGAAACATTTGAGCGATATAAGGCTATGAAAGTAGGTCAGCTCAAATATATCGATAGCCAGCAGTTCATGAACAATAGCTTGGCAAATCTCACAAAAAACTTGGGCGACGACCATCCAATTACCAGCCAGCACTTTAAAGTCTTTACTCCTGGCCAAATTTCCCTAGCAACTCGTAAAGGAATATATTGTTATGACTATATCGATTCTCAAGATAGATTCTTGGAGACTAAACTCCCACCAATTCACGAATTTACTACAACTCTAAAAGGGAAGATCTCACAGGAAGACTACCACCATGCACAAAAAGTATGGAAAACATATGGCTGTAAAAATCTAGGTGAGTACCATGATCTTTATCTTAAAATTGACGTACTCTCTCTTGCAGATGTCTGGACCCAATTCCGAAAGACATGCATAAAATATTATGAGCTTGATCCAAGCCACTATGTCTCTGCCCCATCCTTATTCTGGAATGCGATGCTCAAGAAAACTGGGGTTAAGATCGAGCTATTTACAGATATGTCTATGAATGACTTTATCAAAAAGGCCAAGAGGGGTGGTATATCTAAGGCTTGTAAGCGATATTTCAAAGCCAATAATCCCAAGATGGGTCAGGCATTCAACCCATCCAAATCCACATCATGGATATCATATGTAGACGCAAACAATCTTTATGGCTGGGCTATAAGCCAGTTCTTACCTATTGGAAATTATCAATGGAAAGCTAGCCGGGAATACCTTCTAAAAAACCCTGCTATGCAAAAGAAATATCTTGAAAAAATTCTTAAGACTAAGGCAAATGCCCCACGCGAATATTTCTTAAATATTAAGTCTCACTTCCCTCTCAAGACCCATGATTATTTGAGAGACTTACCCCCAGCCGTGGAGAATGTTGCAGTAGAAAAGAATTGGCTTAGCCCATATAATGAGAAGCTTGTAAATAACTTGGATGGAGGACACTTCTCTAAGACGGAAAAGTTAGTCCCCCATCTTGGTCTGAGAAAGGATTATGTCATCCATTACCTAGAGCTCCATTACTATGTAAAATTAGGCATGGTTGTAGACGAAGTTTCAGAGATCCTTTCTTTTGACCAGACTAACTGGCTCGCCCCATATATTGCATTTAATACTGAGAAACGACAAGGGGCTAAGAATACCTTTGAAAAAGACTTCTTCAAGCTCATGAATAACTCAGTATATGGTAAGACTATGGAGAATGTTCGCAAATACCAGGATGTCAAGCTCATGAAAATGAATAATGAGCGAGATGAAAAGACCTTTTTGAAGAAAGTCAGTAGCCCAAGATTCAAGTATGGACATCCGCTTGGAAATACACTGGTAGGAGCACATATGGGAAAGGCTAGTGTGACTCTCAATAAACCCATTATTGTTGGGGCATCTGTCTTGGATCTTAGCAAGCTCCATATGTATCAATTCTGGTATGGATATGTAAAGGAGAGATATTGTGATAATGCCCAGCTTGGTTATATGGATACAGATTCCTTTATATTCCAAGTCGAGACTGAAGATATCTATAAAGATATGGCTGAGCATCCAGATCTCTTCGATCTCAATGACACTAAAACTATTGGGCTTTTCAAGGATGAGACTCCAGGTAATATGATCACAGAATCTTTTCACATTCGAGCCAAGTCTTACCATTATGTCTTAGCCGATAAGTCTATAAGGTCTAAGCATAAGGGGGTTAGTAAGAAGGGTATGGAAGAAATGGCAGAGAACACATATCCCAAAAGTAAATTCCCATTAACTCAAGTATATCGGGATTGTTTATTCCAGAAAAAGGTATTCTATGCCAAGAATATTGGTTTCTGATCAAAGGACCACATATTATCTCTGGTCGAGTCTGAGAAAAAGGCACTCTGTCCCATAGATACTAAGCGCTGAATCCTATCAGATGGAATAACTACTTTACCATATTTCCATTGGCGCATTATGTTTTATAAGAATATGGTAAAAGCTGATATTCCTCATGAACAGGCAGAAAAAAGAGCTATGAGGGCCAAGCTCCCAGAGAAATATCTAAACGAATGTGTGTCTCACATATCTAGCCTTCAGACATAAGCTAGATAGTGATGTGTAGTCAGATCACATACATTATTATATTATTTTTTTCTTCTCATTAATTAGACTAACTTCTGCAGTACCAAAGGTAAGAATGGAAAGCGATCGCCAAGCCAAAAGGATTCCAGAGGGACTAAGTAAAAAAGATTTATCCAATAATTTACCTAGCGATCTGGAGGAGCTAACCAAAGTATTTGAGAAAAATTTGGAGAGACTAGAAAACCTTGTAAAATTGTTTAAAAGCGATGTGAATAAAATGTTTGATATTTCTGATTTCAGTTTCCCAAGCAGTTCGATTAATGCTAATCTGGAGAAATGATCATCATCTCGGAAGAATTGCTGAGCCATGCACTGCGCCTTCGGCCAAATTGTGTGACAAAATAAATTTTTTCCCCAAACAAACATGAAAAAAAATGTGAAAGAAGGTCTAGTTGCAATACATTGCCTACCATATAAGTAAATAATAACGTTAAAACCATATGTTATGGAGGGCTGAGGGAGTCACAATTTCGAGATCGTCAGGCGTAAGCCAACTATATGTCTTGCAAAGTAGATCTCTATGTGAAAAGGTATGATGATTTCGTTTCCATGTGCTTTTATAGAACTCTTGGTATCAGACGACAATGTTAATCATATACCTGCTGGCTTTTTATTATTTCACAAGCCCAGAAACAAATATAAAGTGCAAAAATACAGGTAGAAGTTGAGTCAACCTTCCCGCATAAAATTATGGTACGTATATGTTAAAAGACGTGCTTTTATGCGAGCAAAGCTTTTCCTCACTATAAACATTGTATTTAGGAAAGCACAAACGAAATTACTCTTAACTGTATTATTGTTCCTATTGGTCCACTTTATGGTCTTCAACTCGGTAAAGTTATCCCAGTCGTTATAGTTAACAAGAATCAAACAGTTAGCGTACTTGAAGTCGCAATTCAAAACACATTGCGGGCACCATTTAATAATGTTCGCTTAAAACTTTTTCAAACTCCTGATGAGATGCGTATGCAACCGCAAGACTTGGTTTTCTCTTTTTTTAATATACAACATCGATTAGAGCATTATCATATCATTGTTCATCTGTTGCAAGAATAATTTTGTATCGTGTAGTGCGATAGGCCTAGACATTATGTATCACGGGCAAAGTCCCAAACATTTGTATTTATTTTTGTATAATATATTAAAAAAAATTTTTCTTGGCAAATGGAATCTCATTCAAGAACTTCAAAAGGCTATATTATACCAAAAATAGCCGAATAGGCACTGTATTTTTTTCCTGATTGCTGTCTGAACATTGTTTGATCTGTGATGAAACACTGTCTGAAACACTGTCAGAACACTGTCCGATCTGTGATGAAACACTGTTTAAACACTTAACTATTTTATAATGCTGTTTTAACCTACAGGGAAAACAGAATTCTTTACCACAATGCATGCATGTATGGCCTGCTAGTTTTTTTTTACAGGTTCTGGCTCTTTTCCTACAGTAAAAACATTACGCTGAGATTTGTGAACAGATAGAGGATGGTAATAGTCTTCCCATTTTGAGTTGCCTTGAATTCCTCCTTTACTAAGGGTTCCCATCCTGCACGATACTGCCATTGAGTTCCAAGAATAAATAGGGATAGTTCTTTTCCATTATCATCATCATATTCTGTAGGAACGACAGAGAATTCATCTGAAATGGTGTCTCTATTTTCTCTATCCTCAATAGTTACAGGAATACTATTAACTGTACCAAGAGAATGGGACTTACTTGCAACTCCATTAAGTCTATGAATCTTTTTCTTATCTATTTTTAGACCCAAATGCTTTGCAACATTTTCTGAGACTATTGATGAGTCTGATCCACTATCAATTATTGCATATGGTATAGTCACGCTCCCCACCTTACAGGAGATGGTCGCAACATCATCAGCATTCTTTATTTGTAAAAAATTTATCTCTAAGGGCTTTGGCCAATATATGTGACTATTTTTTTTTTGAGCCGATGCATAAGCCTTAATAGCATGATCTAACCGAATGCTTTCTGGTATAACATAGCTAGAAGAAGCAGTATTAATTTCTTTAATTTTAGATTCATTATCGGAAACTTGTAAAAGAGGCTTCTGCTCACTATTTACTGCCTGCAATAGTGGAAATAAGATGTCTTCGAATTTACTTGCAACAATTCTCCATACTGATTCCCTTCTTTTAACCGTATCATTTGGCATACTAGTATTCAAGCAATGGTCTTTTATTTTGGAAAATATCATATTAATAAATTTTGAAATTTCTATAAGAATCTCTCTAGGACAATGAGGGACTAATGATGCTATTGAAGATTTTAAGGCTATTTGAAACATATAATTTGCAGCTGTGTCTATATTGCTAGTATGAGATTTGAAAGTAGGGGACTTCTTGATACTCTTTTTTATTGGTACTCCACTTCGTACCACTTTTTTTTTACAGCATAGCAGTTTTGGGATTCATCAGCATCAATATATTCGTCATCTTCTTCTACTTCCTCTTCTTCAGAATCCTCTATATATTCTTCTATGTATTCTTCTTCAGAGTCTTCAGGATCTTCTTCCTCATTTTGATATACATAATTAACTTTCTTAGTCCGCTTAAGTCTAGGACAATTAATTTTTGTATGACCAGCCTTTCCACATGCTGAACAATGTCAGGTTTGCTTTGCAGATGCTTTTGGTATTACCTTTCTAACAACTTTCTTTGTGGCATAGGCACTTCTAGGTGTAAAGAGACTCTTTCTAACATGAGCTGTTTGACTAATTTTAAGTTCTTCATAAATAAAATTTTCTAATGTTGCATCATCTGTTCCTATTCCTGTATATGCCAAATCTCTTGCTAGACGAATTTTAAAATCATCTTTTTGTGGTTGAATAGGTGCTGTCTCTTGGGAACTAACTAATTGCTGAATAGGTACTTGCCCGTAAGGCATTCCACTTGAACTTATAATCGGATTACATTCTAGCCATAAATTCTTTAGTTCTGTAAAGTATGCATCTATATTAGCAGGATTAGCGATTTTCATCCATGTATAGAAGTCACCTGATAAGTGGTTTTTTAGAAATGATAGAGTCGTTGCATCATTATTTGCCACACCCAACAATAATGACCGAATTCTTTTTTCATATGTATCAGGGCTGTCTGTTGGTAAAAATCTTTCTTGGGATAATCTTTGAATTGCTGATTGCTGGGTACCTATTGTTTCACGCTGATATTTTGCATTCATCCATACTCGTAGAGTGGCTGGAGAATTTATAGCAGGGTTTCCAGCTGTATATGGATCATTATTCGAACTGGTAAATACTTCCCACCTAGCTTAGTTTTTAAAAGACCAAATTTAATTGCATCATTAAAGTCTCCTGCATTGGCATTTTCAAGAGCGTCATATTTGGCTCTAAATGTAATATAGAATTCCAAATTCTATCCAAGTATTCATTAGGAGGTTCCTGTCCAGTAAATGGATCATGTTTAGCAAAAATAGTTCCTATTGAGTCATATAATGGTTGTTGTCTAGCTTCTGCCATGTTTCCTAAGAGCGGATTGTTTTGTAAATATTTTTAAAAAGTAGCAAAACAAAAGCACCAAGTTTTTTTGGTTTAATGTTAAATAATTAAAAAACTAATTAATGAATTTATATTGAATTTTCTGTTTTTTAATAGTTTATATCATATATTATTTATATTTTAAATTTTATTTTAATTGGATTTAAACTGATTTAATAAGAATAATTAACAACTTTAAAAAATTTTGGTGCGTTTGTTTTGATGCCCACTGTATCTGACCATAGGTATTATTAAGCAAACCATGAGCAGTAATAAGCTGACCTTGCATGTTAATAGCATCTTGAGCATGTCTTTGCATAAGTCCACGAGCAGTTGTTAATGAGATTCGTATTCCATTTAGTGTATTTTTGGGGTTAAATGATGTATCTCTATCAATATATGCTTCCACCCGATCTAGTGCTATAGCGATATTTATTAAAATATCAGGTATGGCCATATTTTCTTCCTCCGGTCGTTCTTCTTTTTCAGAATGTTTATTACTAGATTTAGATAATTCTTGTATATGAGATTTAAGTTTATCTATTGTGTCTTCTAGCTGGATAATTCGATTATCTTGAATAACTAATGCCTCCTCTTTTAGCTCCAGGTGATCCTGACATTTTTTAAGTTCACTTAGAATAACCTTACATTTATCCTTTAGCTGATTAACTTCATCATCATAAGATTGTATATTCTTTTCAAGATGAGAAATATATCGCTCACAGGCTTTAATTTCCTCTTCAAGTTTGCGGATTTTCTTTTGTACTAACTTTATCCCTAGATCAAAGTTGCTGTTTAGTTGTTCAAGATATGTCTGATCAACTCCCATTGTTACCTATTATTTCTATAGATTCTGGTGAGGCTCAAAATCTATTGCTTTGAAAAAGATTTATTATCAGCCTATTGGTTATTATCGAAATGCTAAAAAATTACATGAAGCTTCTCTGAAAGCTGGATATGATTTTAGTTTAGACGAAGTGGAAGATTGGCTTGAGAGACAAGCTATACATCAAATACATAAGCCTCATCCTAAATATATCCTCGTGCAAGTTTTTGCTCTGTTACTATTCCCAATGAAGTCCACCAGGCAGATGTTCTCTACATGCCTTATGACAAAGTAGGACGAGTTACCTATCTTTTTTGCCTTAATATGGTTGACGTGGCTTCGAGATATAAAGCCTCTATCCCTATTGGTGCATATAGTGTTAAGGATAGGCAGGGTATCTTAACTTCTGCTACTATTGCTCGATCACTTGAGAAAATCTATGATGATCCTGAATGTCCGTTGATCTGGCCAAAATTATTAATTACTGATAGAGGATCAAAGTTTAAAGGTGATTGTGAGAAATTAATGAAAGAGCATGGTGTGAAAATTCAGAAGGCCAAATCTAAGCATACTATGGGTATTGTTGAAAGGTATAATCGCACCTTAGTTGAAAAGCTATTTCCTTCCCAAGATGCTTCTGATCTCTTGACTTTAGATAGACGATCCAGGGCTTGGATAAAGAATTTGCCGATAGTTGTTGAGGACATTAATAATTCTATCACACGACAGCTTGGTATTTCTCCTGTTGATGCAATAAAGGAAAAAGAGGTCTTTGCTAAGCCTTCTTACCTTCGGGATGGTCCTATAGGCTTTGATGAGGAAAAGCTTTCTAGCGATGTATTAGTAAGATATTTGTTGTATCCTATTGATTTAGAGGATGGGAGACGTCGTGCTGGTGACTTGAATTGGTCTCCACGTATTTATTATATCCGGGAATCTATGGTGCAAAAAAATCAACCAGTCTTGTACTGGCTGGAAGAAGTCCCCTTTGGACTAACTGATGATGATGATTATATAGTCAAACATCCAGAAAGATCTTTTGTGCGAGAAGAGTTAATGGTTATTCCATTTGATACAGAATTGCCTCTCCCGTGGGTGCTTATGAATTAAATCTTTAAAGTGATGATAAGAAGTCTTCTATCTCTTCATCAACTTGTTTATCGGTAATGAAATGATCCTTAGCTAATTTATAGTATAATTTATATAGTTCCATGATTGTATTAAGTATCTTTGGATCTCGCCCATAGAATTCTTTATATTCATCTTTGACTTTATGATATTTAGCTTCATTAGGGAATATGGTCATGGCTAGTTTGAGAACATATTCTTGGGATCTTCTGCCTGACGTAATTTTTTGATTCGCTCTTTATATGATTGCATAAATTTACCATCTTTTGGCCTTCTATAATAAATGCCTGCCTTGACTACATTTATTAATGCCTGTTCGATTTCTTGATATGTAGGCTTGGTATCAGTTAATTGAATTTGTGTACTCATTGTGTATAAAGTTTTTTATATATTACCATTACAGATTTTTCTCTTTAATTAATTATTTCCCTATATAGTGAAAATGATTGGAGAATATTTCTGTCCATACTTACTTAATACTGGTAAGACCCATGGAGTCCCCTGCATGCGACCAGAAGGATGCCATTTACATTGGAAGGCTAAGCCACGCATCCCTTGTAGTGAATGTGGTAAGCCTACTGGTTCTACTTCAGGACTGTGCCCATTGCATGTTAAAGGATACTATGTGATTCAATATGTTAACAGGCTTCGGGATAAGGCTCGGTGTACTCAGAATAGTTAGCAATTTTTCGTATGATTTAGAGGTGAGACTTATAGGTGTAATTTTTTTTTGTATGACTTATTTGACCATATGTTTTTCTTAATAAAATGGGTCTAGAATGGTTTTCTGCGTATTGTGAAATTATTTGTATGCTAGAATAAAGTAGAATAATATTTAGAACTTTTTCCTGTTATCCATTTTTTCGTATGACTTATCTTTGCTAAGTCATACGAAAAAAAATTTGGGTACCCTTTAATTTTATCAATGAATCAGCTTTAGAATTAATTCTAGTATAACATAAAAATATGGTATGCAAATTATGCTTGACAGGTCAAATGCTGAACACACTCGGACACTTCAGTCCTCGGTGTTCAGCGTTCTCCTAAGAGGCAAGCAATATGACATACTTTTTTCGTTATATTATTTGAGATTAAAATCAGGCCAGCACGTTAACAAAGATGGTTATCTCCTTTAACTTGAAAACTAAAAATTTGGATAAGAAGATATGTTAACAGGATTTGAGCCCCAGCCTGATTTAAAACTTAAATTCAATATCGTATTTCGATATGTTTCCTGGTCTTGAAAATAAATTTTGTGTTAAAAAAAGATTACATAAATTTTGTATATCAGGAAATAAGCCGGTAGAGGCTTACACTAATTATACCTATTCGGAAATCTTGTCCCAGAACCCCCATTTTGTTCTATATATTATTTTGATGATTATTATTCACTTTATAATCATTTAATTAAAGTTCATGGCTTTACAAAAGATCCTGAGTTAGAAGATTATATGCTAGTTATGGAATATGCGTTGGGACTTGGGAGGAGATTTATAGAATGAACAAAAACTAGTACTTATTTTATTGCAAATTTCAAAAGGGTACTATTTACATTTTAAATGTATTTATTGAATTCTTAAAATTTAAAGTTATTAACTTACTTTTTTTAGACTTGAACAGATTCATGAAAAAAAAAATTCATTACATCGAGATTTTCATAGTGGAAATATATTATTATGTCTAGCTATAAATTATTTAATTAATGATGGTATAGTTATGTAGGAACTTACTACAAGTTGTAAATCTTTTGCACGATATTCATCTTATTTATAAAATTCTAAATGGAGAAAGACCAAAAATAACAGATGATACACCAGAATGTTATGCCAATTTAATGAAAAGGTGTTGGGATTCTAATCCTAAAAAAAGACCTTCTATAAAAGTCATTTTTTCACCGTTGTTAGTTGGTATTATAGTAAAAATGAAACTGAATTTAATGAAGCTGAAATAAAAAGAAAGAAATTGATAAAATCAAAGAAGATCGGACCTGAATTTTCCGAAAAATATCATTCAGATGCCATTTATACAAGTGGACCATTAAGTACCTTAATTTCTAAATGTTTATCTACCAATTCATCAACAATTTCATTTAGTAATGAACAAGGTATTACAAAAAAATGTTAAACGTAATTAAAAAAAAGAATATACGTGGTAATCTTTAAATACATGTTATTTTCTTCAGATTATAATTATATTTCGGAAGAACAAGAGCTTGATATAGACATTGAAAGGTATTTGCTATTATATTTTTAGATAATATTATATTTCATACTAATTAGCTTATTGAATTGTAATATAGTTCATCACGAAATTTGTCAATTCAAAATTCATTGAACTATTTAAAAAAGCGAAGCATTGAAGAACTAAATCTTGAAATCCATGGCAATAGTGGTAGATATTTATTTGTCTTGATAACGATTATTTTTTTTTTTATATTAACCAAATTTAAAATATTTAAGTAGGAAAACGTATTAAAACTAGTGAGATCCATCACAAAAGTTAAATATTCATTATACATGCATCAGACTTTTAAGTAGAGTTTATTTAATTAATTTTTTTATGCAATTATAAAATATCATTTATTTTTATTTTATGATTCAAATGAATTATAAAATTATTATAATGCTTCAAATGAATTAATTATAGGATCAAAATTATTTGATTAAACAAACTTTTTATAAACTTAATGAGATATGCAACGATAAATTTCAACTTATCCACCGTTAAACGCTATGGTATTTTTTGTTCGCAAGATTAGAAATTTTTCATCACGCAAGGCGCTTGAATTTATAAATTTGCTGTACTACTCTAAAAAGTTAAGGTGAAATGTGAAATTAACAAACCAAATCTTAATTGTTAAAAAAGAATTATTAAATGCATTAAATAAAAATTAAAAGTATAGTATATATCAATATACGTAATCGTCTATCATATGAAAATCATTTCGTTCGGTCAAATTATTACCCGAAAATTCCATTACGGTCGTACGAAGATCAAAATTAGGAAAATATGAATGTGTTCATTTTACTCATTGTAAATACTTTCCATACTTTCTCTTTCAAACCTTTATAAAATAAAATGTCTCAAGAATTATTTCAAGAAGTTATTAACGATTTGGAAAAATTACTTACAACTGAAATAGGATATGACGTTATTATCTACGCTGGTGAAAATGAAAACATAAAAGAATTACATGCGCATTCAAATATTTTATGTACAAGGTCACAATATTTTAATACTGCGTTCTCTAATGAATGGGCTGAAAAAAAGGATGGAAAATTTATTTTTAAGAAACCTAATGTTTCTCCTCATTTATTTAAAATGATTCTAAGGTAACGTAAATAATGATAAGAAATAGACGTCGTAATAAATATTTAATATAAAATTTTCAATTATTTAGATTTATTTACTGTGGAAAAATTGATTTGAACAAATTACAAGGTCCTGAAGTGTTAAAACTTTTGATCGTAGTAGATGAACTTAATATTCAATCTTTAATCTCTTATATTCAAAATTATTTGATTAACCACCGAGATGAGTATTTGCAACAGGATCCTATAGGAATTCTTGAGGCCGTTTATCAACATGAATCATTCACAGACTTATGGAATTATTGTCTCGAGAAAGTTTGTCAAGATCCAAAAATGTTATTTAATTCTGATAAATTTACCAGTTTAAAATCATCTTTATTAAAATTACTTTTAGAGAGGGATGACTTAGAATTGGACGAAATTTTTATTTGGGATAGTTTATTAAAATGGGGTCTTGCGCAAAATCCTTCCATTTCAAAAGACGTCACGAAATGGAATAAGGAAGATATTACAATTATGGAGAGGACCCTTCATGGATTTATTCCATTAGTAAGATTTTATCATATTTCTTCAGAAGATTTTCTTGATAAAATATATCCTATAAAAAAATTGCTATCAAAAGATTTAGCTAAAGACCTGGTGAAATTTTATATTGCACCAGATAGGAAACCAAATATTGATGAGATTCAACCTCCCAGAAAATCAAAGCTTATTCATGTTGTTTATGATTCAATTTTAATCGAACGTCAACATTTTGCTATTATTGCTAGTTGGATCGATAAGAAAAAGGATTTATATTATAATGCGAGAAATATTCCTTATAATTTCAATTTAATTTTTCGTTCTAGTAGAGACGGTAATACACCTGCAGCATTTCATTCTAAATGTGACAATAAGGGGCCCACCATAGTTATAGCAAAAGTTGCGAATTCAGAAAAAATAGTTGGAGGATATAATCCATTTCAATGGAATTCAAGTAATCAAGATATGCCTACAATTGATAGTTTTATATACTTATTTACAGATAAAAATGATATAAAAACCGCAAAAGTGGGTTATAGTAAAGGTGATCAGCATTCTGTAAGAAATTTAGCTGATTATGGCCCAGGATTTGGTAGTGGCACAGATTTAATATGTTGGAATGATGGTAGATGGTTACGCAGTTCAGCAGCTTCATATCCTGAAATTAATGGTATTCCAACAGGATTCTTTAACGTAGATGACTACGAAGTCTTTCAAGTCATTTAAATTCAGATTTGCGTAATTTATGATGATAATAATTTAACGTTTAAAAGATGGCAAATATTATTTATTGAAAGAGATAAATAAAAATTTAATATTTGAATATACTTGGAGTTTATTTTACTTAATAAAAACCATTGTACTAGGTGTCTATCAGCATATGCTACCAATGATACAGAATCTGTCATCGCCTAAAAGCATAATAGTTGAACTGTTGAACACAAACTAGGCTGCAAATTATACGTGTATATATACGTGAGTTGAAAAATCAATAATAAAAAAAAAATTATTTTGTCAGCTATTTCAAGAAGATTCAAATGCAGTAGTGAACATAGGTGTTGCTACGACTAGATATTGAAATGGCTCAAAACGAGTCGATTCGAATCGATTCTGAGTTTCTTTGAGTTTAGAACTATTTTTAACTATAAAAACCGGTTTGATGACAATCCAATTTCGAGCCAGTTCTAATCACAGATAAACTACTAATCAAATCTTTCCAATTGATATATTCTATGTAGCTCATTTTTATCTATGAGAGTAAAAAGTGGAGTCGATGAAAAGCTTTACGAATATTATCTAATTCTCGTCATTATATCCTGTCACCTTTCCAAATAGATCTTCTACTAATAAAGTAAGCTAGTGATAAAAATTGGTAAATTTCATTCAAATATTACGGACTATAAATTTCCATAATACCATGATGTGTATTACAAAATTCAAAACTAGGCAATCATTTCTTGATTTATTTACATTTGTTATAAGCATGATGCTATGCGCAGGTGGCGTTGCGAAGGCTGGTTGGTTCTAGATTTTTACACCACAAATTTTTTAAATTTTAAATGGGTTTAACCAAATATCAGTGAACTTGTTTACTATAATTTATATTTATATAATAAGCTTAATTTTTAATTTCATTGAATTATTCAAAATAAATCCTCAAAAAAAAGATGATATAATTCATTTTCAATCTAATTATTTATTGCTTTGCTAAGCTTTCTAGTCTTAACTTGTTTATATTTATTAAATTTACGTTTCAAAGAATTAAGTTCTTTGAGATACCATATCGGAGTTCGTAAAGAAACGTTTCTATGAACCCACATTGATGGAAGGGAAGATGACTGACGAGAAAAAGGAATATATAAAGTTCGTATGTTTCATAAACAGCGTTATTGGCATACCCAACATTTTTGAAAAATTCCGTTAAAAAAAAACGATAACTTCCGACGAGAGATTTTCTACTATGGTATGATACAATTGTAGAATAACAGGATTATTAATTGCGCCAATAAAAAGAAAATTTGTCAAATTATATAATTTACTTTTAGATTCGATTAATCGATTCCAATGTAATGGATTCCTCGTCTTCTTCGATAAGAAATCCGCAAAAGTACTTCATCATTAATATAAATGATCTGGATAAATTTTTTATAAAAAAATTTTTTTTTTTTATTTTTCTTAACGTTAATTATTCAAATTTTATTTATTTTGCATATATTATGAAACTTTTACTTCAATTTTATTTCCGTAATTTTTATCACTTCAACTGAACGTCTACGTAACAAACAAATCAATTTATTCAAGAAAAAAAAAATAAAAAAATAAATACACAAATAAACCAATCAAAATTAACGAATATAATGTTTCACTTCCGGATTAAAAATATTCTTTTTTCAGTTTTACTGCATTCATTAGTAATTCAGTATCTGGTACGGGGGGCTATAGTTCCAACCGTTGGAGAAAATCAAAGGAGAGGTGAACGGTTAATGGACCCTCTTTAGTTGAACCAAAGGGCGAGTGATGTGTTAACTAAACCGTAGATGTTGACTCTGGGTAGATTATAATACGTCAGGTTGGCTGGGAAAGGAACCGGGCCTTCAGTCTCTTTCGCATGGATTGTGAGACTGTTCCATGAAATTGTCCACTATTAACAGTGTCTAACTTAATAGAGTAGGTATGAACGTCATTGATCAACTTATAACTTAAAAAGACTTTCTACGTAACAAACAAATGAATTAATTCAAGGAGAAAAAATAAAATAAAATAAAATTACATATAATGCTTCACTTCCGGATTAAAAATAATTTTTTTTTTTTTTTTTTTAGTTTTACTACATTTCATTAATAATTCAGTATCTTTATAACATTTCGAAGTTTTGTGAAACATTATTAAGTTTATAATCACTACTTGCTTAAAGTTTTATCATTTATAAATGAACTTTAAATTCTAAAATGTTAAAATGTGATCACGGATAAAATAAATTACGTAAATCGGAGTTATTTCAGAGAATACAAAATACGATAGAAAAAAAAACTCCGATTTTAATTAATTGAATTTCAATGGGACAGGTATCGGGACAGGTATCGGAACAGGGATACATAATAAGTAAATTTCTACGATCAACATTGTGTTTAATGGAATTGAGTTTCCGGAACTCCAATGTTGCACACAGAATGCATATAATGATTTTCAATAAAAAAAATACTCGCAAAAAAATAAGCCACCGCAAATAAATAAGACAAAATAGCGTAGTGATTATAATTTCCATTTATTATCAAATTTCGAGGGGTATTGTGATAAAAATAGAACAAATTTAATGTTTATGTTTATTCTAAGACAATAAATAATAATAATGTAGTACCAATAATCTCGCAAGCTTGAAATATAATGAACAGGTTTCTTTATTAGCAATTTAGCAATTTCTTAATCGGGATAAAAATTAATGGCGTTAAAAATTCAAGATTCTATTATTTGATGACAACATCTCAATTTAATAATATATTGGTGTCAATAATAAGTGCAGATCATGTGCAATGTGTGCAATGTGTGTGCTATGAGGTAATTATCACACGTCAAGATCTCATGATCCAATGCAGAAGAGATACGGTTATTTTAAATAAATAATTATATTTTATTTATTTTTTTTTTAAGACCTTTACTGTTATTAAGTATGAAAATATGTATACATACGACGTTAGATTTTCTGCTGTAAACATCCAGACCGATAATGAATAACGATTAGCTATTTTAGTACTGTGTGGCTGAGACAATCAATTTCATTGCTACCTATTTTTAACTCGTATTTTAACATATAAAGAGGCGTCCTTCTCTTGCATCTAGTTCATAAAAAAAAAAAAAAACTGTTAGATAAATTATGTCTAAATTTAAAATAATTTACACGATATTGTTAATTTTTGCTTTAGGCTTGTTTTTTGGGATATTTTTTGGCCTAGGGTATCCTGAAATACAAAGAGCTGAATATGTTTCGACAGAATGTGCGATCGATGATAAAACAATATTATCAAAGTATTGTTGTTATAAAGAATGTAGTACATGCGAAACGGCGAGTGCGTCAGCTCCTACATGTACGGCTCTAGAGTCCCAATGGAATTCACTATCTCCTGAAACATGTGGTAATGCAGTATTATCAAATAGTTCGCTAACGAACGTTTGCCCTATCAATGATTTGAAAGGGGAATGTGATGATGGGTATTATTGTTGCTCAGAATGTTGTTCAACTTGTACCTCTTGCTCGACTAGTTGTTCAGGCACCGGTTCCGGTTCATCTTGTAGTACTTCCTGTACCTCATATTCTTGTAATTGCGCTTGTTGTAGTAGTACAAATAATCACTCTTGTCAGATAAAATGTCCTATTTGTTACTCTGTTGTTCTCAAAGTGACATATCATGACTCATCTTACAAACCAATAACAACAAATATTACTACAGAATACCGTGAAGATTTAAATGGCGCAGAACAATTTCTTGCTAAATATCGTGTTTCATCTACGGTTCGGTGTTTCTATAATCCTAAAAATACTTCTCAAGCGTTACTATTTATTGATTATGCGGTAAAAAATTGGGTTGCAATAGGCATAACTGCATCGTTTCTTACAATTATACTCATGTATGGAACGTGGTATTTATTTAAAAATAACACCACAATATTCCAAGGTTACAAATATAGAATATTAATGATGGAAATTGCATTATGGTGTGGAACGATCATTCCACCTTTACTCGTCTTAATAGATTTTATACCATTTACAAATGGAAAAATTCTTTGGACATTGGCTGTAATAGGAGTGACAATAGGGTGGACACCTATACACACAATTGCTTGTATGAAAACACGTGGTTGGAGCTTTATTTCTGCGTTTACAGTAACTACTATCACATTTATTTTACCTCTTATAATGTTCTCTATATTCGCTATTTACACGCCCAATATGCATATTCACACTAGTATGTTAATATTAGCGATAATTATTCCTTTAGGGATCAATATTATAATGTTTTTATTATGGGACTTTTGTGTTGTAAAGTGTAGACCGATATTAATATTACTGCTAATTTAAAAAAAAGAATGAGCAAATTAAATTCTTTCCTCCCTAATTATTAAAGTTATATATTTAGTTTACATTTTTCATAATACAATTAAAATTTTAACGATTGATAAATTTATTTATGACAATAAAAAACTAGTCACGATTTATCAAAAATGACAAAAAAAGCTAAATTATGACCATAGTTCCGCCCACGGTTAGTTATATACGGAAATTGTCCGAAGATCACTCTTTTTATTAGTAAATGACATTATAATTTGCGACTAGTTATTCATTTAGAGTTAAATGACGTAAAATGTAACAGGTTACTTAACTAAATTAACTTCAAAGCTTCATTAAATATTTTAACGCTGATAATATGCTTAAAATCTTAAAACTAAAAATTGTACAAATTCTCAATTACGTACAATTATGTACGCATATGAAAATCAAATAATCATATTTGACCGAAAATATCAATAAATTAGATATCTTTTTTTTTTTAAAAAAAAATAGTTAGACTAGATATTATCATAAGACTCGTGTTAGGTGACGTGCTTAATGATTATAAGGTCCGTGACCAATAGCTTCGTAAGGCTTATCTTTTTCATGATATGAACTATAATAATTTGCTCATTTTGGAGAAGAAAAGAATACAAGCCAAATTAGTTAAAGCACTTTTTGTATTACAAAGAATCTTCACGTATGCCTATTTTTTTTTTAATATTTAATCCTAATAAATTTGCAATTCATTATTAAAAATTATTTCGGATTTTACGAAATGTTTTAACTGGGATACAGTTAAGGTATGGTGGAGTCGCGGGACAGCCGATATGCCCGATACTCTGAAAATTTTCGAAACAGTCAAATTACACAATTTCCAATTTTGGTAGAAAAATATGTACCGTTATACTTATCGTTTTTGTGGCTTAAATTAAAGTTAATGACCAGGTCCCATCGTCATTTCATAAATGAGCCAAATGCAAAATGAACATCATTCATTCATGTATAATTGACGGACATATCCCGATAGTTGTACAATTACTCATAAAGAAAACATACGTTGATAAATTTAGAACCCTTATTATTTGTATATGTTCATGTATAATATGAATTTTATCTCTCTAAAAAAAAAAAAAGATTGTTTGACTTTTTAATCTTGATTAAAAATTCTCTGATCGCGCAGTCAAAAAGTTTTAAATGGTTTCAGCAAATCATTATTTCGGCAAAATTTTGTGTAGCGTGTAAATTGTATCAATTGGGATGATTTTCATATAACGGAAATAATTTGCATTTACTTTGTTATCGTTATAAAATCATTTATTCGTTTAAATTATAAATATTTGATAATTAAAATATAAACTATATAATCAGCTAATAAATTAAAATTTGTCTATAATTTACACGCGTCCCATAATACAAATATTATTACATTGACGCCTAAAGGGATAATTATTGCTAATATTAAAAAATAAATATGTATATTCGCCGTATTGGAAGTGTATATAGCGATTATGGAAAACATTATAATGGGTAAAATTAATGTGATGATAGTTATTGTCAACGCAGAAATAAAGTTCCAACCACGTTTTCTCATACAAGTTGCTGTATGTACAGGTGCCCATCCTAGTGCAATACCAATTACAGCCAATGTCCAAAGAACTCTTTCATTTGTGTATGGTATTAAAGCTATTAAAAAGAACGAAATTGGAATAATTATTCCGCACCATAATAAAATTTCCATTATCAATACTCTATATTTGTAACCCTGAAATATGGAAGTGTTCTTGCTGAATAAGATCCATGTTCCATACATGAGTATAATTGTAAGAAATAAAGCTGTTATTCCTACTGCGACCCAAGTTTTCGCCGTAAAATTTGTATTTATAAATGCTTGAAATGGATTTTTAGGATTAAAGAAACAATGAACTGTAGAAGAAACATGATATTTAGCAAGAAATTGTTCTGCATCATTTAGATTTTCACGGAATTCTGTAGTAAATCTTGTTGTTATTGGTGTATAGTAAGTCGACAAGTTATCTCTTTTTTGATATGTCACCGAGAATACAACTGAGTAACAAATAGGACATTTTATCTGACAAGAGAGATGATCTGTTTCATCGCAACAAGTACAGTTACAAGAGCTACAACTATTGGAACTACCAGAACAACATTGCGAACAACATTCCGAACAACAACTATATCCATCATCACATTCCCCTTTTAAGTCACTGGTAGGACAAACATTTTCTAGTGAACTGTTTGTTAATATTGCATTGGCACATATTTGAGGTGATAATGAATTCCATTGAGACTTTAGATTCGTACAAGTAGGAGCTGACGGACTCGCCGTTTTGCAATAACTACATTCCTTATAACAACAATAATTTGATAATATTGTTTTATTATTGATCGTACAGTATGTTGAATTGAATTTAGCTTTTTTTATTTCAGGATACCCAAGACCGAAAAATATTCCAAAAAACAATCCTAAAGCCAAGAGCAGTAATATCGTGTAAATAATTTGAGATTTTGACATGGTTTTTAACTAATTATTTATTAAAAGCAAATATAAAATTGCTGGTTATCAAAGAGAAAAAAAAAATATTCTTTATATGTTAAAAAATGCAATGTAAGTGGAAGCAAATGAAATTCTATCAGATAAGCGAAAATGATCAGTTGTACTTATTAGCATCATGACATCATAAATCCAGCCAATTTAACTAAACTAGCTAATCCCAAATCATTGTTAATCTAGAACTAGTTTTTATTATCGTAGTGTAAAAAACGGTTCCTATTCTGTAATCTGTCGTGCCATTTAATTTGGTGATACAGTTTTTTTTAGAACAATATAGCCCATAAAGTCTCGGCTGAACGATCATCAAAACACTTGCCAGGTATCTCTTTTTTGGCTTGCGAATTTATATCTTAGATCATAGATTTAGGAGTAGGAATAAATTTAGGAGTAGGAATAATGAATCCGAATCTTAAATCTAAGACAGTATATCGCCCATCCTCCACAGATGTTTATTAAATAAAAAAAAAAAATTCAGATATTCAATCCTCATTAAAAAAAAAATGATTTATTTTTTTTTTTTTTTTTTTTTTTTTTTTTTTTAAACATAAAAAAAAATATATTCCGTTCTTTTTTCATATTTTCATTAACTTTTTATAGTTTTCTATATTATATTCTTATTACATAAAAAAAATGTATTTACATTCACTTTCTTCGTAATAAAATAAAACTACTAATCAAACTGAATCCATCATATAAATTAAAAAAAATAAAATAATAAAATAACCTGGTACCAATCTTTTTTTCTATAATAAAATAAAAATCTAGATGAACCACATCATAAAACTCATCAATAAACGGACTAATCGCAATACATGAACTCCCGAATTCATCACATATATACGTTCGATAATGAATATGAGTCCTTATTCGATGAATGAGGACATAAATGATTACAAGAATTGCATCACCACACTTTTAACCAATTAAAATACAACAACCTATTCACAGGATCATAAACTATTCTCCTACTATGCCGTTGCATCATCTCATTTTTTACATCCCTACCGTGTGTGGGTATTAAAAAAAAACCTACTGGATAGTTTTCATTTAAATCTTTGCCGATCTTTAAAATTTTAGCAGCATTCGTCCTCTTTACCTACTGTGGGTTCAAATATTTAAAGTGTTTAATAAATTAACAATAATTTCGATTAGGCTTCTCTTCTATACACATTCTTTTATTTGTGTGACCAACTTCCGTAATTTTTCTATTCTTAATAATTTTTATAATTTTGAAATGTACAGTAAATAAAGAAATAACAAAAAAATTTTTTTAGGAGCGCGATTTCATTGGAAGTCAACTGAGTAAAGGAATTTGGAAAATATTAATCATAGAGAAGGACCAGCGAAACGCAAAGTATGGAGATCATAAGTTGAACAACGCAAACATGCTTGTCGGACTGCAAAAAAAGTCGGTTGGGATACAGATTGTAAACAGCAAACGAAAAATTAATTACATATGACGTCAGTCAGTATCATAGCAATTCGAGATAGTAAATTAATAAGGTAGTAATTTAACTTTTAACTCCGGTAAAATTGTAATGTTTGGTCAAAATTAATTGTGGCATTACTGACTGGTATTACTTACTATAGGACTGTTACAAAATTAGAACACATTTTAAATACTTTTTTGTCTATGAAATATTTAAGATATTTATTTTAATGAATTGGTTCCAATTATTACAAAACTTTTAAAATTATGGAAAATGTTACTAGATTCGAGAAAATTAATGTGTAGTCGATTAATGTTACAAAATTGCCATTAGTTATTTTAAGGATGTTGCGTCCCTTCTAATGCGTTAAGTAGTATTATTGGGCGATGCATAATTAATTGGTGACGAACTTGTAGTTCCTTAATTTTCAGAATAAATTGTTTTATTTTTTTTATATTTGTTTTTTTTAGTATATACTATAATTTATCTCAGATTTAAAATGTCATTTTATTTTAAAAATTAATTTTAATGAATATATCGCTAATGGAAGACATAAGAATGATCTTTATGTTTAAACAATAAATAGTACAAACGGTCTTGCTTTAAATCATCTTGGATAGAAGTAGCTATGGAGAAAAATCTTCAATTAGCAAACGAACAAATGAGGACAAAATGGTAATCACTGGCAAGAATCTTATTAATGGTAACAAAGAGAAATAAAAGTTAAGAGCAAGAACAAATGAGATCATACTTATTACTCTATTACATATTCTATGACTCTTCCATTAAAATACTTGAAGTAGCAAGTCTTACTTTAATGAATTGGTTTTACGAAACATTACTTGCATAAAGTCGTTGCAGCTTAGAATTTTTAGGATTTTATTAATGTAGTTAGAATTTCTCACCTTCTTGTCCCAGTTTTTGGATCATTGCAAGTCTATCAGATGCTCTTATTACATTGATCTATGATAACACTAATTATAGATTGGGACTTTTACTATTATGTAAATGCTAAATGTATAACCAATCTTAAAGACGTTGCCAGAATCAATAATAATTTTTCACGTGATCAAACGAGTCAATAATTACACGTGATTGATGTAACAAGTTCAGTACGACATGTAATGTATATAAATATTTTGTTTCATTGACCGAACATTATGCGCCAACTTTAACCTAAAAATGATGCTCAATTAAATGGGGAAATTCTTTATTTGATATTCAAAGAGTTGCAAGATGATAAAAAAACTCTTTTTTCATGTCTTACAGTTAATAAAACTTGGTGTGAAACTATCGTTCCATTTTTATGGAAAAATCCTTGGAATTTCCTGAAAAAAAGGATGATATTAATGAAGTAATTATTTCACATTTATCAGATGAGTCAGATGAGTCAATAATTAATTTAAAGTTTCAGGGTGTTGACTTCTTGTCAAATCAATATCAAAAAATCTTTATTTAATTATAGTAGATTTTGTAATCATCTGGATATGAATAATTTAGATGTATCTATCGAAAGTATGGTTAATGAACCTAATAAAAAATCAAATTGTCAGGAAAGAAATATTGAATCTTTTTATTAACAAAATCATGAGATTAACACACCTTTATTTACCTTATCAGTTTGATTATCAAATACATCTTATTCCTGGAGCCAAACAATACTTTTCAGATCTCGAATTTCTTATCTGTAATACTTGTATTAACGATAATGTTTTAATTGGATTAACAGAAATATTTAAATCAGTTAAAGAATGTGAACTTTATATTACCGATGTCAACAATTATAATATTGTTAAATTAATCGAAACTATAAAAGAATTATTTAGTATTCTTTTATTATCAGAGGTTATTGGAGGCCTGATGAACCATTTTACAGAATTCTTGAAGATTCATTAGTAAAACATGCGAATTTTATACGATATTTTAAGATGACTAAAAGTCGTACGACAAAAATTATTTCATCTTTTGTGAATATGATACTAGTTTTAACGATGTGACAAAATGTGAATGTTTAAAAAATTTATCTTTACCATTCCTACAAATTTTAAAAGTTAGAAGAGCCCCGATCGAAGTTTTAGCAAGTTTAATTAAAAATGCAAACGGGTGTCTTACCAAAATAAAAGTTGATGACATTTGTGATGAGACAAATAATCAAATTCTTATTCAAGTTATTTATCAAAATTGTCAAAACTTGAAAGATCTCAGATTATCGTGTAGAAATGATGATATTTTAGAATTAGAAAATTTATTGGTCAAATGTCGATATTTAATTAAATTACATATAATTGATAATGAAATGCTTAATTGGGATTATTTATTTGAAGTTTTAATTAAATCATCACCAACTTGTTTATTTAACTTTGGATTTTGGTTTTTTGAGGCGCCTAGATTGGAATCTTTGGATTTATTTTTTGATAAGTGGAAAAATAAACACATCATGTTATTAAAAACCATTCAAATTCATATTTGTTATCCTCCGGTTTATGTTTTGAATGATGAATATTTTAATTTAATAGAAAAATATAAATTACAAGGTTGTTATTAAAAAACATAAACATGTTGATATATGAAGATTTGTACTGGACTCAAGAAGTTTATGGATTATTATTATATCAATACATAAAAAACTTTTTATTAGACAAGAATTTTATTACAACTATGTTTTAAAATAGAAGGCGTTTTAACTAGCGTATCTCTTTATTTTTATAATAAATAAAAATACATTTGAAATAATATAAAATGTATTTTAACGATTAATATTATTATAACAAATTCATTAATACATTAATCTTCTTAGCAGGTTAAAACGTATGATAATATGGTCGCAAAACATATACTAATTATTAACAACTATTCTAAGCAAAAGTTATTTTATGAAATAGTTATTTTCAAATGAAAATGTTGATGTAAATTGTATAAAGATTTGTATAATCATATGATTCACAATGACATCTTGCGTAATGAACTTGTGTGACCTCATGACTGATTTACGATGCTTAATTCACGTTAGACCAAAAAAAAAAAATTCTTTTTCTCGTTGTAAAGAAAAATGTCTTTTGATTACTCTCAAGAACTTGTTAATGATTATGAAAGATTACTTGAAGTTGGCGAAAATTATGATGTTATAATTTACGCTGGAAAAGGTGAAAATATGGAAAAAATTCATGCACACTCACTTATTTTATGTGCTAGATCTCAATATTTTCATACTGCATTAATTAATCAATGGGCCAGTAAAGAAGATGGAAAATTCATTCTTAAAAATTCTAATATTTCTCCTCGAATACTTAAAACTATTTTAAGGTAATAAATGAATAAAACTAATGATGTATATTTAATTATCAGTGTATATCCTAATTATTTTTATTCACTTAGATTTATTTATTGTGGAAGAGTTGATTTGATGAATTTACAAGGTCTAGAATTATTAGAATTTCTAATAGTAGCAAATGAATTTAGTATTCAAGTATTAGTCTCTTGTATTCAAGAATATCTAATTGATCATCAACATGAATTATTACAACAAAATCCTATTGAAATTCTTGAAATTGTTTATCAACTTATTCATCATGATACTTTCAAAAGTTTATGTGAATTTTTTCTTGAAACTTTTTGTGAAAATCCAAAAATGTTATTCAAATTTGATAATTTAATTAGGTTAAGAGCACCTTTATTGGAATTACTTTTAAAAAGAGATGATTTATTATTGGATGAAATTGAAATATGGGATAACTTGATCAAGTGGAGTTTTGCTCAACATCCTTCTATCCAACAAGATGTTAAGAAATTGAATAAAGAAGAAATTGCAATTATGAAAAGTACTCTCCAGAATTTTATTCCTTTAATTAGATTTAATAATATATCTTCGAAGGATTTTTATTTTAAATTATATCCTTTTAAAGTAATACTAACCGATGATTTGGCTGAAAACATACTTGAATTTCATATGGTGCCAAATAAGAAACTTAATAATGTTATTCAACCTCCTAGAAGATCAAAATATGATACACATATAGTTAAATCAGAACATTTTTCTATCTTTTCTAGTTGGATTGATAAGAAAAATGATTTTTATTATAAATATTATAATCAAAAAGATCTTCCTTATCATTTCAATTTAATTTACCGTGCTAGTAGAGATGGTAACAAAACCAAAGTATTTCATAAAAAGTGTGATAATAAAGGAGCCACTATAGTTATAGTAAAAGTTAAGGGATCGGAACAAATATTTGGTGGGTATAATCCAATTGATTGGGAATCAAATGGTAGTTCTACGATGGTGAAGGATAGTTTTTTATTCTCATTCGCAGATAGAAACAAAGTAAAAACTGCAAAAATAGGCTATGAATCATCTATGAGTTTTTATCCAGGTTACGGTCCAATGTTTGGTTATCATCTTTATTATCAAAATTATCATAATACTTGGGTGGTTAATAATAATTTTCTAGGAAATTATCTTAATATTAAAGTTCCATTAGCAGGATATGTATATTCAGAAGATTTTGAAGTATTTCAAGTTGTAAAGAAGCAATGAAAAGAAATTTAGGTTTTTTTTTATCATGATATAATTTAGTTTATGTTGTTGGCTTTTTAATAAATAATTTTAATATCATAAAACCATATTAAAATACAAAGTGATATTTTTTGAAATGATAACTATGATAACAATGACGTTACTACTACCTCTGTAGAAGTGATATAATGATTAAAATTTTAAAAATAAAAAAAAGCAAACTTAATGTAAAAAATTCAGTATGGAAACTTAGACGACACGAAGCGGATTAAAAATAAAGAAACCTCCAGGATCACCAAATTCCTTTTCCCTTAGAAATTCATGATAAAAGTTTTAAAAAATTCTTTCACGATCAAATGATGGTATAAAAGTTGAACTGAGTAATGCAGATCGATTAAGTACGTAAGTAAAAATCAAAACTTTTGAAAATTATTTATGCAAAAATGTTATTTACGGAAATTCACCTTATGTATTTTACTCATCAAATTGAGTTTCACAAATTCAGAACCCGACTTTCGAAAGTTTAGAAATAATTGATTTTGCTTATGACCTGTTATGAAATAGAGACAGATTTATTTTTCCCAAACTTGTAATCTTGCTTTTTTCTGACATTAAATTCGTAATAAATGTTTAATTTAATAATCTTATTAAATCTATAATTGTGTAAGAGCTCAAATAGATTTTAAAAAAAGAACTTGCCAAAAATTTATAGAAGGAACTTGTGTAATGATTAACAGGCGCGTTCTTAAATGGTACGACAGAAAAACAAACCCGAATGAAAGAAGATACAGAATTAAGTAATAAAAGTGAAGGCGAAGAAGTAAAGGTCTATGAAATTCTTAAAACAACAATACGGTACAAATATGTAAAATTAATTAAAATCGAAAAATTTTATACAAAGATTCAGAGAATGAGAGAAATCTATACAAAAATTAAAACTATAGACGAAATCTGGGAGTTTAGTAGTTTCAAAACGATCCTGAAGAAATAAGGAATGAAAAAGATAGAATAACGAAAGAGAAAGAGAAAGAGAAGGAAAATAACGCCTTCACCGAAATCAGTCAAAGATAATTCTCTAAAAGATATGAAAAATCCGTTTACGACTGAAATTTAAGTTTCAGAGAAAGGCGCATGATCAAGATCTATATTGACATACGAAGAAGAAACAGATGATGATGACGATAAAAGGCTAAAAATGTCTGTACCGGAAACTCCAGATTAGTTTGTAGACTGAGGATATTATCAGGAATCAAAAACGTCAAAGGAAAGAAACAAAGGCAACAGAAGAAGAGAAGGTATGAAGATAGAATTCCACATTTCCCTAGAGTTAAAAGAATTTAACGAGACAGAAAGAATAGTAGAGGGTAAAAAGATTAGTGAAAAGAAGCGAATGAATTTCTCCAAGTAAGATCGTAGGTACTATAATAGGAAAATCTGGATTCACAAATATTCCTTTAGTTAGATGGTGGTAATACAGTAGTTTTCGTTTTGACTTTCTCTTTTCCTTCCTTAGAATTGATAGCACGATCGAAAATGACGACGAGGAGAAACACACAAAGGAAAAGAAATTGAGAGAAGATAACATATGAAGAAGTGGCGAATATCATAAGAAAATTAAGGGATGCGAAAAAAGAGATTGAGGCGAGAATAAAGAAAATCCTGCAACGTGCTCGATAAAATTTAATTAGAAATTAGAAATAATGAAGAAGAAAGAGAAATATCAGATAAAGAAGTCATCAATACGTTAGAAGCACAAGAATAAAAGAATGAAAATGCTAAATATTACGGGAATAGATTAGAGAAGCCACTGGACGCAGGCATAAACGAAAACAATAAAAGGTTCCCAAGAGTATTAGGGATAAACAAAACAACGTTAAAACCACGTACCAGAATAGAGGAAAATGATTAATTAGAATTTTTAACGTTAAGTAGTAGCTTAGTAACAACAATAAGTAGCGTATGGTTGCTTAGTTTTTGTAAATGTAAAACTTTATTTATACAGTAGATGTGTATGTTGTGTATGTCTGTATGACCGCGCGACTACTACAAAGATACAAAGATGTAAAATCTTAGATAAACGAAAAAATCGGACATGAGTTATACATGATGACCAATTATAACAATATTTAGATACTATTGATTTGCAATTTCACGTGTCGTTATAATATTGAGTCACTATGATAATAGATATGATAATCTTTATCAAAAATTAGAATTATAACAATATTCATTATGATTCCCGTTGATAAATTATTACAAACCTTTAAATTTGTATACTAATTGAGTCATTGCTAGTTTGCTAGTTCAATCTCTGAAAAAAAAACATATATAAGGACGCTTTTTTCCCCTCATTTCTTCACATAATTTTCCCTACACGCTAATAATATTATTTTCGTTAATAACATTATTTCGATTTTCGTTAATTACATAATTTTTTTATTATTTTCGTTAATATTCTTTCTTGTTATTTGTATTAATTTTGTTAATTTTATTTTCTTCTCATTATTTCGCTAATATCCTCTTATTATCTCATTGTTGTTGTTTTTTATCCCACGGTCCATTTTGTGAATAAAACTTTTGCATTGTATTATCTCATTGACTAAGGTGGGTATTTCTTCGATAGTCTTTAGCCAATACCATAGGTGTAACACGCTGTGTGCTGAAAGAAACTGGGTTACTTGGAGGAGAGAACCCTATGTACCTTGCTTTGAGCTTACCTTTGCTGACATACAAGACTACCCTTCTCAATTCCAGATAGCGACTACAATCCACTTCCTCTAACAAAAAGCACAGAATCAAACCTTCTATATGTAGAACAATTACAAAAAAGATTTTATGTTCTTTAAACAAGGTGGGTATTTCTTCGATAGTCTTTAGCCAATACCATAGGTGTAACACGCTGTGTGCTGAAAGAAACTGGGTTACTTGGAGGAGAGAACCCTATGTACCTTGCTTTGAGCTTGCCTTTGCTGACATACAAGACTACCCTTCTCAATTCCAGATAACGATTATAGTACAACAAATCTAATGATCTAATAAAAGTAATCATTCCCTCTAACCAAAACATGGTGGTCTTGCATTATCAATGAATAGAAATATTACAAAAAAAGGTATATATGTTGTAAATCTGACACACTTTCTAATGCATTTATTTGTAGAGAACTTGTGCAACATGAAAATGGGTGTTGCACTCACTGTCTCTTGATGATGCATTTATCTGTACAACTCCAAAGGACAATCAATTAATGGGCGCGAATATTGAGTCATTTAAGACCGATAAGTTTAGTATTAATTTTCACTAAAAAAAAACCGTTCCAAAAAGATTTTTTTTTTAAGGGTTCTGTGTTATTTATGAACTATAACTTATTTTTTTTTTTTTTTTTGAATCTACCCTATTTCGATTAATGATTTATAGCCGTATTTTATTTGATAATCAAAATGCGATAATTGATTAAACTTTTTTGTCATTTTTGTAACTAACTATATTTCATAGTAAAAAACAACGATCATTTGATTTACGTAATATTCGTAATGTTGATGTAACCAATTATCCAACTATAAATTTAATGGCTGATGCCATAGTATTGAAAATTTTACTTTATTAGAAAAAACAAGAAATTAGACTAATAGAAAGTCCATATGTAGATTTTTGTTACAAACTAGTATTACCTAAATGTGAAAGTTACAGTATACAGAATATTTCTTTATTAAAATGGTAAGCGTTGGTCAGAGAGACGGCATATTGACGTGATATGTAATACATGCCAAAAAAAGATATATATACGATATATCAAAACAAATTTCTTTTCTTTCTTTTTTTTTTTTTTTAAGAGAAAGATTCAAGCAGAAAAAAAAAATGAGCAGTGAATCAAAATTTAAAAAATTACCTGAAATAATACAGATACTGACCTTAGTATTTACGAGAAAAATCATTTATAATGACCATTTTAATCCAGAGCCAATATCACAAGAAAATAAAAAACTTTGTGAGGAATTTATTACGGAATATCTTTTAAATGGAAAAACTCAAAAATATGTAATTTTGGAAGCAAGATTAAAAAATAAGAGCAAAAATGAGGAATTAATACCTGTTTTTATTGAACATGCAAAAACTTATTATGAAGATAGGGAGATATTATTTGGAAAAAAACATGAATTAATTCCATTTATCTTTCATTATTTTAGACAAAGAGAAAATGAAATATCAAACAATCAAACCCTTGAAGACTGTTTAAAAATCTGGTTAGCCGAAATCGAGAATATGATTGGATTAAAAAAGCTAGGAGATCTTAAAAAAAGATTAAATCGAATTAAGGAGTTCTTAATCAAAGAGAAGATTTCAAAAGGAAATAAGAAAAAAATTTGGGTAAAATTTAACGAAAACGCCATTAAAATAACATTTAGTGGCGATGATGTTTTCGATTTAATAGAGGAAGCGACTACAAAATTGAATGGGCTAGATAATTTCAAAATAGATTTAATCGAAGCATATAAACATAATGCAGTAAAACCATTAAAATTTAGCGATAAAATTGATGGTAGCTTTGCCAACCAATATGAAACGCCAATAATGATTAAAGTTAAGGCACCAATGTGAGAAATATAGTTTGTGTATAGTTTCGTAAGGATAACACAACATCATAAACCTAAAATGGTGTCGCATATACATAAATAAATATATTTTAAATGACACAAATTTTAAGATTTACTCATAAACATGGTAGTTTAACGGACTTCTATTTCCTTAAAAACTAACTTTAGTAAACATACACTAATAATATACGCCCTTAAATTTAAATCACGATTTTTAAAGTTCTCGTTTAACAAATTGCAATTATGTCGATGGCGATACTGTGTTAATGGTCCGGTTCATTTCACAAACAGTAATTTCGCCGTTGCCAGTGCAAGGCTATTTTTAAGGAAAATAAGGTTTTTTTTTATAAATTTATTAAATATCTTATTATAAAAATCACTATTATGAGTAGATATAAACAAATTATCTCGTATTATATGACAATAATTTTGGCTATGCCTTATATAATATGCGGTACTAAATACGAATCATTGTCGGTGAAATGACCCGGTGAGATGATCTGTCGGACGATGAACTGCATTAGTTTACACGTGTTGATTTGCGTATTAATAACCAAAAACCCATTATTTTCATTCTAAAAATCATAAACGCAAATCTTTTAAATTGTTTATTGTTTTTTCAAAAAAGGAAAAGTATAATTCTGTTTTTTTTTTTTTATAAAAAGGATGCAACTCTGAAACCAAGTTAATTGTAACGAAATATTCAATAATAAGTTAAAATACTAAAAAAAAAAATTAACTCGAATATTTAAACCTCTTCGCAAAGAAACCACGAGTCGAAATTTTATTTTTCTTTTTATTGTCAACATTTTTTATGATCGATGCCATTCCGCGTCAACTTCGTAAAAGAGACACTAAATTTGTTTCATGTGAGTTAGGTGAATATGTTATAGCACTCACCGTAACAATTACACCTGACCCTCCTGCTTCCGGAAAGTTTTGTTGCTTCCGATACACAACTTGTAATTGAAAATAAAAATCCAGGCACCGGACAAACCATAGGAGACCCGTATATTCAGGCTTTTACTGGATCAATTAAAGCTGGAAATCCATTTACTATTACTGCAGCAAATGTTCCGACACCGTCTAATCTTTCTAACCCATACATTATTAGAGTACTTGTTGCGGACCCATTAGATCAAGAAACAATACTCATCTATGGTTGTGCTAATGCTACAATTGGAGAGGCTCTAGGAGAGGAAGCGTAGGGATTGGAACCGGTTAAGGTTAACCGGTTAATTAACCGGTTAGAGCGGTTAACCGGTTAAGACTTCTCAAAAAACGGTTAACCGGTTAACTTAACCGGTTAAAATGCAGGTCATCCTAAATTAGTAATTCCTAGCAAACTTCTAACTTTAACTTTACTAGCATTAACTTTAATTTTGCCCATAATAGTTTTTTTAAGCATGAGTGGGGATAGACCGGTAATGATGTCAATCTTATATATTTTAATATGATACTTTATAATTTAACATTAAAATATTATAAAACTATAACCGGCAGTGGCCACCAGAATTTGTCGTAATTTCGGATAGAACTAAAAATATAATGAAAAAACTTTGCAACTCACCGGTGACCACTGCATCTATGGTTCTTTTAGGGAGTAAGTAATTACAATATATGATGTAGTCTTTTTATTACTAATGTAATGAATTGGTTTAGAGATTTTAAAAACTGTGTACACTTTACATACCCGTACTATAAAGATATACCGCCGGGTAATCTGGCCATGATATAAAAAATGAATAAAAACAATTCGATTATATTTTAAATGAAATATCATTTATTTTTACGGTTCCAGAAATTGAGATATCACTAACAAATTAAAGTGTTAAAAGCTTCCTTTATTAGTTAAATATAGTCCTCGTTTTAATAAGTATTCAAAAAAAATTTTCTTAATTAATTCTGCGCAAAAGATTTAAAGTATTGAAATTTTTTATTATTTTAGAATTTAACAATTGAATCTTTAAGAACTTAATTTTCAATGTTTTTCACTGAACGTCCGCTTTATCAATCAAATTTTATCATCTTAGGATTTGCGGAATTTTTGCTTTGTATGATTTTTTATCGTACATGTAGTATACTGCATATAATATTATATAATTGTATGATTTATGATTTAAATTTTTGAACGTACCAAACTACAATCATGACCTGTTTATTTATTACCCATGACATACCTTTCATGCTTCGCTTTATTGTTGTCATTTATCTACTATGAACTTTGTTTTTTTTTGGTTTGTAAAATCCTGTCACATTCACTTGCTTCATGAAGCGAATCTTCCCCAGTATTAGTATTACCAAAAATTCTTCCTTTACATGAATAATAGTAAAAATTTGTCACTCCACGTCATACACTCCCGCTCGTTTCCATTTTTCATAAGTATTCTGGAAACAATTTTTTAATAGTTAATTTCCTAATGTCATAACGCCAGCCAAAAGTCACGTGGGAAAAAAATTCGCAGCGAACAAAGGTCACGTGATAAAATCATGTGTTCATGAACACTTCCCTTCTAATTATATACGTACTATTCATGGTCGGTCGATCACAAGTTCATAAAAATTCAGAGAAGAATAGTCAATAGAAAACTTTTTATCTTACAAGCAAACAACTATTTTTCCTTACATTTTTGAATCGTACGATCGAAATTACATTAGAAACATATATTAAACAACCTGCAAACACTTTAAAAACAAATTTTATTTACTTTTTTCGTAGCAAAATTCATTATGTCTACTCGTTCTACTAGAAGTTCCAACAAAAACACAAAAAGAAACTCTTCGTCTATTAACAACAATAATCAGGAAATGAATATAGATGTCAATAACGTAACTAAAGTTACTTTTAACCCACCCAAAGATAACGTCTCAGTTTCTTCTTCTACAACACCTACAAACGACTCCAATAGGCAAGAAATTTCGAACAAAAGAGTTAGAACAATCGAAGGAAACAATGATGATATAGTTATGATGAAAAAAAGTAGTCCCCCAGAAAGCCAAAGACATACAAATGAAATGTCTACACCAAAAACACCAGTCGCTATTTCTTTGAGTGAATCACTTCACGCACCCAAGAACAACGAGAACCCTCTCGTTACTGCGCCTCAAGAAAATCAATCAGGGGCTAATACAAAAACCGATCTACCCAATAAAGGAAAAAACAAAGTAACAAACACCAATCAAGATACGCTTATGCACGAACAACTTGATTTATCCAACTTTAAGGGGGAACAAACTTTCAAACTTTTTTGTCCTCTAAATCATTTTCCTAACAACGACAACCCACACGAGGTTCTCAACAAAGTGCGTGCTCATTTCGCCAACAAAGACACCTTTAAAGGATGTTCTATAGACACTATATGTAAAATTTCCATAATTGTTATCACTTTCACAAGTGATGTAGATAAGTGTGCCTTAGATGGCACTAACATTGGTTCATTAAAAGTCACATTCAACGACTTCAATGAAGAAAATACTTGTAATATCATCCAACAAGAATTAAGCAAAATATTCAACCGCAGTATTAGATTCGTTGACATACCAACCTCATACCCGACGGATGTGTTCGTCGACATCGTACAAAATCAATATAGTAAAATCCATTCATACAAGGAGATTATCAGACAAAAACGTAATAACAATCAACAACGAGGACCTAATCAACGTAATTTTAAACCTCAGCAACCCATGTACAAACAATTACATGTCGTCTTCAAAGAAGAAAAACCAGTCAAAAATTTCTTCACCAACGAAATTTATAGCCTTAAAATCGAAAACTGGGTCTGTCGTATCTTACCGGCTGACCACACTCATCCAGAACATGACAAAAGAACCAAGTTTGGATACAAAATCACCGGTTTGCCAATGAACGCACAACTTGGCGATCTACATCCTATCCTCACGCGCATCAATGCTCAAACATGCTCTTTCGCACCTACAAATAATAGACAATTACAAAAAGCAGCTTATGTTTACGTCAAAGAAAAAGACTATAAAGATCAAATTTTTCGCATCAAATGCTTTAACACAATCATTTACGTTTTCCCACAAAATATACGTCTCTCTTGCACCATTTGTGGTGACCCCACTCATGAATATACAAATTGTACCAACAAACAAGATCCTAACCAACGCCCAAAAGCGTCAATCATTGATAGGAATCAAAATAAAAAACCAACCATCAATCAACAAATTTACAACCAATTCAAATCCATTATCGCTACACAAAATGGGGAACGCATTATTCGTATGGATCAAAACAAATATCAATACCGACAACAACAACCAACATATAATTTACCTCCTCCTACGCACGCCCAAAACATACCTGACAATACAACAAAAATTAATCGCTTAGAACAAGAATTAAAAGCATTAAAATTACAGCTCAAAACAGTGGCTGAAGAAAATGCAACCCTTAAAAAAGAACTCACAATAGTCAAAGAAAGCATCACAACAAATACTAAAGAACTCCTACACATGAAAGAGCAATTAACTCACGTTAATGCCAAGTCGGATATCATGATCCAGAAACTAGATGAAATCTCCTTGAATCAAAACATTTCACCTTTACGGGTCAACAAAGAAAATTATACCAGTGTAACGAACACCAATAACAATTTGCAAACACTTACAACTAATAGAACACCTGTCAATAACATTCCCGCAGAACGCCAACGCACAATTCAGGTCGTCTCCTTACCTACATACAATGGTCAGGATACATCATTTGGTCCTACCCAATACCCAATGGAGGACATTAACTCTATCCAAGGTCACTCTGAATTAGGAAGACTGGAAAGAGAAAATGACGCCGAATACTACAATCAAACCAACAATAATGATACTTATAATTACGAACAAATGGAAAATCCATCAGATGACACAGGGCTCTTTTCACGCCTTACTAACTATATTGGAGGCAATAACAGGGTGTTGAACCCTTCACAATACTGAAACCCCTTTTTCCGCCAAAGTTATCCAAGCGGATCACGAAGGAACCTCGAAAAATCCTTCAACGGTTTCATCATCAACAAATCCATATGTCGAATTAAAAACTAAAATTAAAAAATCTACAAAAAAAATTATTATAAAAAACAAAAATCTAAAAAAATTTTCTAATAAGCGTCACAATCACGATACCATCGACCTTCACGATACACCTCTAAAAAACACATCCACACGAAACATAGATCAATCCTCCACACACGAACATACCACCGCCCAAACATCAAACACCCTAAAAAACAAAACTAAAAATTTTTACAAAAACAAATCCTCTTCTCATATCAAAAATCGTATCATCACACCCGCACAATACCTCAACGTTCAACCTCCACGTCCTATCAACAATGCAGATGACCTTATAACGCTAGATGCTATCAATGACTCACAAGATGAGACATTTAATGATTACATAAAAATAGGTACAATTAACATTCACGCAGGTTTCAACAACAAACTTGACTTAATTATAGAATACTACATATACTACAACTACAATATCCTTATAATCACCGAAACGGGCTTATTTGAAAATCAACTAAACGATAAAATGGTAAAAATACCTCACCCAACAATACCAAATGACTATTTATATATAGTTCACGATTGTTCTGGAGACTATAAAGGTTCAGGGGTCACTGCTGTCATGGACTCCTTTTTCTATCAACATTTGATATCAAATACTAGAACACACAGAAGAATACTACACCTAAAATTTGGCTTCAAACAGCACGTCTTCTTTCACATCTTGGGTCTATATCTTCCAGCATCAACGGATTCAAAGTATGCTTCTATAAAACAAGCATGCTTCAACCACATAAATAAAACCCTATTAAATAATAAACCTCAAGATCACTACCTCATATTAGGAGATTTTAATACTACATCAAACAAAAAGAATCAAAGTAGTACGAATCCTATAGATAACATCATTCCTCTATTGAAACGATTCCAATTCAAAGACGTCGTAAAACACTTCAATATCTCTCCTCCCATAACACATAAAGTCAATCGTATTGACTACATATTCACCTCTCCCAATCTTTTATCACACACTTATCACGCTTTCACACATACTATTGACGAACACCAATTCTTTTATACTGACCACAAATTAGTAGGATGTCTACTTAACAAATTTTTCTTTACTACAACACCCATCAAATTAATATACAACAAACTAAACGACACACCTTCTCCAGATAAAATCAATTATCGGAACATTAATACTAATACGTGGAAAGAATACGAACAGAATAGCAAGGTCGCCTTTGACATACCGTTACCTATATTGAATTCACAAGAAGACCTTGACGGGGCATGGTCTAACTTCGTCGATATTATCAATGACCTAAAATCCTGCTTGCCTAAAAAGAATTCCCCTCAAAATCCATTCAGTGCGCCTTTGAAATTGCGACAAGCCCACAATAAAGTCTTTAGATTACAAAGACTCTTACAAACATTTAATGTTAAAAGAATCCTACACGTCTGTAACATCCTCCGCGATAAATCAACCGTTAACACTCCTACTTATCAACCGTACCAAAAAGTAGACGACATCACAAGCCCTCATTGGAACACATATTGGGGATCCAATTGGATACCGTATTACAGATTTCTATTAAACATTAAAAGATCACTTAACAATATTCCTTTCATCTCTTCCTTTATTATACCCAAACGAATTACTTTAAAAAACTTTGATATTACTAAATCTTTTCTTAAACAATTACTTCAAACGTTGCGTTTTAATTACAACACGATCAAAAATGATATTACTAAGAAAAACATCGAATATTTTGTAGAAGCTCGTAATAACAACTTAACTGAAAACCAATCTAAAATGCTCTACTCCATACTGAATCGACAACCCAGGAAAATTACGCTTTCCAAATTACAATACATGGACGAAAACAACAAACCTACTTTCACCACGGATCCTGTTAAAATTGAATCACTAACTCGTCACCACTTCCAATTGTACGCTAGTCCTTCACAACGTAACCATTACACCTCGCCTGATGACTTACCATCACCATGGAATGAGGTTTACTTACCACGACGCGACATTGATGATAACATATGGCACCCCCTGTTACAACCATTGTTGATGGACGATTTGAAATTAGTATTACACGACGCGGCTAAATATAAGGCACCTGGCCCTACTAAAATCACTTATGAAGATATCAAACACCTAAGTCAATCGGGTCATTGTTACCTGTTACACATATACAACTACTGCTTCAACAATAACTGTATCCCTTCAACCTGGAAACTCGCTTACATCTTTCCAATACCAAAACCACAGGATTGGAATAGTCAATTAAGCAACACAAGACCCATCACATTACTGGAGACACCTAGAAAACTTTATGTTTCCATTTTATCTAAGCGCCTTAATTATATTTTAGCTAACAATTCAAATGTTACTACATATAACAACCGAGCCGGCATTTTAGGTCAATCGTGTCTTGAACCGCTGTTAGAAATTCAACATAGCATAGAAATTGCTAATAAACTTAACGTCCCTTTCTGGTTAGCTTTGCAGGATTTGAGTAAAGCTTACGACCGTATGAATATCAGCCTATTGCGTTTAGCACTTCTCTCAATCAAATTACCACACCGCATCACATCCATCCTATGTGATCTATTTACAAACTGTACCAATCAAGTTATTCTACCGAACAACAACTTAACATCACCTTTCTCAATGAAGCAAGGGATTCATCAAGGGGAAATTATCTCTCCTTTGTTATGGATTCTTTATTACAACCCACTCTTCCTTTACATAAATCAACAATCTCACCTATACTTCCAATGTTCATTTGATCGGATCCGTCACGTGCTCCATCCTGAATCAGATACGCCTCAGCACTTTCGCTCCACGGTCACGGCTTACCTTGATGATACATCCTGGATAACAAACGACCTGGATCAACTTAACAAAAAATTAAATATCGCAAATTCTTTTTATAAGATGGCAGATATCCAAGTTAATTTAGACAAATATAAGATTATTACTAATATTCCTAAGGTTAATTCCATTACATTAGAGGTTGACGATCAATCAATCACTTTACCCGTCACGAAAAAGACTCAAAGCGAAAGATTATTAGGAATACAGATTAACGGGTTTAATAATACAACTCCTGTCATAAAGAAATTGAAAGCGACGGTCGGGGCAATGTTCTCTACCATCATGCGAAAAGATATTACACATGATCACGTTGCTTACCTTATCAACAAAGTCCTGCTCCCGCGGCTTGAATATCAAATGCAATTCACCGTTTTATCTTATTCTAAAACTCAAGAAATTATGGCACCGCTCAAAAAACTTTTCAAGCACAAATTTAACCTTTCAATCTCCACCCCTAATTATGTTATATACAATTCTTTATTCCCTTATATCAATGACCTCTTTGCAAATCAGATCAAATCTCAAAGCAGCATCCTCACAGCTTTATTTAATACACCTATTTTATCGCCTATAGCTTTACACAAAATCACGTATACACTAAAAGAACTTTGGTTACCATCTTTTCCCTTATCCATAATACCTTTTTACAACACCCTTGTACGACCCACCTATCTAACCAGGGCTATTCGATTATTAAATTCATATAATATTAACATTCTTCCGAATTTTGATTTAGTTACTTTACACGGTAGATACCCGATTAGACATTACATACGCGACTTAGACGCCAAGGCTCTAAAATCCATGAGCAAAAAACGCATCTTGTACATGGATCAACTGGTTTCTTTATCAGGTTACCACCTCCTAACATGGGAAGAAGTGAAAATTGTTAACAAGAATAATTATAAAGGACCTAAACCTAAGTGGTTTTCACATATCGAAGACAACTACACGCTTAGTGATCACAGAAGGCTTATTACTCCCCTTCACGACATCATTGTTCATAATTACAATGTAACCCGACCTAAAATTCTCCAGTCAACACGCAACAATCATATTCATCATCCAAAATCGCAATTTATTGCCTTTTGGAATAACAATTGTACAAAAGCAAATGCCGACCTGGTCTTAGGGAAAACTATCGAACAAGATAATACTTACAACACATCGATCACCATTTTCCAACACTATCTTCCAACATTATTAACTGCCTCACAGAATTCACATGCTTCTCGCACACCTAACAGTAGTCACCATGCTATTTATCCGTGCCCAGGATGTCACATAAGAGAGCCTAATTACAGGCTAGGTTATAAATACACCTGCCTGGGAAGCATCAAAACCTCTTCGTGCAATATAATTAAAACGACACCTTATAATTATAATTGGATCAAAAAATTCGATGCTAAACATTTACCAAAAACTGCACTATTATTAAATAAACCCTTACACTTAATTCGTCTTACTTCATATAATGACTATTTAAACATTTTTTCGTCGACTCCTACTTTACATCACAGTAATATTAATCCAAATATTTCTACTAGTGATGCTTTATCATCTTTTTCATCTTCATTCCATTTTGATTTTTCTTTTATTTCTAAATGTTTATTAATTTCACCCTTTTATATTAATCAGTTTAAAAATAGTTTAATTACTTTCGACTCTTATCGATCATTTAATTTTTTTACAGATGGCTCTTTAAGCCATGCAGGTACTCCTGATTGTCGATATGGTTTTGGTTGGATTCAAGTGGCGCCTAACACACCCAGATTACAATTTCAAGGATGTTCTTGCTTTTCGCCTTCCTCAACCCGGGCAGAAATATTTTCTATCCTGACAGTCTTACTCAGTATTCCTTCGTATAGCTCGTGTGTCATCAACACTGACTTTCAAAATTGTATTACTACTTTTTATAATTTCATCAACGAACATCGTACACTTTCAATTAGGCAGCAGTTAAAAATCAACAACTACGACTTATGGTATACTATCAGAGAACTTGTCTTTCAAAAACATCTTATAGTTACCTTTGTAAAGGTGAAAGCTCATGACGGCATTGTAGAGAATGATATAGCTGATAATTTGGCTAAAACCGGTGCGCTAGGAAATGATCCTATTTTAATCAATCCTCGTTTTATCTCTAATTAGCTAGCAACTATTATCTGGAATGGAATGGCTCCTATTGTCTCCAATGTAAGAAAATTCTGCAACACACCTACAGCAGCTGCTGAATTTACTAGACTCATGAATAGTTCAGCTTACGCTCCCATCACTAATAGTATTACTGCAAATTTAATTGACTGGGATCTTACGTCTAAATGGCTCAAACATAATCCTCTGGATTCCCCGACTAGCCGTAAGCTCACGGCTATTCAAGCTTATAAAGTTAAATCAGCTACTCTACAATTACCTACCCTCGACAAACGCCAATTGTTTTATCCTGCTTTGTACCTGAAGCTCACTTTACTATGCCCTACTTGTGGCCAGGAACCAGACTCTAATGATCACATCGGTCAATGCGTACATTCAGTGGACGCCTTATTCAATATACTCTTAAAACATCATACCACGTTAATCAACGCATTACACTCTCTTCCTAATGACCTCTTGATTGATAATAACTTCATTCATCATATAGCATCATATAATTTTTTTCCTCAACCCGACAGTACTCCTGCTGCCTTTATTACAGACGTTCACAAATTACTCATATACAATTTTTTCCCTAAAATTTTAACAACTTTAATCTCACGTCTCATTCCAAGACACACTCACATTAGAAACAAAATTATGTTAGACCTCTTTTCGGCTATACAACACGACATTCATGATGACATATGGAATACCCACGCTCGCAATCTCCATGACTTTGAAAAATCTATCCTCAACATCAATAAAAGAGACAAGAAAAATTACCGTTCCACCTTTCGTTCATCCAAGAAGAAACATTCATCTCTTCTTCGTAAGCGTTCACACGGTGTTGCTTTTCCGGTTACTCAATCCAACAATGATGTTCCCGTCCTTGCTAGCACTCCTCGTAGTACTCAAGTCAATTCAAGACAATCATCCTTTGATCCCTTTAATGAAATTGAAAATTTTAATCCTTTAGCCAGATTCGACCAGGGTGCCTTTATTAGATATACTAGTTGTAACTTTTTACACTCGGGTTCATGGCAGTCGCATCGAGCTCGTAGTGATGTTTTTAATATAGACTTTTCTTCTTTTCCTTTTTATAGATATTTTTATAATAATAGTTATTTTGGTTCTTTATCCGGGTTTAAATTTTATTTTTACGCTTAATGCATCACCTTTTTTTTTGTTTTTTTCGGGTTTTTTAGGTAGTTCTTTTTTTTCCTCTGTGATTTAGGTTATCTCTTTTATATTGATAACAACTAAATCGGATCCCGACATAGATATAGTTTCTATATTTAGTTGTATTCATGTATTTCGACATTATAGCTTGTTTTGACAAGTTCTTATGTCTCCGCATGTACGAGGTGATCCTCCAGTAAAAATAAAAATAAAATATACGTACTATTCATGATTTAATGATAATGTATGATTATTTTAGCAACCATTTATGTGCTTACGATTTTAAATTATACATACAAATAAAGAAAGTAGTATATAATATATATACTATTTTAAAATCACCGATTTATCTAGGACGAAAATACTCTCTTGAATAAGTCAATCTTAACCACATTTTTAAAACAAAATATTTGTCTTGAACGCCATATAACTAAAGTATAATTAATTCCCTTATAAACTAATTTTAAATAATATATATTAACATACCATTTAATGTTATTAATTTTAAATTTCTATTTATTATAATATAGCTTATGCTCCAAAACTAACAAACATTTTTACTGGAAAATAGAAGCTTAGCTTTGCTTATTTCTTCTACGATGATTATGTTATTAAGCAAAACAATTTCTATATAAAGTAGCCCTAATTTAATAATAAATATAAAATGATTATTAAAATATTTTTTTTTCATGGTTTATTTATAATTGAAAAACTTCATAATCGTCTATATCTACACTTCCATATATTGAAAATTAAATATCAGGATAACTACTTGAATAAACATGATTAACCACCCACGTAGTATGACTCAAATCAATCTTTCCACGGTAAATAAATCTAAAGTTTAATATAATTTTAAAATATTTTGACAAATATTATAAAAATCTGTTTATTGTTTACAAAATAATTTTAAACATTTAAGAGAAATATTTGGTTTTTTAAGAATAATGAATGGTTGATAAAAAAAATTTAGAGAACGCTGCACGAAAATATTGAGACCTAATGCATAAAATAAGTGAGTGTCATCTTCACCGGCGTAAATAATATCATCATGTCATCAAGTAATTTTTCATAATCACTAGTAAGTTCTTGAGGATATTTAAAAAACATTTAATTATCTTCTTTAGAGTATCAAAAACTTTACAGTTTGAAATTACATATGGTCATGCAAGGGTATTTTATTTTCACCTCATCCAAAGGTTATATTTGTGTCACAAGTGCACCTTTAATGATCACCTGAATAGTGCTAAGAAAAAAATAAAAAAAATAGGCAAACTTACCACACCACAAATCAAGTCACAGGATCTCCACTAATAAAAACGTGGCGACATATCGCAGGTGCAAATGATATTCTAAAGCCGACCAATTTCAGTCAATTGTTGTTCATTATCACTCAATTTTAAAATGAAAATATTTTTTTATAATTCTTGAATAAATTAATAAATTATTTTCCATAACATAATAATTGATTATATTAAACTCTTCTTGATAGCACTGAAGTGCAATCTTTCATTTAATTATTATGTAAAGAATATAATTATAGGAGCTCTTTATTATCACATTTTTTATGAAAGCTTAAACACCATCTATGTATACTATGTATATATACTAGTACGATAAATTAACTTGAAATAATAAATTCTTTATAAGAATCGTTTTCCTTTTCAAACCAACGCAAAATTTTGAGATCAAACTATAAGTAATCATATTATTATTTGATATCATATAAAGTGCGAATAGTAGGTCATTTTAATAAAGTGAATAATATTAATAGCCATGATTCGTATTTATAAAGAAACAATATTGGTAAAAAAAATGGTTGACATATATTCACATCACACTTGTACTAGTTTCATCCGGAAATTTTTGAAAGGTAGAACTTCGCAGTTTTACACTATAATATCGCAGTACAGTCAAACTTCGATATACCGATACTGTTGGTTTGGGAAAAAATCATCGGTAGATCGAATTATCGTTATATCATAAAAATCCTATATACCGATATATATATTGTACGTTGATCAATATCGGTATAAAAATTTTTTCACATACAAATTTATAAATTTTATAATTTTTATTCATGTAATACAGTTAGTATTTATTTAATATCACATTACAAAGTTTGGACAAAATTATCTAATGTAATTTGTTTCGAACTATTAATATATGATTTCAACACTTGATGTCTTAGTTTCTGTAATATACTTAATTCACTTGGATTAACAGAAACATCGGATGAATACTCAAAAAATACAACAAGGTTATCCAAATGATCCAAAGCTTCTCTTTTTGAAATTATTTCCATAGGTCCTTCATTCGGATCAATTTCTGGTTCGTTATTTGATTTTACCATCGATATAATTTCGTCATCCGTTAACCCTTCATTACCCTTCAAAAAGTCATCTATATGAAGAAATTCTTCCACATTCATAGGGTCATTGAATGGGAGTTGATCAATTAGATCTTGCAATTCCATTTCATCCCGAATTGCTTGATCATCATCATCATCAGTTTCGTCATCTGATTCATCCATGTCATCCTGTGGTAAAATTCCTGTATGGCGCCAACAATTAGAAATTGTCCGTTGACTTATGGAATTCCAAGCATCACTACTAAAATTAATGGCATCATGAATATTTAAAGGGGTGGCTCCTTTGTTTAATTCCTGTGAAATTTCATATGCTTCAATCCTATTTCTGATAAGTAATTTCCGGTACTGTGCCTAAATTATTGAAGTTTAAAATAAAATTTATGCTAATCATTAAAAGAATAAAAAAAATAAAAAAAAACCATCACTAACCTTAAAAGAATTAATAATTCCCGCATCACAGGGCTGCAAGTGGGATGTAGTGTTTGGTGGCAAAAAATGCACAGCCACATTTGTTAAATTTAGATTTTCATTTATGACATGTACTGGAGCATTATCAACAATTAAAAGAATTTTGCGACGTTGTAATCGCATTCGTGCATCCAATTTTGCAAGATAATCGTTCCATATCGAAACTTGCATCCAAGCTGTTGAATTCCAGTAGTAATTAACTGGCAATTCTTCCTTTTTTTTCCGTGTAATATTCGTGGATTTTGGTATGTATGAATAAAGGTCGGCTTCAATTTTTCAGTTCCAGTTGCGTTACATGTAAGGAGAAGAGTAACCCGTTTTTTTGATTTCTTTTTTCCAGAAAGTGGCCCTTGTGCTAGTGTCTTTGAAGGTTCCAGGTCCCAGTACAATCCTGAAAATAACATAAAATGTTAGAATTTTTTGAAGAAGATCTTGATTACCGGTTTCATCACAGTTAAAAACATCATTTAAGTCATAATTCTTGATAATTTCACGTAATTTTCTCCTTTCTTCTTCTAAAGTTTCTAATGGTGCACTGTTTGCTTCACCCACTTAACATATTCTTTTAAATGATGGCGTTGTTTAAATTTATCTAACCATCCATTAGAAGCGGTAAAATTATCAATTTCAAACCCTCGCGCAAAAATTTTTGCCTTTTCACGTAAAATATCACCGCTAATTATAACTCCTGCAGCAAGAGCATTTGTTAACCATAGCGCAAGAGCTTCTTCCACTTGAGGAAAGCTAGGTGGCCTTTCTCTTTGTTTATTTGCTTCTGCTGAATTGGGATTTACAAGCAGCCACTTATCTTTGTTTTTTAAAATATCAGAGACAGTGTTTTGCTTGATTTGAAATATGGCTGCGAGTTCTTGTTGAGTAAGCCGTGGTGTCTTCTGAGAATCTAAACAGAGTTGACGCTTTTGCGTGTGCATTAAAACAACTCTTTTCTTTGGTTGTAATGAATCATGTGTTATTTTCCTTTTTCTTTGTAGTTGAGGCATGATTTGTATAAAACGCGAAATGTATTTTTTTGATTTTTGATACTTTCATTAAATGCATTATTTCAAGAATGATATTTCACAGATACCGAAATGTTGCATGCATCTAAAGAGCAAAAAAAGATAAGGTCACGTGAAAGTGTAACCTAAATATCGGTACAATGTTACTATTCGTTACTATAAAGGGACAAAGAACTTGTATCGTTATATGTTACAACGCGAATTTATATATAATATCGATATATTGAGGTTTTTTTATTAATTGTGAAACGGGACAATAAAAATTTATCATTAAAAGCAATTATCGGTATATAGAATATCGGTATATCGAAGTTTAACTGTACTAACGAAAGGTATCGCAAATTTATTTTTCAGTTCGTAAAATTAGGTTGTAGTAACCAGTAGATTCAGTATTAAACATGCATAAAAATTTTTCCTTACGTTAATAACAAATAAAAGAAACACGAAGCAAAACCTCTCTCTAGAGGGAAATAAGATTTGAAATTCATGATCATCTTTGAAAATTTAATGTTCTATGTATCATATTATGTCACCAATAAAGATACAGATACGAAATTTGATTAAAGTTATAACTTTCATTTTTTAATTAATTATTTAAGGACAAAACACCTTCAAATATTGTAATCGTTAAGAAGAAATCAAAATTACTTTGTTGCATAATTCATTTTTAGAATCAATGCCTATGTATATTACATATAATAAATTATACATTATACTATGATATGTGTACGAAATCACTCTGCGCTACAGAATGTTGTGCGATAAACTCTATTATTAGTTTCATTCGTCGCTTTTAAAAATACTTCCATGGATCCGAAACGTAAAGTCAGCATCACGGGACGGTTCAATCCTAAGTGAGCGTCAGGTAGATCAACTTCGAACTTGCCCAAGAAATTCATCTCGGGCTCATCACAATATGTTGCACTATATTTGGAAGTATAATAAATGGAGAAGACTATGGAAGTTTGATTTGGTTGACTCGGAAGTAAGCGCTGAGAGAATTCTTTGTCCACATCCACCTGTACTTCTTTCTTGGCCATTAAATAAAATTTGTCGATCCTACCGAAGCTATTTTTACGAGATAGTGGATCACCAGGTTGCTAGTATTTAAAACAAAAATTAATAATGTTATACTCTTTGCTTTTTTATGTTATTGACGCTTACCCATTTGGGTGAAACTAGAACTCCATATGTCCACTTCAATACTCTAGTGCTCACTGCTTTTGTATCAAGTCCATATTCACACGCACCACTTACAACCGCAATAACCGGACGAGGTGGGACTGTAACAAAAGAGTGTTTAAGCATAATTTGAATGTACTCACACACTTTTATCAACTAATAAGCATACCTGCTATTTTAATTTTGTCCCCGAATGTTTGTTTAACTTTAGTTTGAAGATATTTTGATTCGCTAAAGCCCCCAACCAAAAACATCACTGAACAATCCGGACATTTCTTCAATTGATCCTTGATCAATTTCAAAATCTTATCGATCACTGGGTCAAAAAACCCTTTTACTGTCTTAAAATCGAGATCAATAATCCAATCATTCTTACGCAGTTCATTTTTTTCAGATCCAGTGACATATTTCTTAAGAGCTGGACATTTTCTCTCGATATCCCATTCAAAAGTTTCGAAATCGGACTCTTCGCCAGTAAATGGAATTTTAACATGAAAACAGAATTGTTGCACCATATAATTGACCTGGCCATAGTTTTTCTCTTTTAGCTCATCCATCGCAGATTTACTTACTTGCTTTTCAAGAAATTCTAGAAACTTATCATCTACATAAGTTCCACCACAAAAGCCATCTGACATCATAGTCGTTTCTCCTAACTTATTATCTGGTAATAATTTCCTAACAGTTAAATCCACGGTTCCTCCACCACAATCAACAATTAAGTATTTGGCTAAATATATAACGCAATTATTTGTATGATTATAAATGAACTAAAAAAGACTTAACGTTAATAAATACATACCTCCAGTTGATAATCCATGTTCTTTTAGAATATTCATACAATGGATCGCTGCTGCTTCCGCTATAAAATTAAATCAAGTATTATCAAAATATCACGTGGCTGTGTATTACACAATATTCAAATTTTGTTTCTTACGTTCAGTGGTAAACTGAAGACTTAATGTACCAATCCTTTTGATCAACCCGGCATCAAATAAGCATTTTCTCATTATTGTCTTCGTTTTCTCAGAGAATCCTAAAATAATAATTTTTAATATTTTGTGTAAATATACAGTACTTTTTATAACTTACCAGCAGGCACAGTAACAATTATTCGCACGTGCCGGTAAAAATCAATATCAGGCCAACAACGTTTGATTTCGTCTTTTATAACCTACAAAATCACAAAACTAACTGGTAACTTATTCTTTATAACTAGGAAGTACAATGTATTTTATCGTTATACCTTTCCTAAAAAAAGAAAGAAAATAAGAGAATAAAAAATTCTCCATGCAATTAGTTTTTTTAAGTCAAGCCATGAGCACTAAAGCCGAAGGATACATAATTAATTACCCATTTCACGAAGATAATCAGTTATTGCTCTTTCGGGAGTAATTCCATTCGGTAATTTAGGCTTTTTGGTTTCTGGAACGTCTCCCAAATGAAGTTTAAACATCTCAACCGGTCTTGGTTGTTTATTCTTAGCTTTTTTGGAAGGTTCGTTAGCTAATGCCTTAGCTCCCCATGTGATAACATCTTCATAGTCTTCATCATATTGCAATACGGTATTTGTTTTCATAGGACCTTTAACTCCCAGCCAATTATCGTTCACTACAATCGCTATTTTCTCCTTTTCGGGTTTAATATAGGCGAAAGAAAAACCCTGTAAAAGAATATGACGGTTGTGACGTTATCTTAGCTATTCGGATATTGACAAACGATACTTTAAGAAATTTACCGAAAATGTTGTGCCAAAATCTAAGAATAAAAAGACGACTCATTAACAAAAATAATAATTTTTGCTAATAATTATGAATAATTAGGGTTTTACCTATCCCAATAACTACACGTGCATCTTCTACCGGAGGTTCAAACTCGATTGGAATCATTTTTCTTGTAGGAAAAAAAATTTTATCTACTAATAATAAATGTATCGAATGTATTGCACGTACTGCATATAAACCAAAGAAATTTTTGAGTTTTTAAATGTAAATAATTCCTTTTATAAACGAACGCTCACCTATTAAAAAAAGAAAGGATTTACTGTTAATTTGAAAATAGTACCGGGTAGTATCACGTGACCGATAAGCACATCGAAATATCACATATTCACAAAAATAATATAAATGACACCTTGAAAAGGGAATAAAATGGTTGCTTATTTTGCATTTAAGCGCTACTTTTTTATATGAATTAAAATGTATAAATGTTATCTCGAAAAGGGAATAAAATGATTCCTTATTTTTGTATTTAATTGTTTTAAGTGCTGCATTTTATGAATTAAAATACATAAATGATACCCTGAGAAGGGAATAAAATGATTGCCTATATTTGTATTTTATTGTTTTAAGTGCCGCTTTTTATATGAATTAAAATACGTAAATGATACCTTAAAAAGGAAATAAAATAATTGCCTATATTTGTATTAGTTGTTTTAAGTGCTGATTGAAGGTGGATTGTGTACCAATTTTGTTCCGTCACTGATTTCATTATTTGAATATTTATAGTTTGGTGAAATTATTTATATATACATGATATTCCTTTTTTATACAAAATTTTTCTAAGGACCCAGTCCAGGTTATATATTCTTTATACACAATATTGTTCTCTTCTCAAATATCTTAGCCAAATATCATGCAGATTTTCTTAGACCGATATTTTTATTAAAGCTGAGTAAAAAAAAAATAAGATGTAAATGAAGATTCTTATAAAGTATATATAAAGATTATAAAGTGAGTTAAAAATAGAATATAAAGCTTATTTATTTATGATGCTATTACTACGTGACCCATTTTCATCCAATAATTCAGTCCTGTGATCGATATACCATTCAATAATAGGTATTTATCAGTTAAAGTTTCATCAGGTCCTTTTATCAACTTAAAAATTGTTATTGTTGTGGCTTTAGATAACGTTTATCTTTCATTACGTGTTACATGATTCCGGTATTCTGCATTTAAAATGTAAAATTGCATATCTAACGCACTCACAAGAAAAATCACATATGTGTTTGAAACTTAAATAATAAATTTTGAAACGAAAATAATAGGTTAGCGAATGAAATGTTAAAATGTATGAAGCTACTAACTGAAAAAGAGGGATTAATACGAGAGTCTTAGAGTTACTTCTTTGCTCCTGTAAATTTTTACAGCTAATTATTTAATTTTTTTTTATCACTAATTATATAAAGATTTAAGTTTCTTATGCAAAACATTTTCAAATTTCAACCCTACAACGTAAAGATATTAATTAGCATTGAGAAGGAAAAAAATAAATAATCGATAACTTAATATTTCCGATTTACTAGTTGTTGTTCATCTTCGCAATATTATGTTACCCCGCTAAGCATACGAAAAAATTATTAAAATAACAGATAATTGGTAGTTGTTTATCGAGATATTACGCATTTAGCACATTTTTTAGTCAATATCGGTTTTTTATATAAATAAATAGCACGAAATTTTAACGAAATTTGGGATTCAATAGAATGTTCAGAATAATAAAATCGTAAATTTATTAATTATAACTAACTTGTGTGAACTGAAGAAGATAAAAAAAAATAATAATAATAATTTACATTAATATATATTTATATATAACATTTTATTCGCTATATATAACATTGTTGATATGATAATAAATTATCTAAATTTCCGCACTAGAAAACGTCGTGCGATAATCTTTGCCAGTCGTTTGGTTTTTCGCTGTTGCAATAATTTCCATAGAACCGAAACATAGTGTCAATAAAACAGGACGATTCATTCCTAATTGCTGACCAGGCAATTCAATATTGAAACTGCCCAATAAAATCATTTCAGGTTCATCACAATATGCTGCATCATCTTTGGAAGTATAATAGATGGTGAATTTAAGTGTAGTAGCGTCTGGTTCCGGCGGACTAAAACACTGTGAATATTCATCGGTTGCATTCACTTCTGTCCCTTTCTTAACCATTAAACTAAATTTTTTGATTCGACCATTCGGCATCTTACGGTTAGGCGGATCACTGGTTTGCTGAAATTCCAAAGAAAAAAATTAAAATGTATTAATTTTTTTTTTTTTAAATCTATTGATGCTTACCCATTTAGGCGCAATTTCGACTCCATATGTCCATTTCAATACTCTCGTGCTTATGGACTTCATATTAAGCCCATATTCGCATGCACCATTTGTGATTGCAATAACTGGACGAGGTGGGACTGTAACAAATTTAAAACAAATTTAAAATTGAATGTTCCGTCTCTTTTTTATTTTATCAACCAAACAAACGATAAACATACTTGCTATTTTAATTTGGCTTTCGAATTTTTGTTTAACTCTGGATTGAAGATATTTTGACTCACTAAATCCTCCAACCAAAAATATTACTGAACAACTCGTACATTTTTTCAACTGTTGTTCGATTAAAGTTAATATCGACTCGATCACCTTATCAAAAAGCGATTTCACAGTTTCAAAATCAAGATCAATAATCCAATCATTTTCAACCAATTCATTTTTTTGCTTTCCAGTGACATATTTCTTGACAGCCGGACATTTTCTATCAATATCCAATTCGTAAGTTTTGAAATCAGCTTTATTTCCAGTGAATGGTATTTTAACTTGAAGGCAAAATTGTTGCACCAAATAATTGACCTGACTGTAGTGGTTTTTCTTTAACATATCCATAGCAGATTTACCAACTTTGCTCTCAAAAAATTCTAGGAAATTTTTATCTACGTAGGATCCACCGTAATATCCACATGTACTTATTGTCATCTCTCTTAATCGACTTTCTGATAATAACTTTCTAACGGTTAAATCTACGGTTCCTCCTCCACAATCGACAATCAAGTATTTTGCTAAGTTAAACCGTATTATTTAGAAAATTAGTATGGAATAAGGACAACAAAAAAAAAAGCTTTAATGACAGGGTAGATGGTATATACCTCCGATTGTTAAACCATGTTCTTCTAATGTACTCATACAATAAATGGCTGCGGCTTCCGCTATAAAATAAATCAAATATCATAAGACGATGAATTGCGTGGTTTTCGGAGTTTAATTTTTGTTTCTTACGTTCGGTGGTAAATTGAAGACTTAATGTACCAATCCTCTTGATTAAACCGGCGTTATATAAACACCGTCTCATAGTTGTTTTGGTATCCTCAGTGAATCCTAAACATAATATTTTTTAACATTTCACATATGTGCAGTACATTTTAAGAATGAATTACATTACCAGCAGGTACAGTGACAACTATTCGCACGTGACGGTAAAAATCAATATCAGGCCAACAACGTTTAATTTCTTGTTGGATCACCTATCAAATCACAAAAATTTATTCATAACGTATTTGAATGAAAAGAGTACATCTATCTTTTTTTATTATCATACCTTTCCTAGAGAAAAAAAGTATAATTTGTTATAAAATTTATTTTCGAACAAATTTCATGCGAGCTTTTAAACAATACGCGTAAGAAAACACTGTTAATTACCCATTTCACGAAGGTAATCGGTTATCACTTTCACAGGAGTCATCCCATCCGGTAATGTGGGTTTCTCTTCTTCTGGTACGTCTCCTAAATGAAATTTAAACAATTCAATCGGTTTTGGCGGTTGTTTATTATTTTTATCTCTTCTAGAAGGTTCAATGGCTAGCGCCTTATTTCCCCATGCGATAACATCTTCGTAGTCTTCATCGTATTGTAATACAGTATTAATTTTCGCAGGACCTTTAATTCCTGGCCAATTATCATTTACTACAATATCTACTTTCTCATTTTCGGGTTTAACGAAAGCGTAAGAAAAACCCTAGCGAGGATAGTAACGTGATGTTAGTCGATTGGGAGATAAAAAAAATCAGAAACAAGTAATTTCTCAATTTACCGAATACGTTGTACCAAAATCTAAATTTTGGATAGTAAAAAATGAGAAAGGTTATTTTATAAACGTCGATAAAATTTCGTTAATATTGCTTGCTACTGTACCTATCCCAACAACTACACGTATATCCTCTACAGGAGGTTCAAACTCAATTGGAATGTTTGGTAATGGAGTTTTTTTTGAATGAAACATTTTATCTATCGAATAAGTAAATGTGCTGAAAGTATATATATATATATATAATTATTTACGTATATCAAAATAATTATAAATGACGAAATCAAAATACTTGTTTCAAATAAAATCCAAAAAAAAATTTATCCGTGGAAATTGACTACTTTCTTTATTCATTGTTATAAAGTTAGCAGCTTATTCTAATGAATCTGATGACGGGGACTCGAAAAAATTCGGAAAAAATTCCGATAAATGAGCATTTCTTTTATTCATCCTTATATAGTTAGTTACTTGTGCTAACGTACCTGAACCCGCTTTTAAATCACAAATTTTTATCACGATAACGGAAAAAATTCCGATTTTATTCTTTTACCAATTAAAGTAAAAAAAAATTTTTGATAATGCCGGCTGATCTAAGGTCACGCTAGTGATGCATTTCATAGTAATAATACCAGCAAAATGATCAACGGAATTTTAGTTAATGCAAATTCCATAAATCTGCAATAATGATTGGCTATATATCATGTGTCACAAAAAATTCAAATCCATATAAGATTCCATTTTTATTATAATAATGGAATATTTCGTGTAAAAAAAAACCACTCTTTAAAAAAATTCTATTTTTATCATAATAATGGAATATTTCGTGTGAAAAAAAAAAATAAAATCTATAAAAAATTCTATTTTTATCATAATAATGAAATATTTCGTGTGAAAAAAAAAATCAACTCTATAAAAAATTCCATTTTTATTACAATAATGGAATATTTTCGTGTAAAAAAAAATCAACTCTATAAAAAATACCATATTTATTATAATAATAACCGTATCTCTGCCTGGTGATTATCTATGATGCACATATCATTGTACTTCCTATTTCTATTAAACAAAGAGTTTATTGTGCTACGAACGATGAACTTTATTGATAATCACAATCACAAGCATTGATTTATAGAATATATAGATGCGTCAAACTTTTGTTTTAAGTCCGTCGTTTTCATCAATAAAGATGGGTAATACAAGCACACATTTTGAAGAAACCATGCAAGAGCAGGTCTTGGGGCCAATACTTTATTCAGGTAAAAAGTGTTATATAATTAATAAAGAAAATTATAAACACTTTTCAAAATCTTCCGATAAAACTTTAGGAAAGTTAAATTGCGAAAGAAAATATCATTTAATTAGCAATACAACTTACAAAAATTTTATAAACGATCAGCAACGAAGTGCCTCAAACCTACATATTCAACCGCAAATCTTTGGTCCAATAAATTATCAAAATAAGGTGATTTACGCTTTATCTTGTCCAATAAAAGTGTTCAAAGAAAAGATTATAGGATATGTATATATTAGTGATGTTTATTACGTCATAAGTGAAGAAGAGTATCTTTTGAATAATGATCAAAAAAAAATGCAGCAACTTCAGCAATTCATGCAACAACTTGTGCGGCCAATAAATTATTATAATAACACAGAGGGTTATGGAATTAGTAAAGAAAATTATGAATTTATTTTAGAAATAATTCCTGCAATCAAAAAAACAAAGCTGATAGTTAATGAAGTTTGTTATATAATAAGCAAAAAAAAATATGATAGCTATCTTAATATGCAAAATGAACATATACGAAAACTCCTGCGAAAAATTGTATTAGAACAAAAATCTTCTAAAAGCACAGAGAGTTACTTAATTAGTGAAGATAATTATAATCATTTTATAACGAAAATTCAAAGTCTTAAACAAAAAGAAAAAAAAGTACGTCATGAAAAGTATTATGAAATAAGTGGGGAAACTTATAGTCTTTTGCAAAACATTCAAAACGGACAACAAATTCCAGAACAGCAAGATGAATTACCATTCATGCAACAAGTCATAGGGCAGATAAATTATTTAAACAAGGATTGCTATATAATTGATAAAGAAAATTACGAGTATTTTTTCAAACTTTCAAACAAACAATCTGAAGGTCAAGTAAAAATTAAAGAAGAGTATAATGTGATAAGTAAGGAATTTTACAACGAAATTCTACAACAACTCACTTCTGAAAAGTTACAATACATGCAACGACAAATCTTGGGTCCAGTAAATTGTCTTAATGAGGAAATTTATATAATTGGCGAAACTTATGGGAATGATTTAAATGACGAACAAATTATAAGAAGAATCAAGATAGATAAAGAATATTATATAATAGACAAAGAAGCGTACGACAAGGTATATGATCACTTACGATTCCAACAATTTGTAGAAAGACTTAGTGTAAAATTAATTAATCATAACAACACAGTATTTTATGGAATTGATAAAACAAATTACGATAATATTATTTCGGAAAAAATTCCTAAGGAACAAATCATGGAAAGTATGCCTGTTCAAGAAAATTATTACGTAATAAGAAAAGATGCGTATACTGGCTATTTTCAAGGCAATCGGCAAATCGAAAATTTTATGGAACAATTCACATATGATTTAGATAATTGGCATTATTGTATTTACAAAGAAAATTATGATTGTTTTTTTAAGAATATTATTAATGATAAAGAATTAAAACAAATAACAGCAGTAAAAAAATATCATGGAATAAATAGAGAGGTTTACGATGAATGTATTTTAAAAATCGATCCAAAACAACAAGTTAAATTAATGCTTCAAAATTTCACGCAACGACAAGTCTTAGGACGGTTAAATTATTTAGGCGAGGAGTGTTATGTAGTTGACAAAGAAAATTATAATAATCTTTTAAACCGAATTCAAGCCGATCAACGAACCATTGATCAAATTGCCAGACCAATAAGAATAAGTGTTGATTATTATATAATAATTAAACAAACTTACGACAGTCATTTAGGACCCGTCGACACTAGTTCTAAAAGAAATGATTTAGTAAACTATATTCTATCACAAAATCAAGCGCTTGAAGAAGAGTGTAAAAAATTAAGAAACAAAATATCACGATATCAAGCGTTTGAAGACGAATGTAAAGAGTTGAAATCGCAAAATCAAGCGTTTGAAAAGGAGTGTGAAAGGTTGAAATCGCAAAAAAAAGAGTATGAAAATCAAATTACTGAATTAAGAGGCGAAGCCACCAAATATCAATCGGAATTAGGTGATGCAACATCATTTCATCTAGGAAATCAAGATTCTAATAGCACCAGTAAGCTATCAGATGATATTCGTATGCTACATGAAAAGTTAGTAGGGTTTTGTAATGTAAAGAAGAAAGTTGTTATTAATTATCAGGAGCTAAAAGAACTCATGAAAAAATATGATTGTTTAACTACCGATGAAATAAGCAAAAACCTGATTTCTGGAGTGTTAGAACGTACCGTGATTGAGACCATCCTCGAAAAAACAAATGTGTACTTAAATTATGAAAAGGTTAACAAGAAACAACGACAGGACTTAGCAAAAAATAACAGAAAACAACAGCCATATTTAGAAGCAAAAATTCTCAGTACGGCTGATGAACTGTTGAAGATGACAGATTTGTTTACAAAGATTCGCGTCGGAAACGATAGAGTTAGCGAAGCTATTCCAACCAAATTACGCCAGCAAGTTTATGCTATTCTTGGAAATCGTGGATTTTCCGAAACTTTTGAAAATAACAATGACGGTAAAGAACATCCATTTATTGTGAAATTACAAGAAGATATTTTGAACATAATGAATCGTTATCGAGAATTTGAAAATCAAGAAAGATTGAAAAAAAGTACAGAAGAAATCAACAAGATTATTAGGGATGTTATCACCATATTTTTTTTCAGATTAAAAGTACAACAGCCTATCGCCGCCTGGTATTGGCTTCCGAAAGGTACAAAGATCGACACATTAAGAATGGAAGCATCTTGGGACACAAATGAAACTGATTTACAATTTGAAATTTGTGCATTTCCCCTAGTTGGATCCAATATTAATCAACCTAACGAGAAAGTGATATTTCCGGCACAAGTTATCATGAATACTCTAGATGAATAATTACTATACAACAACCCTCTTTGTTATTATTGTTATTGATGGTTGCTATTATTATTATCCTTATTATTATTTATTTTATCGAAAAATACCAATAAAGTTTTAACGTAGTTCTATTTCATTTGGTATGAGGGTCTGCAACATTTTCTTCAGGGTTATCGCACTAGTACAAAGTTTTAAATTGTTCGAATCGTAAGCGTATTTACTGATCATTTTGTTACACACATTTTTCTTTTGCTTTTCGTTGTGTGATAATATTTTTGATAACCTGTACGTTATGAATATGATATTATAAAAAAGTTGTTACATTCTTTAATTTATCCTTGATATAAACTCAATTTATAAACGTGATTCTAGCGTGACGCTTCGGACACTCCAACGATTCCTGTTGCCTAGTCATAATAAATCATGTGAAAGATGCATCATGATCTTTATGAATCAGAATTTAGTTAATACATATCAGCTGAGATAGTCAATTCAGCGGATCATCGGTCAGTATAGAGTAATTCTTATGAAAACATCTAAGCGAAAATTAAAAAAATATATATCTTATTGGTATCTAAATTTGCTTATTTTTAAACATTTTTCTATAATGACTTATTTATTAATACAAAAAAAAAATAATAAATTTAAACCATGTAATATTTTAATTTCTTTATTAAAAATGAGAAAATTTATATAAATCAGTATGGTCATATAGTTGTATAAATTTATAAAAGCATGTTTAATGGAAATCAGAATGATTGATTAATTTAGACAGTAATTTTGACCAATAATTTATGAACTCATCGTTTGACATCGAAAACATTACATACGTGGCAAACCTGTCAGACGGCAAGCAGGCCGATCGGTCTTCGACTAAAATGAAGCGCATCGAAAGGACATACAAGTCAGAACCCAGCCGAAAAAAAACGTAAGAAACGAAACACACCAAAGGGTTCTGTCGACATCTTTAACAATTTAGCGGATTTGTTGAGGAAGTTAGCGTCTAAATAGATTTCTTTTTGTTGTAACGTAGTATTTTTTTTTTAGACGAATTTTTTTTTGTTAAATATTTGTTTGTTAGTTTTTTCCTAATACCGCGTTATATATAGTTCAGTAATTGCGTGGAGCAGTCTCAAACTGGTTTAATCTGTAATGGGGCATAATATTGGGAGGGAATCAAAAGTAAGTCGCTCGTCAGATAGTGTCTCTGCTTTCTTTAAATATTTAGGTTTCACTTCATAGAGTGACTTTGTTGTATAGATGTAATTTTTTACGTTTATGTTGGATCCGATATGATTAGATCAGTCCTTACACGGATCTAAGGGAATTCAAAAAAAAAAACTCATTCATGATCAACACGATAAAATATTTTTGCATTTTAGGGTCGGAATTACGTAATTCTGCCTGACATTATCTAGACAAGGGATAGTGCTCCTGCGGAATGACAAAGGATTCGAATCACAAGTTATTTGTCATCTGCTATTTGGAACAAAACATTTAAGCAAGTCCTATTATCAAAGCTACTAGTACCATTCAATTCTAACTCATTTAAATTTACAAAAGGCGGAATAATTTTTGTGACGGATTGTAAAATATTGCATGATTAATTAATGAATCTTAGTATTTTACAAAATAATTCACCATTTTTTGGAGAATTATTTATTATAAAGCTAGGGATGGCAACGGTCAGTCACATTCGGTCATCGGTTGGTTATATGACCGGTTAATATCCTTCGATGACCAATCATTTTCTAACCGACCGTTTAACTAATCAGTTCATTAAAAATTTTTTAACGAATTTACAGTTTCAATTTTTCGTTTACACCCCCAGGATTTTTTATGTAAAATAATGCATGTAATTTAGGCAGGAATTAGACAAATCATTAATTATTGGCCGGAATTATTATCATTTAAAATTTTTGCTCACTTTTTTTACCAAAATTTTAGCCGAAATTAATGATAATTCTGGCCATGCATTTTTTTTATTATTATTATTAGGCCACTCCAAAGCAATTATTTGTTCAACATAACATGGGGGTCACAGTAAGTAGGAGGGAAGATAAAGAATAATAAAAAAAAAAGGTGAAAAAGTTTTTTTGGTTAGACGGTCGGTAAGATAGTCAGTTAAACGTTCGATATCAGCCACGGTTATGACCAGTTTGACCGTTGCCATCTCTATATAAAAAGAATATTAATAAATAAACTATTTTTGTAGCCTGAATTAATTCAACAATTTTATAATTATGGTTATTACCCATTTCGATAATAAGCTCTATTAATTCTCTGGATCATTCTATTAATCTAGTCAATACTTCATGAAAAATTCATGTTTTGAAAAGCAAGGTTCTGCTCCAGGAATATGATTTATTTGATAATCAAATTGATAAGGTTCGTGTTTTCGTTAGTAAAAAGATTAAATATTTCTAACAGATTTTTCAATATCAAAACAATACTCACAATAATTTATCCATACTAATTAAATTTAAATGTCTACAGAATCAAATATAGTTCAATAAAAGTTTTTCGTAATGATTTGTAAAGCAACACCTTGACCCTTGATTCATCTGATAAAATGTAAATGATTAATTATCTTTTTTCTTTCAGATATTGTTTCACGCCAAGTTTTATATCAACTGTAATGCATGAATAAAGGGTTCTTTATCATCTTGCAATCCTTTGAATGTCAAATAAAGAATATTGTTATTTCATTTTATTTTAACATAAATTTTTTTTTTCGGTCAAATACATGACACATATTGACTAATTTTAGTTGTTTTTAATTATCTTCCTCGTTCACAACATGCAATTGGTTACAAGAAATGATTTATTGCATCGTATTTATTTGAAATCTATTACTGACTAAGTTACACCTTGTGTGAGTAGTAATTTTTATATTAAATTAAATTATCAATTTTTTTTTTTGGACAAATTTTAGTCATTTGTCCTCAAAAAAAAAAAAATTTTTTTTAGTTCTTTATCTTTACTACGGAATTATCCGTAAAAAAAATAATGAATAAAGGAATTACATCTGAAATTACTACCCTACTTTATATTATGTTAGATTATTATCAATATTGATTTAATGCTAAACAATCTAAAAATTTATTGTAAAATTATTGTAATAATAAAGTCTATTATAGTTTATTATTTATATATTTTAATACTAGAGCACTTTTCATACCCTATGTTAATTTAATATTAAAAATTTTAAGATGTACAGTATTTGGCTTTTGATTTCATATGGAAGTTTAATCACACTTTGTTTAGTAAAGTAAATATACACCAATCGAGATAATCCGTTTACTAGGAAATTATTAAAAGAAAGAAATTGTTTTCGTCTATTTATTGAAAATGATTAGTGATGAATTTTTTTATTATTAATATTTGTAGTAAAATCCCTAAGGACCTCACTTTTGATTTTTTCACAAGCCCAAGTATGATAGATAGAGTGTTTCCAGAATTATGTACGTTATAGAAGGTTTGCTAATCCACCAAAAGCTTATCATTTTTAATTTTTGTTTCATAAAAATCAGTTTTATTAAATTCTTGATCGTATTTATTGATGTATACACTATATGACATCTCAATCTATTAGTATTTGGTAATTGGTATTTCGATATAAATTAAAGGACGGTTTCATTGTAAAAGCATATTATGAATATTCTTCGATCAAAATGACATTATATTTTGGAAGAATTTTAATTTCTTCTATATAGTTTGAATTAATAGTACCGATCAACGTATTTGTAGCGCTTTTTTGCTAATAAATCTATATAGACCGTTATAGGATCAACAACTTATATTTTCTAATACGAATTATATTTGGCTATTAGAATTTACTAATGGAAACCACATATTATTTATTCTACAACAAATTACTATAAGAATTGTAATCTTTAACGTTATTACAATTTTTGTAATTCATGATGGATTTATAATATAGAAATGTGATTGAGTATGTGCTAAGTTATCATCATCAACAGTAATTACAATAGTTACATACGTTTTATATTCTTAAAAATTTGTTTAATTTATTATAAGATAAATAATATCAACATAATTTAAAAATTCTATAAAAAACTGGTTACATAAAAAACGAATTTGCAAATAAATATTTAACTTGGATCATTAACAGTAAATCTTCGTATGCTAACATGATCATACTTTTCTACAACCCCTTGTGTCTTATATTTTTCTATTAAATTCAAATGTTCATCACTCCAATCCCTATCTACCATATAATAACAGTTAAGAAAGGTTTTCAATAACATAGAATGTCGGTTTTTCCAATTATCAAGAAATAGTTTTAAAGACTCCAATCGAGGTGCCTTATTAAAACAAAATTTAAAACCAAATAAACTAGTAGGTGATGATTTGGTTAAAACTTCAAATAAGTGATTCCAATTAAACATTAAATAATACTCATTTTGCGTTATAATATATAATCTATTTAAATATTGACAATTGACTAATAAAATTTCTAATTCTAAAATATTACTATTTTTAATCAATAATTTAAGGTATTTAAGTTTTAGACAATTTTTATAAATAGCCTGAATAATATTTTTATTATTAATTTCATCATGAAATGTATTATCAATTTTTATTTCGGCAAGATGTCCACTTGTGTTTTTAATTAAATCTGTCAAAACTTTAACTGGTATACATCTAGCTTTTAAAATTTGTAAGAATGGTAGAGATAAATTATTTAAACAATTCCATGTCGTCATATTATCAAAGCTAGTACTGCTCAATTCTAACTTATTTAAATTTGTAAAGGAAGAAATAATTTTTGTGGCAGGTTGTCTAGTTAACTTAAAATATCGCATAGAATTTGCATGTTTAATTAATGAATCTTCAAGTAATTTACAAAATGATTCATCATAACCATCGATTAGAAGACGAATATTAAATAGTCTATTTGTGGCCTTGATTAATTTAACAATTTCATAATTGTTGTTATCCATTTCGATAGTAAGTTCTAATTCTTTAACCGATTTGCATATTTCTATTAATCCAATAAAAACTTCATCATCAATTCTGGTATTACAGCTGAGAAATTCAAGTTCTGAAAAACAAAGTCTTGCCCCCGGAATAAGGTGTATTTGATAATCAAGTTGTTGAGGTATAAAGAGGTGTGTAAATCTCATATTTTCGTTGATAAAAAGATTAAATATTTCTTCTCTAACTATTGAAAATATAGATGAAAATATATATGAAAATTCAGATTTTTCAATATCAAAAACAATACTTTCGATAATTATATTCAAATTATTTAAATCTAAATGTTTAAAGAATCTAATATAATTAAATAAAGGTTTTTTATAATGATCTGCGAAGAAGTCAATACCATGGCTCTTTAAATTTTCTATTGATTCATCTGATAAATGTGAAATGATTACATTTGATAGTATCTTTCTTTTCAGTTTCCAAGGATTTCTCCACAAAATTGGTACGGTTGTTTCACACCAATTTCTATCAACTGTAAGGCATGAAAAAAGACTTCTTTTATCATTTTGTAATTCTTTGAATATTAAATAAAGAATGTCTTTATTTAATTGGAGCATTTTTTTTATTTTGAATAGAAAATTTTTGAAATTTTTTTTAGTCAAAGTTGGCGTAAATGATCAACAAAATAACAAAATATTTATATGCATTGCGTGTCACACAGGACGAAGTAATGTTGTACATGTAAAGTCACAAGTGATATATTAGAAATATTCATTCTAAAGTAAATTTTTATTAATTTTAAAATTTATATAATTTATTATTCCTTAATAAATTTTGATTGCTGCACATAAATAATTTTCGGTTGTGTAATGTATTCTATATAGTTAAAAGTTAACGGGGTTTTTACTAATTATACCTGTAATTCCATGGAGGATTCAGCTGGTAAACCGCCTGGATGATCAATATCCCTGGATTTTTTATCTGTAATTAGGCGTAAATCTATTTGTTATTTTTTTTTTGGTTAGATCGAAGGTTCTAAGTTAAGTAGTCCCATTAATACTAATAAGTAATAGTTAATTAAATAAGTTAATATATATATTTTTTTCTAATACGAATTTTTTTTTTTTATAAAATTCATGTGATCGGTAAAGCAACATTATAATTTTAACTAAACTGATTGTTTTTCCATGTTTTTCTTTTATATATTTCTTTTATCATTATCCTTATCTTTTAGAATTAAAAATTAAGCCAATAATATGCTGGCACATTTAGATTGTATAGTATTGTAATCTTTTTAATGTTACTACAATTTTTTGTAATTTATGATTGATTTAGAACGTAGAAATATGGATGAACATATAACGACTTTAACTATATGTTTTATATAATATAAGTTTAGCTGGTAAGGAATTACAATTTACATGTTAAACTTAATGCACCGGTATCTTATTAATAAAGTTTTACAAAATTAGAAAATAATACATTAAATTGTCGTCAACAGTAATTACAATATTTATATACGGCTTATATATTATAGGGATGAATAACATATAAATACTAATTTAAAAAACTTATTTAAAAAACTTATTTATATCAATAAGAAATCCTTCAAAAGTTAGACCACTACAAATAAATTCTGCTTAATGTTATCTTTTTAGAAAAGTGTATTTCTAAAAACAATCTATTTATTATTAATCTTTTGTTTTTTTAATATGCACTTTTACTCTTATATACATGTACCAGTATAGTTTTCCATTTGACAAGGATTGTATAACAAGTAAATAATTTGTCATTCATATTTATCCCTTTCTATGGTTCCACAAATCATCTACTTCCATAAGAATGTGTGGAATTTTATATGAGTAGTACTTAATTAATTACTTTATATCATTATGGACGAAGCTTTTGGATATAGGTTTTAACAAGTGTTTAAGACATATAAAACATATTTTCTTTCTATATCAAAAAAGGTATAATTTCAAGGAGGTAATTAACAACTTTTTTTTTTGAAAATAAATCAGTTTGCAATTTAGTAATAAGCACAGTTTATTTAATTAAAAATGAAAGTAAATATTTCATATAATAAATATATTAACTTAAAGAAGAAATGTTTTGCATAATGTAAGTAAATAAAGTGTTAAAACAGTCTCCAATAGGTAGAAATGACGTTAAACAAATGTTTAAATCATAGAATTAACATGAAATCATAGAATTAACATGGCTATATCTTTTAATAACCCCCTGTGCTTTATATCTTCCTATTAAATTAAAATGCTGAGTAGTATTCCAATCCTCATCTAGAATCATTAAACCATCAAGAGTGGTTTTTAATAACATAGGATGTCGATTTTTCCAATTATCAAGAAATAATTTTAAAGATTCCAATTGAGGTGTCCTGAGAAAACAAAATTTAAAATCAAATAAACTAGTAGGTGATGATTTAGCTAAAACTTCAAATAAATAATTCCAATTAAATAATATATCATTTTCAGAATAGTGCCCATTATTGATTATAATATATAATTTGCTTAAATATTGACAATTAACTAATAAGTTTTCTAATTCTGAAATATTATTATCTCTAATCACTAATTTAAGGTACTCGAGCTTTGGACACTTTTTATAAATAGCCCGAATAATGCTTTCATTATCAATCACATTATGAATTATATAATCAATTTTTATCTCGGTGAGATGTCCACTTGTATTTTCAATTAAGCCTGTCAAAACTTTAACTGGTACACATCTAGCCCTTAAAACTTGTAAGAATGGTAGAGATAAATCATTTAAACAATTATACGTCATCTTGTCATTAGAGCTAACACCTAATTCTAACTTATTTAAATTTACAAAAGATGAAATAATTTTTGTGACCGGTTGTTTCGTTAACTTAAAATGTTGTATTGAATTTGCATGCTTAATTAATGATTCTTCAAGAATTTTACAAAATGATTCATCATTTTTGTAGCCACTTGCTAAAAAACGGACATTAAGTAACCTTTTTATAGCCTTGATTAATTTAACAATTTCATAATTATTATTATTCTCATCGATATAAAGAATTAATTCTTTAACTGAATCGCATATTTCTATTAACCCAATCAAAACTTCATCGTAAATTCTAGCATTGCAGCTGAGAAATTCAAGTTCTGAAAAGCAAAGTTTGGCTCCAGGAATATGATGTAATTGATAATCAAATTGATAAGGTATATAAAGGTGTGTAAATCTTGTATTTTCGTTGATAAAAAGATTAAATATTTCTTTCCTAACAATTAAAAATACAGACGAAAGTACAGATTTTTCAATATTAAAAACAATACTTTGGATAATTATATTCAAACTATTCAAATCTAAATGCCTAAGGAATCTAATATAATTAAATAAAAGTTTTTCATGATGACTTGTAGAGAAGTCAACACCTTGATTCTTTAAATTATTTCTTGATTCGTCTGATAAATGTGAGAAGATTACATTCGATACATTCAAAAGTACTTTTTTTTTATTCAAGTTTATCCGACTCCAAAGATTTCTCCACAAAATTGGAATGATTGTTTCACACCAAGTTTTATCAACTGTAAGACATGAATAAAGGGTTCTTTTATCATCCTGTAATTCTTTGAATATCAAATAAAGAATATCTTTATTTAATTTGGGCAGCATTTTTTATTTTAAATAAAAATGATTCTTTGGTTAAAGTTGGCGTAATTGGTCGATCAAGTGACACAATATTTATACACATTGTGTGTCACACAGAATAATTGATTATGTAATGTTACATACGTAAAAGGTAATAAATATCGTAAGTATCATATAGTTTATCTCTTATTGTAATAATCAATTATATTTTTTTTCTATTAAATCATCGAATCTAACAACAAAAAATAATACTATTGAATAGATTTATTATTTAAATTTACGTACACAGGATAGAGAATTGCAATAAAATTTGTTTTTTTTTTTGTTCCTTTTTATCTACACCATGTACAAAACTAACTCTCAATCTCACATGGAAGCTTGACTCACATTTAATATAATATAGAATCAGCAAGAACATGACGTAATTTATAAAATATTTGGCCAAGGTTAGTATTAATAATAAAAGAGGTGGGTGAGTGCAAGTTCCTTCCTTTTTTTTTACGACAATGAAAATGAAAATTATATATAAAATATATTTGAAATAATTAATACATCGAACAAACATGATTAAGATAATCTACTACTAGTAAATAACTACCACTAAATTTCGAGATATGTTTAGATGCCTTTTATTTTACATTGTATTTTCGTATAATTTTGGTTTGGTTTTATTGTTATTTGTTAGATTTAGGATTTCAAATTTCATTCCTACTGTTACAAAAATTTATCTCGGTCTTATCTAAAAGTATATATTAATGAAGATTTTGTGAAATTGCAAAGGTAATATACCGCTCTCTATATTCTAGTTCTAAAGTAATTAACAATAATCTTTTATGTAGTAAAGTATTATGAATATTTTGTAGTAAAATTCTTAAGGTTATTTCTTATTATTAATATTTTCGATCTTTTCTTTTGATTATTACTAGTCCAAGGATACATAAAAGATTCATCTTTATCCTCGCAATTCGGATATTTCCAGGTTATATACGATATAGAGTTTTCTTTAATTGCCTATTGTTATTTGTAGTTTTGTCAGAAATTTAATTTCGATCACTTTAATTTTTGTTTTATCTAATTCTTTTTGTCTATTTTAATGCAAAACTTCTCGATATATTTGATTTTTTATATATCGATATAAATTATAGGGTGTTCAGAAACTTCTTTTTAGAAGAGCAATATTGTAAATTTTTCTTCATTTTATTTGGAACAAAATTATAACTCCTCCGTATAATTTGAATTTAGTAACATTAACGTATTAATATTGGAATTTGCGTTTATTTTACTAATAAATTCCATAACCTATTATAGTGTGAGTCCTTGTCGAAAAACTTCTGACCTGTTTCAAATAATGGCAGTCAGTTTACCAGTGGAAAAAATCAATTGTACCTGTTAAATATAAAAATTTAAAATTATTAATGAATTCTGCTAAAAAAAAAACACTAAACGTTTTTTTTGTTATTTTTTTTTTTTTATTAAAATTATTAGTCAATAATCATTAAACATTTTTGTTATTTTTATTTAAAAAGATTAAAAAAAGTTCATTTTTTTTTTAATCAAAACAATCAAGAAAATAATTATTTTTAATCAAAATGATTAAGAAAAAATTGTTTTTTCTATTTTTTTCCAATTAATATAACTAAAAAATTTTTTTTACATGAAACGATTTAATTAAAAAAAATAAAATTTTTAGCAATTTATTTATTAGTATTTGGTTAAAAAAAAAACTGTTAATTCGTGATCCACTTAAGAACTGCAAAAAGTATTTGGTGCAAAAAATTTTAAAACGTCATCTCTTATTATCTCGTGATCCAGTGATTGGATTTCGATGAACCTTAAGTTACTTTGTATATATCAATGGCCTCTTCAAAATAAAAATAAAAAAAATTCAAAATCTGACTAGTAAATCGTGAGATAATCAACAAAAACCATTTTTCGGAGAATGAAGGATTCCAAATTTGGAATCATAAGCCCAAATAAAATAGTTTTTTGTGGTTATCTTGCGATCTACTGGCCCAATTTTTTTTTTTTTTGAAGAGTACAAATTAGCTTAAAGGTTCATCGAAATCTGATCACTGGATCACGAGACTAGAGATAACGTTTTGCACCAAATTTATATAGTAACTTTTTGCAGTTCTTAGGCGGACCATGAATTAAAATAAAATAAATTATTAATCATTCGGTTTAATAAACAAATTTTTTTTAATTATTTGGTTTAATAAACCGTTAGTTTAACCATTGTGTAGTTAAAAACCTATAAAAAAATTAATTTTTTTTTTTGATTATCCGGTTATAAACTAATAAATTTCATTATCCGGTTTAATAAATCAAAAAAAAATAAAAATAAATTAATTGATTTTTTTAATTTATACGGTTTAATAAACCGTTAAAAAAATTAAATAAACTTAACTATTCGATTTAATAAACCGTAAAAAAAAAGTAAGTAAATTAAAGTATTCAATTTAAAACCACTAAAAATTTTTTTTAAAATAAAAATAAATTATTAATCGTTAAAAAAAATATTCGTTTTTTATTAATCGTTTTTGACAAAATAATATAAATAATTTTTATATTAATCATTTATAGTAAAAATGATATTGATACTTTTCTATTGATAGTTTTAATAAAAATAATTTTATTTATCATATTTGTTATTGATTTTTAATAAAGAATAATCTTATTGTTTTATTAATCTTTTTTAATAAAAACGATTTAACATTTTTTTTTTATTAATTATTTTTACACCCGATAAATGAGTACTAAGTACGGCATATATACTTATGTATCATAGGAGTCTTCGTTTCCTAAATAAGCGCATATTCTAGCTTCTATAGTAAGGGTAAAAGGCATAAATTCGTTGCATGGATTCCATACAAACGTCCAGCCAAAATTAGATACACAAATAAAATCAAGAGGAGGAATGATTGCGGTCAAAATCATATAAGATAGTCTTACAATATTTTTGGTGCCATGCAAGTACTTCTTGTTCGAATTCTACCCAATTTACAATCTCATCAGGAAATCGTAATTCTGTGGATTCAGTACATGAATTTGACTTATTACGCAATTTAAGATAAGTTAGGCTACACACCTCCTGAAGGATGATACAAAGTATCTAAATAATATTGTTAAAATTAAAAAAATACAAGAGAATAATGAGAAAAACGTATAATGTTCAATAGAAGACAATTAAAAGTGTCCGTCCAATTTTCTAAAAAAATTTTTTATTCATTTAGGTATAAGCAATGGTATTCATCTATTTTTTTCGCTAAATAATTTCGTAGTTAATATTTGTGTGAATTGTGAAAAGTAAAGAAATTTATTGTCAAATATGATTAATCCCGAACATAATATATTTACATTATTGCACTGCATTTGATTATAATTGAAAAAACAAAGTACGGTATAACATAGGCTAAAATTATAGTGCAGACCGACATTAACCTCAAATGACTCGAGGATTTGACATCATTTAAATCATTTATACTGTATACTTTTTCATATATACCATCAATTTCCCACAAATAATTTATCATCAATTTTTTCAACATTTTCCAATTTTTTTACATAATACATCTGCGGCTGATCTAATTTTTTTTTATAGTTGAGAAGATTTGAATAACAAAATAAAATACAGTAAATAGCAAAAAACAACTGAACGACATAATTTTTTTTTTTTTGTGTGTGATAAAAATAAAAAAAAATAAATAAATTTCAGTGTTATTTACTTTTACGTAGTTTATATTTAAATACAAAATACTATTATTGCCATTACTCTAATTTTTTTTATGTCCTGGTACGCTTTAACTTATTTGTCCTGGTGGGGGATCATTCTAAAGTATTGCTCTTATTGTTTAGTATGTTGATTTTTATCAATACATCAAAAATATGATGTAAAAGATAATCTTTATTTACGAAGTATTAAAAAAAGTATTTTAACATTTGTACATTATAATACCTCCTTTTCCTTTAGTTATTATAAATCTATTTTCTCAAGAAAGAAATGGTGGTAATTATATAACGTAAATAAATCATAAATATTCGAGAGATATAAATAAACATACAAGCCACAGTTAAAACCAAAAGGTAATTCTCGGGTAAAATTATTTCTTTCGGATTGCATGGAATTCCAAAAATTTTGGAAATTTTTTTAGGAAAAAATATTTTAAATTTCTGTTTTATGACACTTTCGGGATTATAGAATTCGAGATTATAATATTTCGGGATTGTACCAATTCGGGATTATGGTATTTCGAGATTTTGGCGTTTCGGGTTTAGCGAGTTCCGAGAGACCGTAAAAATATTACAGGTTTCTTATCGAAAAGTTATTATTAACTTTACATAAAAGGAAGTCAAGAAATTTATAAAATGCTAATTGGCATACCTATAAAGAAAAAATACTATTTACTCAGCTTTGGCCTTTTAATTTTTAAAGGTCAACTAGCAATGACGGAGGTTAGAGTAATAAGAGTATAATAAATAATATATGATTAATTAATAATATATTTTTAAGTTAGTATTTTAATTTTATGAATTTGTATTTCAAGGTTCAAACAGAAAAATTTTTATTTATGATAGAAAAAAACAAATAAAAGTAATAACGATTAGAATAAAAATTAGTTATCAGATTTTTTAACCAATGAAGGTTACCTGCGAAGTTTATTACAGAAAAAATTATTATAATTAAATAATACATTGTAATAAATAAGAATAACAGTGCCAATATTCACAATTTCACGGCCGAAATTAAATTAAATTTAGCTAAAATTAGTTTAACCCGTTTAACTAAAATTAATCAAGTTCGTCAAATTCGGCTGATCATATCAATGGTTATTATGATTTCTATATATAGAAACCCATTTACGCTATTTAAAATATTCTTCACATGGTAATTAGGAAAAAAAGAAATTTCTTTCTTTTGCGCACAAGATCTTTTTTTTTTTTTTAATAACGATAGCAAAAAATAAAACTTATAATTAAATCATGTCGTATAAACTTGAATCTGATGTTATAAAAGCGCTTGATGGGCTACTTGAAAACAAAGTTAATTGTGATGTTATTATTCATATTGGGGAGAAACCTGATTTTAAAGAATACCATGCGCACTCCATTATCTTAGGCTGTAGGTCTAAATATTTTAATGAAATACTTTTTAATGATGATATCAAGAGAAAAGAAGAGAAATATATAATTACGAAACAAAATATTAAACCTCAATCTTTTGACGTAATTCTCAAGTAAGTTAATTCAACATTACTTGTATAAAAATTTAAAATAATTTTTTTTTTAATTCGACTTATTTTATAAGATATCTCTACACTGGACATGTTAATATTAATAATAAACCCGGAACCGAACTTTTGGATATTATGATCGCCTCTGACGAGTTAAAGTTGGAACAGTTAACTAAACTTACTGAAGAATTCATCATTGAAAACTATAAACAATTTTTACAAAATGATCCAGTTGGAATTCTTCATATTGTTTATTATAACGAATCATTTTTTAATTTACAAGAATTTTGCTTAGAAACGATCTGTTCCGAACCGGAATTTTTATTCAACAATAATAAATTTATCAATTTACCTGCTCCTTTATTAGAAATTATTCTTGGACGTGATGATTTAAATTTAACAGAAGTTGAAATTTGGGAAAATTTAATCAAATGGGGATTGGCACAAGGACAAACACTTAATAAAGATATCTTTGAATGGAATCAAGAAGATTTTAGTCATTTTCAAAGAATTCTTTACAAATTTATTCCTTTAATTAGATTTTATTTAATATCATCCGATGATTACTACTATAAAGTTAAACCATACGAAGATATATTATCTAAAGGATTAAAGGATGATATTTTAAAATTTCACATGGTTTCTGAATATAAATCAACTGTCAAAATCTTACCGAGACATTCTTCGTATCACATCAACTTTGATTCTGTTATAATTGAACAAAGTAAAGACCACCTTGTAATTTTTGCGAATTGGATTGATAAAAGAATGGAAAATAACAAGTATACTAAAAATATTCCTTATAAATTTAATCTTTTATATAGAGTTAGCAGGGATGGTAATACTCGTAAAGCATTTCATGGAAAATGTGATAATAAAGGAGCCACTATAGTTATATTAAAAGTTAGTGGATCAGAACAAATTATTGGAGGTTATAACCCATTTGATTGGGATTCAAGTGATAGTTTTAAGTCAACGACTGACAGTTTTGTGTTCTCGTTTGCAGATAGAAGAAATACAAAAACTGCAAGAGTAGGTTATAGTAATGGTATGAATTCTATAGGTCTTCAATCAAACTATGGTCCAATTTTTGGTGGTAATTTTTATTGTGTAAATAATGGTAACGCTTGGAGTGCTGGCTTTTATAATTATTCTAATGTCAATGATTTTCCGACAGGAAGTATAAATGTAGATGATTATGAAGTTTTTCAAGTTATAAAAGAGTCATAGAAATGTTTATTGAAGATTTTTCAAATTTCAAATTAAAATACTTAAAATTTTGGCCTTATGTAATCATATGTTATTGTACGTTAATGCAAACACTAATAGCGCAACAATAAAGGTATAAGTAACGATATTATAATTTCGGCTAACTCATATTAAAAAATTTTATTGATCATGCTCGTACAAAATACAAATCAGGATAAACCGATTTCCTAAATTTCTAAAAGTTTTGTTTGTTATAATATTATTTTTAAACACAAGAGCTGTGTTTTGAAATTACAATTGACTTCGAAAAAAATTTTACAGATAAGATTTATGGCGGATAAATAAGAATTGTATGTATTGGTACTTTTTCACATTATTTTGCAGTATTCCACAAAATAAGAATAATTTCTATATATTAATTTAACTCCATGATGATAATCTATTCTTTATTGTGGTATTTAGAATTATTTTACTGTGGAAAAAGTGGCTCGATGAATTACAAGTGTCTAAAAAGAATCATTTATATTCATAATTATTTTTGATAAAATTTTGAAGTACTAATTATCATTTGGCATAATTTATCGAAATCATGAGGCATTGGCCGCATTGCACTATTTCATAGGGCTCAAATTGAAAACCTTTAAAAGAATACATCATATGATATCTCAATTTTTTGGTTTACTTGAACATCTTAATTTTGAAAGAACATAAAAAAACTGCGAATGTATTTGTAGGTTATAATAATAGTTTTATGCTTTCTTGTCAAAATAATGTTACTACCTGGAAAATAGTACTGGTCTATCAAAGATATTCTAAATTATGATACTCCGATAGAAGTATAGATGTGAATGTTTAAGTTTGAAAATTTTGTCAACAAATGATAAATTTAACTATTGTAAACTACCATAAGTCAATTACGTCATGTATTATGAGTAGTGCCTTTTAATCATGAAATTTTCATTTAATTCGTTTGAATTTTACATTTATAGGATTACATCTTTTTTTTTCTATTTCAGAAAGTTAGATAAATTTAAATCTGAAGTATTCGAAACAAAAGTCATAAATAATTACTTCTAGTCGATAGAAACAGCATAATAACATCACGTATACATGAAACATATGATACAGTATATTTGCCAATTTTTTCAAAATTTTTGTCAATATTTACGAAAATCAGGAAGAAAGATCTGTAATGTATTATTCGAAAATTTTGTCCATTACAACATACTAAAGAGATGAAAATTTTACTTAAATATTATTACTGCAGAATTTCAAATTGAAATTGATCCTATGTGTAACGTAAGAATTGGTGATGCATACTTTAGTGATGAATAATGCACATGATGAACTAAAGTATGTGAATACTTTATCATACTTGGAATGTTCTAGATTGGTCCTCTGATTCATAATATGTGGGCTCCACTCATTCTATAGCAACATGATTCCTGAAGTAATTTATGTAAAATAATGTCTGCCAGTGGTAATAATAATAATATGCTAATAAATTCGGCCAAAATTAACAAAGTTTTGACTAAAATTAGTTTATAAAATCTAATTTCCATTTATAGAATTTCATTGACAAAAAATGTTGTGTAACAGCATGGTTAATTTATATTGCATGAAAAAAAATTTTTTATAAAAAAAAAAAAAATGTCCTTCGAATTTCCTCAAGAACTTATTAATGATTATGAAAAATTACTTGAATATGATAAAGGACATGATGTTATTATTTACGCTGGTCATGATGAAAATGCAGAAGAAATTCATGCACATTCAATTATATTATGTAATAGATCTCAATATTTTCGTGCAGCATTTTTTAATGAATGGGCCGAAAAAAAAGATGGAAAATTTATTCTTAAAAAACCAAACATTTCTCCTCAAATATTTAAAATTATTTTAAGGTAATAATAAATAAAATTAATGATGGATCTTATTATTTAACTGTTATATCTGATTATTTATTTTAAAAATATTCATTAGATTTATATATTGTGGAAAAATTGATTTGACGAATTTACAAGGACCAGAATTATTAAATCTTTTGATTGCAGTAGATGAAATATATATTCAAGTATTAATCCCTTGTATTCAAGATTATTTAATTAATTATCAATATAAGTTTTTACGACAGAATCCTATTGAAATTCTTGAAACAGTTTATCACATTTATAAAAGTGATACTTTTGCAGGTTTATGGAATTTTTTTCTTGAAGCAATTTGTGATCAACCGGATATATTATTTAATTCTGATAATTTAATTAAGTTAAATGCACCATTCTTGGAATTACTTTTAGAACGAGATGATTTATTATTGGATGAAATTGAAATATGGGATAATTTAATCAAGTGGAGTTTGGCTCAACATCCTTATATTCAGAAAGATGTTCTGAAATGGAATAAAGAAGAAATCGCAATTATGAAAAATACTTTACATATGTTTATTCCTTTAATCAGATTTTATCATATATCTTCTGAAGACTTTCATTTGAAAGTATATCCTTTTAAAGCATTACTGCCCGAAGATTTAATTAATAATATACTTACATTTCATATGGAACCAAATAAGAAACTCGACGATAATATACAATCGCCTAGAATTAAGTTTCAACATTTTGCTATTTTTTCTAGTTGGATTAAAAAGAAAGAAAATTCTTATTATAGACATCATAGTGTAAGAGATCTTCCTTATCATTTTAATTTAATTTATCGTGCTAGTAAAGATGGTAAAACACCCGAAGCATTTCATAATAAGTGCGATAATAAAGGAGCCACAATAGTTATAATAAAAGTTAAGGGATCTGAACAAATTATTGGAGGTTATAATCCATTTGATTGGGATTCAAATAGAATTTATAAATGTACAAATGATAGCTTCGTGTTCTCATTTATGGATAGAAAAAATACAAAAACTGCAAAGGTAGGATATAGTAATGGTGTATATTCTATTGGTTGTTACCCAACTTTCGGACCAATATTTGGTGGTGATTTTTCTTGTAAAAATGATGGTACTAGTTGGAAGTTTAATAGTAATTTTTATTCATATCCTAATGTTGGTATTCCAATAGGAAATATAGATGTAGATGATTATGAAGTTTTTCAGGTTGTGGCAAAAATAGATCTTGAATAATAATTATGCTTAAGTTTAGACGTTATCTATAACAATAAAATGCTTATTTAATTTAAACATCATATTTTTATTTTTTTTTGTTACACTTAAAGTTATAAAGTTTATAAAAAAAAACCATTCGCTTTTATTCTATTGTTTTAAACCGAATGTTTTAAATTTTAAATTGAATTAGAATGGTTGTATTATTAATCAAACATGATAATGTTAAATTGTTGGAAATATTTTATATAAATTCATTTAGAAAGATGGGACTCCGTTATATTAAAAGTGAATAATAGTTTAGCAACACCTTCAAATAATTTCACATCGCTGATATTTATTCGTTCTCTTATAACGATGGAGCGCTCTATTAATTTAATTTCTTACAAGGTTAAATAAAACATGAACCGATAAATAATCACCTAATAGCTTTTACGCTATCCTAAAAACCTATCTAAAAATTAAAATAAAACTATTGATGGGTGTTTTAACGTTTTAATTAAATTTTTGGTTTCAATAATTTCTATACAACAACAGATAAAGAATATTTTCATTTAATTAAATAAAACCATCTATCTATTTTGTAAATTTTGTAAAATTATAAATAAACCATCTATACTGACACACTCAAAAGTTTCAGTATACCTTCCTTCCTTCTTCTAAACTTTTATTCCTTCTTATTATTTCTCGTTCCGCAATCGCAGTGTAATCATCGCTTGAAATTCGACACTACATGCATCTACGAAGATATAATCTTACATTTTGATTATCAGTTTCATTCAAATCAAATCATCGAATCGACCATGATCTTTCACCTCTTCCTCATCATCTTTCGCTTTTTTTCGCTTCAAGTTCTTTGTCACTATCGACTTTTCGTTTTCCTTTCTTACCGTCTAACGCTCCGTTTATTTGTCATGCAATAATGATTCGTCTATGGATCTTATTATTGCAACCTCCGTCATTTTTGAAGAAAGCAATTACTTCTATACCGGCTGTTTTCACGAAATATATATTGGCATAATCCATATCGGCATATAATCGAGATTACGAAAAAATAAAGAAATATAACATTTCAACTCTTATAATTAATTTTTTTTTAATTCAAGAAAATATTTAAAATTCAAGGAAAGAACGCTATGATGTTATTGGGATTGATTATATTTAATAATCAAATTGAATTTATGAGTTGAATTTATGACGAGACGAGTTTCATTTCGTGGTTTCAACTTTTTATTTGAATTATAAAAATGATCACGAGACAGGAAAATAAATAATTACAATAATTCTATATACAATACATATTTAACATATTTAGCAATAAATTTACAAAATTAAAAATGTTTATCATTTGCTTTTTCTAATTCCTTTTTGCTTGCCTATCTCTGACGTTGATCTGTTTACTGAATAAAAAAATTTGGTTAAGATCCAAAATTAATTAATTTGTTAATCAATAATCCCGATTCCCGTTTCCGTTTATGGAATTCCGTTAGCATAAAAATTTGTGTGACCCACATGACCTCTTTGTGCTCCGCTTCACAATTTTAAGTTTGAATATCAATTATTTCAATGTAAAAAAAAAAATGTCTTTTGAATACCCTCAAGAACTTATTAATGATTATGAAAAATTGCTTGAAATTGATAATGGATATGATGTTATTATTTACGCTGGTGAAGATGAAAATGTAAAAGAAATCCGCGCACACTCACTTATTTTATATACTAGGTCACAATATTTTCGTGCAGCATTATCTAATGAATGGGCCATTAAAAAAGATGGAAAATTTATTCTTAAAAAGCCAAATATTTCTCCTCAAGTTTTTAAAATTGTTTTAAGGTAATGAATAAATAAATTTTATAATATTGGTCAAAATATTTAATTGATTAACTTAAATTATTATTTTTTCTTTTTTTTTTTTTTAGATTCTTTTATTGTGGAAAAATTGATTTGACAGAATTACAAGGACTAGAAATATTAAATCTTTTAATAGCAGTAGATGAACTTAATATTCAAACATTAATCCCCTGTATTCAAGATTATTTATTTGATCATCAATATGAATTTTTAAAACAGAGTCCTATTGAAATTCTTGAAACTGTTTATCAAGTTTATCAATGTGATACTTTCTTAATTTTATGGGATTTTTTTCTTAAAACTATTTGTGAAAATCCAGAAATATTATTTAATCCTAATAAATTAATTATGTTAAAGGCTCCTTTATTGGAATTAATATTAAAACGAGATGATTTATTATTGGATGAAATTGAAATATGGGATAATTTGGTCAAATGGTGTTTAGCTCAACGTCCTTCTATTAATCAAGATGTTAGTAAATGGAATAAAGATGATGTTGCAATTATGGAGAATATTTTTCAGAGTTTCATTCCTTTAATTAGATTTTATTATATATCTTCAGAAGATTTTCATTTAAAAGTATATCCTTTTAAAGCATTACTACCTGAAGATTTAACTAATAACTTACTTTCATTTTATGATCCGGCAAATATGAACCTTAGTGTTGGAATGCAGCCTCTTAGAAATCCAAAATATGATACGAATTTAATTAAACCTCGACATTTTATTATATTTTCTAATTGGATTGAAAAGAAAACAGAGTCTCATTACGATTATTATCAATCAAAAGATATTCCTTATTATTTTAATTTAATTTATCGTACTAGTAGGGATGGAAATACAGCTGAAGCATTTCATAAAAAATGTGATAATAAAGGAGCTACTATAGTGATAATAAAAGTTGAGGGATCTGAACAAATTATTGGAGGTTATAATCCATTTAATTGGAACTCAAGTAATAGGTATACAACCACAACAGATAGTTTTATGTTTTCATTTAAAGATAGAAGGAATGCCAAAACTGCAAAAGTTGGTTATAGTAATGGTACATATTCTATAGGTTGTTATTCAACTTTTGGGCCAATATTTGGTGGTGATTTTTTTTGTAAAAATGATGGTACTTCTTGGAAGTTTAATAATAATATTTATTCATATTCCAATATTGAAATTCAGACAGGAAGTATAGATGTGGATGATTATGAAGTTTTTCAAGTTATAACAAAAACTTGAATTATAATGAGGATAATCTTTAAAAAAATATATTTGTTTTTTAAATCGTAGTTTTGTTGGTATAAAAATATATTCATTAATAATGTTTAACAAGATTTATGTATGCCTTATGAGTTTTCATGAGTTTTTCTTAAAACTATAAAATTGATTTTTTCTTATTAACAGCAATTCAAGTTATTGTCTCGCTCACATTGTTACAATAAATAATGATAATACCTATAGTTTGATATTATTATGATCACAATCTTTACTTTTTAATGAAATAAAGTTTTTTCAGAATAATAAACTATACAAAATGATGATAATTATAATATCGTCAATTAAAATTGAAAACAAATTACTTTTAATCCTGTAAAGACAAGTCGATCCGTGTTTTATATTCCATCGCTTCTCCGTAAAAGGCTAATATTCCCGGAGTTAATAACCTTATACGCGGAATTTACCGAATTATTTTCATTTTCCGTGAGTGGATCATTGAAAGGCTCATTTTTACGGAGTTTTTCGGAAATAACGGATTAAATTTCCGAAGTGCCGTTTCGTCGAACAGACATTTCACGAATGGACATTTTATCGAATGAAAATTTTATTAAAGGATTCTTTGTCGAAACCAATTCGCCAAACAGACGTTTTATCGAAAATGGTGATAACAATGATCAAAAATATTCCTTGCGTAATAAAATAAATAAAAAAAAAAAAAAATGCTTAAAGAACGAACTCTTTTTAACTATTTTTATTTTAAAATATCTTTTTTTTTCTTTAGAATCTTATTGTTACATTATATATTTTTTTGAAAATTTTATTCGTGAAGTAAAAAAAAAAAGTGATTAACGGCAAAACGTGAATAACGTAAGGTGACAAAAATTAATGACTACGTTACTCTCCCACAGAAAATTTTAGACATGTATTCCCTAAAAAAAAATTTTTTTTTACAAGTAATAAAATAATATAATATTCAAATTAGCAATAACGAAAAATAGATATCTAAATGTTTGTTCCATTAACAAAGTGTTAAAATATTCTGTAAAGTGTAAAACAAAAGTCATTTTATATGAATATTAATAAAGCTGTTTAAATAAAAAATTAATATTTAAGTAGTCCCATACCTGTTGAACGACTTCCTTTAAGCTTCCTAAACCTATTCACTTGGCAAAGCACTGAAAACCACACTACAAAGTTGAAAAATAAATGTAATACAGTTTTCTTAAAATAAAAACATCTCAAAAAATTAACATGTACATGTTTTCATAATTGTTAATTGATTCTTATTAGTCAAGTCTCGGAAGTGTTAAAATTGTCATTATAAAGTCTATAAAAAAACGCGTTTATTATAAATAAAAATTGTTACAGCTAATAAGTAATAAAAATATTTCATGAATAAGTTCTTTAAAGAGTATTGAACTTTTTATTGCATAACAGTTAAAGAAATAAAAAAAAAAGTGTGTTCACAAATAAGGCTGATCGCAGCTATATAAGTCACGTGATATACGTACTTTACATTATTAAAGTAAGTGCGTAAACAAACATGGGAAACCATTAACTGTTTTTGTGGTACCTCCTGAAAAAATAATAAACATGTGAACTCACGTTACTACTTAGCCAATCTACGTTACTCGCTTTCTATATACTCGAAATGAATTTCGGTACCCTGATTAATTCTTGGCTACAATCTTGACTGTTGATCTTTAGCGAAAGCCAAGTAACCTCTAATACCTTATCAAGGAAACAAAAATGAAATCAAAACCGGATTTTATATTATAACGAACTTCTTAAGAATGGCTTACATGTATTAATTTGCTATTATTGATTATTGCAAATTTCTCATTTCCTTCTTTCCTAAAAAAAAGACTATGAACGAAAACAATTTATATACGAAATTTAAACATATTTAATGACGGAAAAGGATTAGTAAGATACACCCTACTAAACCTTATAATAAAATTTTTTTTTATATTCGTTTAAATCATTAATAGTTTTTAAATAATATATTTATTTATTTAAATCATATATAATGCTTGTGAAATATTTATCTTATTATTAATGCATATGTGATAATTATATTGATAAACTATATTGTTTGCAAATTTTACGATATTTGTAACAGCTATTTAACTATTACTTCATATTCTTATTTAAAATATATGGATTATTAAATTTCTTATTTCTATCATAAATTTCTAAATCATATAGTAAATTAGTAAATTTGATAATTCATAATTGTATAACTTTTAAATAATTTTTTTTACATATAGGAAATATATAGTAATTTAAATAACTTATCTATGGCTTATTTTTTTTGCGTCTCAACAATATCAATTATCAGAAATCATATCGAAGTTCATTAATTCACCAAATAATTTATTGTATTCATAATCTGTCTCATGAATGTTCTCGAGATTTATATATTCACTAAATAATTTAGCGTGCTCATCACCTGTTTCGCGAATGTTCTCGAGATTAACTATATATTCACTAAATAATTTGGTGTATTCTTTATCATCTGTTTCGTGAATGCTCCTATTCCCTCCTCTCATCTCTTCTCCAGCCTTTAAAGATAGTGGTTCTACAACAAAAGGAGTATTATAAGTTGAAGTTATCAATTTAAAACTAGCTGAATTAAGACGGATACCATCTCTTTCAATTATTTTGAGTAAATTTTTTTCGTAATATGATTTAAACCATGGGATTTTTTCCTCGTTGGTCATTTTTTCTTCCCATATAGTGGCAGCGAATTTCATGACTACTGGCCGTTGAATTTTTTCTTTTTCTTGAAGAATTTTACATAAATACTTTGAAAAAAGAAAGAACGCATTTTGTTCTTTGGACATTCTGTATTCTGTTCTTTGTCCTTGAATTTTGCTTTCTGTAAGACAATTTTATAACGGACTTTGCTTTTACAGCTTTTGCACGTGGTGTTTTAAGGGATAAGAGAGTTACTTTATTTTTTTGTGATCTTTTTTTTTTTAAAAAAAAATCAATTTTACGTTTTTCCTCATTTTTATAATTTTTTTTTTAAGCGAATATCATGTGAAATTTAATTATATACTTACAAGAAGATTAAAAGATTCTTTCTCTTTCATTTTTCTTTTTGAAATGCATTCAATATTGTAAATTCTTTTCAGAAAAATTCGGAAATTAGATTATGTATCCTTACGCATAAAATTACTTTAATTGATTAATATGTGACATTTGTCCTCATTTGCTTTTATACGCAACATTTTAAAGATAAAGTGATTTATTTCAAAAAATATGTTATATTTTTTCACCTGAAAGGCATAAAGTATCGGAAAGTTTTCTCCATTTTTTTGTAACGTATTGAGAACCGGAAAGATCGTTCCATTTCTTTGAAACGTATTAGAAACTGAAAAAGACTCCTTTTCTTTTTTTTATTAGAAAACATTTTTATACTATAAATTCTTTCAAAAAAAAAAAATATATTCGGAATAGTTTTTGCTTACATACGAATTAATTCATAATTAATGATGTCATTTTGCCTAGTACGCATAAGACAAGATAGGGTAACAAAATGTGGAATTATATAATTCCATAAGCATTATAAAGATTATTTATTTTGTACGTGAATTATTTTCTTTCATTTAGCAAAAAAAGATTAACAAATATATTTCTATATTTTAATTTACTATTGTATTTTATTATTATTTTTTATTTATTTTTCATGACTTGACGACCGTTTGTTAAAGATTTAAATAATAGATTTTTGCTCGTACTAAATTGTTTAAATTAATTAATCGCGGATTATGCGATGTGGCGCTTGTGCGCATTGTGGCGCGTAAGATCGGATGAACCGAATATAATAGAATGTGGCTAGAGAAGCTTGCATAGGGAACAATTTGATATTAAAAATTCCGGCAGCTAGAAGCTCGACCAAAATTAGGGCGTAGCACCAATAATTTCATGTGATCGGCATGATGCATATCATTTCATTGTCTCTTATCAATTGTAAGTGACGATTTACAACCATATTTAGATTTTGAATCAAAAGAGATAAAAAAAGAAGCAGAAAAAGAATAAGAAAAAAAAAGTAATATCAAATATTTTTATTACATAAATGCTAATAATAATTTTAAAATTCTTATTTAATTTCTTGTATTTAATTCACGAACACACTACTTTTATTTAACATTGAATTTATATATGAAGAAACCCGTTGTGATAAACAATAAAAAGGTAAACAGTGCCATGTGTTACTCATGGTACATACCACGTCAAAACCGGTTCTACTATTTTCTAAATTTACTAATTATCATGCGATAAGATAAAATTATATATAACAATCATGTATGGTATAGTTTTATTGGCACAGCAGTATTGTTAAATAAACAAAACGGTAATGCTATTTATTTAAACTGAACTTTATAAAAATTTCCATACAGAAAGATAAAATGTATGACAAAGAAATTATTTATGGAACATTTCTAAGCATGAATTAATGTCATTATTAACAAAAATAATATACTATTTTTTAAATTACTGTATTAATATATATCGGAGTGCATTGTAAAGACGAAACAAAGACCATACATGATTACTCTGATAAATAACCTAACCAAAATCAAATTTTCATTCGATAAATATACGGATAATTTATTCCTTCATAGTTAATTTTCCATAATAATCTTTGTAATAAAACCAATACATAAAACTGAATTAGATTCACGATGTTTCAAAAGATAAATGTATCTTAATTAGATAATCTACCATAAAAGAATGAATTTCTTTTTGAGGTTATGAAATGAGCTATAGAAAATGTTTTTGTGACTAATTTTTGCATATTATTAGTAAAAAATTTCTTTCAAATTTAAAATTATCAATTTAAACTATATTTATTGTCCTAATTAAACTCATAGATTTTACATTAACTAATCAGATAATTTATTACTGTTATGTAATTAATTTATACCTAAGCTTATTTTTCATCATTGAAATAGAGTTATTTAATAAATCGATCGGTTATTGTTTACCGCATGAAAGAAAGCTTTGTTATTCTAATTTTCTTTTATCATTAAAAATTATGACTCCGTATTTACTCATTTAGGAATTTTGCTTACGGATTATGAAACACAGTAAGATGATTATCGGTTTATTATATTTAGATGCTCTCAATTTTATTAGTAGGATTCTCTAAAATTATTCCGCACCATTTCTAATTGATATAAAAAGATCACGAAAAAAAGGTATAAAAGTTGTACGTGCTCAAAGCTCAGCTTCCAAGATTCAATCTCAAAATTCAGCCCCATTGTTCTACTTTGTTCATTCTTATTTTCTTTTTTTATTTAAAATGTGTAAATTATATAGAAACAGTTTCGTGATGTTCTATTACAAATTTTATAAAAGATTTTTGGATAATGATTATCCAAATATGAGCTCGACGGAGAAAATTAGAATTGCGAGTCAATTATGGAACAATATGCCAGGTGAATTACAAAATTCGTTCAAACATTACTATGAAGTCGAAAAAATTTTAATTAACCTAAATAATAATGAAGAGGAAGAAGTAAAAAGACTCTTCAACGAATATATAAATAAAGACGCATATACTTCTTAAATCCGACTAATTACATTATTTAATCTTATCAAATTAAAATTTTTTATCATCCTACCGTTTCGTTTCTCGTTATCTGTAAATCACCTTCTATTTCGATTAAAATTTTTTTATTAAAAAAAACTACCTCCTTACTTAATTGCCTTACTATAAATCTATTTCCTAAACTTATAATTAAGACCCTCCCTTCTTTCTTGTTTTTGGCGTAAAACAAGGCTTCATTTAAGTAATGCGACATATATATGTTTAGATGCACGTCCTCAATTTACAAGATTTAAAATTAAGTTTAAAATAATACAGAACTTTAATATCGGGTAAGATTCTCATAATTCTGGTAATGCAAGCTAGGAGTAACATGTAATAAAGGTATTTTAAAAATTAAGATTGTTTATTAAGAATTTAATAGTTTAAGGAATTTTTTTTTTATTATTATGTAGAATCTCTTTTTATGTAATTTATGTTTTTATGTAATTTTATGGAAAGAAAATATTTTTTTCTTACTATATGGATCCTTATACAAATAATAATAAACGTAAAATTATCAATTTTTTGTTTCTTTTAATTTAACAAATAATGTAACGGCTATCCCGAACTGCTAAATGATCGACATTTTATTTAACATTTAAAAGTTAACTCACTCTGTCTCATTTGGAAAAAAAGGCGTAACAATGATCGGGCGTAAAAAAATCTGCATCTTCTTATCCGAATATGTAGGAAATTGAATCAATTGAGGTCTCAAATGATGTCATTAAACCTGAACAAACAAGAAATGAACGTCATTTTTGCATATTTATTTATTTTTTTGTTATTATTAATGGAACTGAAATCAGGTGTCGATCGGGAACGGTTGAACAAATTGACCGATTGACAGCATTGTCTACGGAACTACGAAACTATGAACGAGTTAACAATGGTCAACGGATCAGCAAAGTTGTCATCACCTGATTCATATCATAAACTTTCGGGTAATTGGATTTTGAGTGATTCCTTAATGTAACTACAGTATAACGAATATTAGAACTTGTATATTTTAAAAATATAATTATAAAAGATTTTAAGCTAAAATAAAAGTTTTGGTTTAAAACCTGGTAGATAATAAGTTCAATGTATATATGTTTTTGTTTAATTCTAGTTTTATTTTTCTATAAGGCCAGGTCATTGGATTTTCCGTTTAACAGGAGTTTTTATTGAAACATGAGTGAAAGGGACCAGAAATAGTTTACAATTATTATTAACAACCAATTTTGAAAAATATTATGTAAGAGTATAAAAAATTTTTTAAAAGTCTACAAAATTAAATTTCCATGAAGAATAATATTTTATAAAAGTTTTTATTTGCATCTATGAATTTTTGGTGCGGGATCGCCACAACATTAATACGAATATTGTGGTCGAAAATAAGATGACTTCATTGTCACAAGATGGACTGCGTCGTAAGAAAACATCAAGCCCGGATAAAAAGGACTTTCTTTAACTGTGATAGAAAAATGGTATTCTGAGGAGTTGAAGATGTAACATCATTAATTATAATCAGTCTTGCTTCTATCTCCACGATCTTTAGCTAGTTTCTTTTGGGCTTTTATGGATAAATTGCAAGCACTTTCGGGTCTCTAATATCGATGTTGTGCTCTTGATAATATTATGCAAAAACAGATACTTTAGGGTAATCTGAAGCGGTAGGAGAAGTTTAAACCTTACTTTCCTCCTTAACATCGTTGGTGGTACTTATTCCGTTCCTTCTCACGTTTTTTTCATCATATACTGGATGTTTATGGGCACATTTAATAACGCAAGTTCTATAATAGTCAGATGCTGGGGGTCGTTAATAGTGAATGTAACATTGTAACTGTCCTGCAGAATCTGGATAGACCGATATTTTGGTTAATCTATTCCATCGTGAAATATGTTGTTTGGAGCGGACACGGTTTTATGTAATTTGTAAAATCGCTCGCTTCGTAATGTCCATGTGTTGTGTTTGGATCTTTATTATCTGTTTTAGATGGTCTATACTTACGATTTACGAATCGGGACAATGTATTTGGTTCCAAGGCTTGTTATAAACTTTTTTCATTTTCTAGAATAACGGACATTATTCGTTTGTCTTTCATAATTTTTTTTTTTTTAGATCGAGAAAGTCTTGTCAATATAATAATTCCGGGAAGGTTTCGTGCTTATCAAAAAAGGTCATATAGTTAGACTGTTATATTACCGTGTGTATATGAGGTAAGAAAATTTGTTATACGCAGTTTTACGACTTTTGGCCTCTCTCTTTTGCGGTACAATTATCAAACGCATAAAGTTTGTTTCTTAGCCCTAGTAGGTTGTATCATGTGACACGGTCGTTTAGGATGGGTAGGATCATAGCAGTTGAAGTTCGTTATATGTAGTATGAGTATGAAGTTGTGTGCGAGTCATTGCATAATTTGCATAAATTTATTGTAAAACAAAAATCAATAGAGAAAATAAACGAACTGCGCAATGATGTGCCATGTGACAATATTACAATAGTACAAGACACAAACTATTTAAACTCACGAAACTTTTTATTATACTATATAAATAACAAAGAACAAAAATCATCGCATTCTATTTTTTTTATTATTATTAAATATCATAATTTTTTTCTTGATCACTTCTCTTGTCCGTCTTAATTAATTTCTCAAGCCTCATAATACATACTTCTCCTCAAAGAATCAAAAATGGTCCGACATCGTAGTGAAAATGCCAAAATCAAAAAAGTATAAAAGAGAAGAATAAAAAAAAAAATAATAATAAAGCAAGTAATTTTTAATTTTGTACTAAACGTAATGACTAGCATGTAGTTCTATACTTGTGATACCACAAGATCTGGGACTCAATTTCTGGTTAGTCTGACGTAATTCTATATTTGTGGTGCAAGGATGTCAGTTCCACAGCAAATAAACATTACAAGAAATGGCAGACATCCTTGCCGATCATTTGTCGATCATATAGTAAATCGGACTTTAAAGCTTCGGGCGAAGGCACAGAAGTTCGGGCGAAGCTTGAAACTTTTATGGGCTATAATTAAACTGCCCTAAAGTTAATGGCTGAAGTAATCAAGCGTAATTTTAGGTAATCAAGTAGTTATGGGTAAAATTATATTTGCAATTATATTGTTACTGTATAATTTATATAATAAATAGAAATTTTCAAAACAATTTTGTATAAATATTTATAAATTACTATCAAAATAACAAGCTATAAGGCATTAAATTCTGATCATTAGTTATCACAATATCATCGAAATACTTTTAATTTTCTAATTATATATAAATGATATATTATTATTATTATTAGAATTTAAAACATTAATTTTCAGACCTTTGTATAATTTTGGTAATAAATAAAATTATATAACTAAATTTGTTTTAAAATTTTGATAAAATGACATTAATTGAAATTTTTACATGAATATTATAAAGTCACTATTAGTAAAAGTCATCTAATAATGATGCGATTTTGATAAAATTTGATATACAGTAAATTCAAACTAATACTAAATTTAAATATATATTAGTGTGTAGAATTTTTCAGCCAAAGCTAATTAATGAATTATAGTGTTGTGATAACTGACTATCAAATGATCGACAAATGATCGCCGAAATTGTGATAAAATAGGGATGTCCGCTATGCTCAAGAAATGGTAAGTTAGATGACTCTGGAAATGTATATTTTGAGCCACAAATGAATTGACTCTAAAAGTATCATCATTTACATTTTTTTTTTTTTTTTTTTTTTTTTGTCAGATCGTAATATGATGCACAAATTTGAAAGATTCATTGTTATACAATGTGCCCGATATTTATAATTTCTGTTTTGAAATAAACGTGTGAAATAAGAATGTCGGTTCGATAGGAATGCAGTTAAAGGTAACGGCGTACGTATTCATCAAATTTATTGAATACACTTGTTATTAATAGTCATCTCCAATTATTAATTATCGACCAATCATCCAAGAGTTAACACTCTAATTTTTTTAGCAGTATATCAATATTAGCTACATAATTGAAAGTATTGGTTTGTATCAAGCTGTGTGAAAAATGTTAAATGACTATTGAATACGTGAATTTGGGGTATCAAAGTTCCAGTCCGTTTATTTTTGTTTTGTCGCTAATGATATGAGGCCAAGAGCAGAGTTGCTACAAAGATTGTTTCTTTCTGTTTCTAGCTTATCTTCTTTCTATAATATTTTTTTTTAGGGATAGTTATATGGCTAAAGTAGGGTTGGTCACGGTCGGTCATCGGTTGGTCATAACTGATTATGGGCCTTTGACCACCCGACCGTTTTGGCTGACCATTTTTCTGACCGTTTAACTGACCATCTAACTGTTCATTCATTTAACTTTTTTTTTTTTGTTAAATTCATTAAAAAAAAAAAAAATGTTAAATGAAAAAAATTCCGGTTAAAAGAAGCTTTTGACCGACCAATATCGGTCACGCCGTCACGGTTATGACCAGTCATGACTGAATTATATATATTTATATTTATTTATTTATTTATTTTTTGTCGTTTCTTAAATTCACAAATAAATTTAGAAAATTCAATTCACGAAGTAAAATTCCATAAAATAAAATCCTTTAAATAATAATTTATTTTGTCGGATGTTAAAAAGTTGATTCTTGAACCACATTTTAACACTAACAAATAAGTAGTTGTCAACTAGTATTAGAAAGTATAAAAAGCCTTAACTATCTTTACGATGAATAGGGAGACACACTATTATTTTCTCTAAAGCTAAAATCACAATTTTGATACTCAAAATTATTTTATTTGAAATATTTATTTAATTCTACTATAATTTTTATTTTAGATTTCGAATATATATACTTCAAGCTTGCTTGTATAAAAATTCAAGAATATATAATTAATATACATATTTGTTGGAAGTCTTTAGCATTTCAAAACTATTTTTCATGATCTTCGCGATTTTCTTATTTTTTTTTTTTATAATAAAGGTTTAAAAAATCTTTTATAACATTTGTTATTGTATTTGATTATATACTTTGCAGTAATAATGGTGTAAAAATTGAGTGAAGATTTAAAGTAGCGTATCATTTATTGTGTAAAGGTTGTAAAAATAAAATTCTGCGCTTATTAACAAACTGCCGTGTGAAAATAGTTTACAAGTTATGAGAAAAAAAAAGGAATTATCAATATAACAAAAAAACATGGCTGAAATTATTATTAATTTTGAAACAACTTAAATGTTCATTGAACAATTAAAAAATTATGATAAAATTAGGAAATTTTTTTTAATTCCAGCCTAAATTTGCATGTTGAAAAAATCCCCAAAAAAATCGAAAAAGTAGGGGCAGGGTTATGGCACTTATGTTAAACAAAGTATTGAATTTGAACAGCCTAATCTGATTTAGTCATCTTATATTGTTCTGGCAAGGCGTAGTTAATACGAAAAATTAAATGTTCAGTTATCTTAACGATATTATTAACGATACCATTAAGATCAGACATTGTTATGATATCAAAATGATATCGCTAAAATCATCTTAACGATATTGTTTAATTTTTAAGGTTTGGTTCTTGGTGAGTTACACTATGGTCAATATAGGTGGTTTAGGTATGACCTTTCTAGGACGTGGCGGAACTTATTCGCTCTTTAGATTTACCTTTGGATAAATGGTTCAGAATGGCTTTAGAGACGAAACTTATTGGTGTAATACTAAGAAAGTCTCCACCTTAGATTATAAAGGTCAAATCTACTCAATACAAAATCTATAGTAAAGCTAATTATATCAGTTTTTAACATCTTCTTATTTTCTTTAAAAATAATTATATATATCTGCGCTTATGAATTTTATTTGTCTGAAGTGTAACGAAGGACTATATATAAGCAAGGTGATGCAAATGTCCAGAACCCCAAGGAGATTAATACCTTATTTGCCACATCTTGCTGCAAGTAAACATTAGCAGTAACATCACAAAACAACACACAAACATACTTGGTTTTCGTGCATTTCATGCATAATTCAAACGTTACAAGTTAAATCATTCAAACATAAATAAATAAATTACACTTGCCAAATAATATTTTTACTAACTAGACCTCTAATATAATACAATTTCCTCTTTAACGTACGACGACTCACTACTAAAAAGAATTCCAAGATATAATTTTAAAGAAACATATCAAAAACCTCTATTCGAAAATAGGTCTCCTCAAATAAAGGTTATATTTATAAGAAATTAACTCATTTTAAACTATCTAGCTATACTATTTTAATACCTAAACAGTAACCATTATATACTATTTATTCCCGAAATAAATTGCTATTCATAAATTATTTGTAATCAAAATAAACAAAACGCCTACTTTTACCACTAGCGTATTGTGCTTTTACTGCGGTAGACTTACTGTGCCGAGTCAATAGTAATTTACCCAACTCCTAATAATTTATCCGTTAATCACATGATTCTATAATAGGAATAACTCATGACTAACATTTAGTAATATATTTTGTGATGTCATTATGAAAGTCATTATGAAAGTCATTGATTGTATTTATTTATTTATTTATGTTTCAAATGATAAAATAAAAGTTCATTTATGGTAATCATGATTTGTGGATATTTATATTATATATTTATAAATATATATATTATACTAATTTGATTATTTTATTTAAAAAAAAAAAATGTCTTTTGAATATTGTCAAGAAGTTGCTAACGATTATGAAAAAATTCTTGAATCTGATGAAGAATATGATGTTATTATATGTTCCGGTGAAGATGAAAATGCAAAAGAAATTTTTGCACATTTATTCGTTCTACGTACAAGATCGCAGTATTTTCGTACGGAATTTTCCAAGAATCGGATCGAAGTAAAAGATGGAAAATATATTTTTAGAAAACCTAATATATCTCCACAAATTTTCAAAATCATCTTAAGGTAAGTTCAATCAAACTATATGTTTAAAATTAATTATCATAGTAATTTAACATAATTTTATCATTTAATAGATTTATTTATTGCGGTAAAATGGATTTGACAAAATTACAAGGTTCAGAAATATTAAACCTTTTGATGGCAGTAGAAGAACTTAACATCCAAATTTTAACCCAATGTATTCAAAAATACTTGATTAAACATCAACGTGAATTTTTACAACAAATATTTTCTATAGAAACTCTTGAAATGTGTTATCAACATGAATCTTTCAAAGATTTATGGAATTTCTATCTTGAAATAATTTCAAAAGAACCTGAAATATTATTTAATTCTAATAAATTTATAAATTTAAAAGCACCTTTATTGGAATTGATTTTAAAGGAGAACTTTCTGTTATTGGATGAAATTGTTAAATGGGATAGATTGATTAAATGGAGTTTCGCCAAAAATTCTTCTATTCAACATGATGTCAAGAAATGGAATAAAGAAGAAATTACAATAATGGAAAGAACTTTTCATAAATTTATTCCTCTAATTAAATTTTATAACATTTCTCCAGATGACTTTGTTTCTAAAGTATATCCTTACAATGTATTATTACCTAAAGATTTGGCTAGTAACATTCTGAGCATAGATAAAAAAACTTCCAAACACCAAAAATACGATACGAATATAGTCAGACCACGACATTTTGCTATTTTTTCTAGTTGGATTGAAAAGAAAAACGATACTTATTATAATATAAGAGATACTCCCTATCGTTTTAATTTAATATATCGTGCTAGTAGCGATGGTAACACAGCAGATGCATTTCATGAAAAATGTGATAATAAAGGACCTACCATCGTTATAGCAAAGGTTGCGAATTCAAAACAAATAATAGGAGGATATAATTCATTTCAATGGGATTCAAGTGATAATTATAAGACTACAAAAAATAGTTTTATATTCTCATTGACAAATAAAGCAAAAGTTTGTCATATTAACAAGGATCATTTTACATATTCTGTCTACTGTCATCAAAATTATGGTCCAACGTTTGGTCGTGGGCATGATTTATATCACGCTTATTGTACTACTTGGAGAAGTTTTATGTCATCATATCCTGAAATTGATATACCGACAAATCTTAATGCGAACGATCATTTATACAATGAATTTGAAGTAGAAGATTACGAAGTTTTTCAAGTATTAAAAATAAATAATTTATCTTAGAATAGTTTATGTAAAAAAAAAAAAGAATTTTTCTTAGATGACAAAATATTTCTTTTTATGACACTTATTTTATATTGATAAATGATATATATATAAATAGATCTTATGATTTTTAATTATTGGTGCATGGCCTGTAGTTTCGCAACAAATATTCGTTGGAATCACGTGATAATAACAGTAGGTAGAATGGTAGATCATAAATAAATAAATAAATGTACGATATAACGAATCTAAATGCGAATTTAAATGTAAAACAAATGATAAATAAATGTATAACAAATATATCAAATAAATATGTCTAATCAATGAATAAAGAACAAATCATAAGTAACGATTACTGTTGCTGTCTCACTCGAAGATCTGCATTGCGCTTCGGAGCTGTCGATCACTAGGTATATTTGTCACAATGCTGATTAAAGGCTGATTCCTGTAATACTTTCGTAACAATATCTTATGATTTTTAACGTTAATAGTATTATGTCAATGGGATTATCCACAAAATTTGGTCAAAATTAATGTGAAATTAACTTGATTTCCGTGATCACCGTTTATAGAATTTCATTTACTGTACATAATGAACCATGTGTAACCACATGGCTGATTTTTGTACTCATATAAACTCTTAAAAAAAAAAAAACTTTACCTTCATTTTTAGAGAAAATGTCTTTTTCTCAAGAACTTATTAACGATTATGAAAAATTGTTTGAAGCTAATAAAGGGCACGATGTTATTATTTATACTGGTAAAGATGAGAATGTAAAAAAACTTTATGCACATTCACTTATATTATGTATTAGATCTCAATATTTTCACGCGGCATTCTCTAATGAATGGGCCGAAAAAAAAGATGGAATATTTATTCTTGAAAAACCAAATATTTCTCCTCAAATTTTTAAAATTATTTTAAGGTAATGAAATAAATAAAAATTTATTATATTGTTTAAAATATTTAATCATATTTTTTAAACATTTTTATTTTAAAAATTATTTTATTTTATTTTTTTTTTTTTTTAGATTTATTTATTGTGGAAAAATTGATTTAACGAAATTTCAAGGATCAGAATTATTAGATCTTTTGATTGCAGTAGATGAACTTAGTATACAATCATTAATTTCTTGTATTCAAGAATATTTGATTAATAATCAATATAAATTTTTACAAGAAGATCCTATTGAAATTCTTGAAACTGTTTATCATGTTTATCAATGTGATACTTTTGCAGGTTTATGGGATTCTTTTCTTGAAGCAATTTGTGATAAACCGGAAATATTATTTAATTCCGATAAATTAATTGAGGTAAAAGCATCCATCTTGGAATTACTTTTAAAACGAGATGATTTATTATTAGATGAAATTGTAATATGGAATAATTTGATCAAATGGGGTTTTGCTCAACATCCTTCTGTTAAACAAGATGATCTGAAATGGGATAAAGAAGAGATCAAAATTATAAAAAGTACTTTATGTAGATTTATTCCTTTAATTAGATTTTATCATATATCTTCAGAAGATTTTCAATTTAATGTATACCCTTTTAGAGCGTTATTACCCAAAGATTTAATTAATGACATACTCACATTTTATATGACGCCAAATAAGAAAAACGATATTGATATACAACTTCCTAGAAATCCAAAGTATGATACAAGTATAATTAAATATCAACATTTTGCTATTTTTTCCAGTTGGATTGAAAAGAAAAATGATTCTTATTATTATAAAACTAATATTCCTTATCATTATAAATTAATTTATCGTGCTAGCAGAGATGGTACAACAGCAAAATCATTTCATAAAAAATGTGATAAAAAAGGACCCACTATAGTCGTATTAAAAATTAAGGGATCGAGTCAAATTATTGGAGGATATAATCCATTTAATTGGGATACAAGTAAATCTTATAAATACACAACAGATAGTTTTATGTTTTCATTTACAGATAGAAGGAATACAAAAACTGCAAAAGTAAGTTATAGTACTGGTACATATTCTATAGGTTGTTATCCAACTCATGGTCCAATATTTGGTGGTGATTTTTCTTGTAAAGATTGTGCTACCACTTGGAGGTTTAATAATTATTTTCATTCATATCCTGATATTAAAATTCAAACAGGAAGTATAGAAGTTGATGATTATGAAGTTTTTCAAGTTATAAAACAAAAACAAAATTCGCATGATAAATATAATCCCTTTAAAAAAAAATATTTCCTTAAATCTTTATTTAAAAGATAAATTTATTACCGTTTAACGCTGCATAAAGTATCCCACCTTATACAAGAAACCTGTGGGATTATTTATAGAGATTACTGGGGTATTATATGAGGGTGGTATAAAAAATTTTAACTAGAATTAAGCGTAAGTTATCAGAATTAGGGCGTATTAATTAAGATTAATCTTGAAAGGGATAGTACTAGACGGTTTATATTTAGCAATTAAAAAAAAAAAATTTTTGCCTCGCTAAATTTGATATTATATAGACATGGAATCATCGCGTGGCGTATACGCCGATGATCTTATTATGTATACATAGAATATAAAATAATAAAGTGTTTATATGAAAGAATTTTTAAAACATTATAATTTATAAAACGATCCGCTTTTGATTGATTAGTTAACCATCAATGATTCGAAATAACTTTTTTACCAAAATTTGTAATTTCATTATTTCATCGTCGCATTCAATATTCTATCGAAAATATATTTTAATATTTCTGTTACAGCAGTATCAGTTGTATCTAAGAAGGGGTCTGGTACGAAATCCTGACGATACATTATCATTTTATAAGCCCGAAAATCAAAAATCGAAATGAAAATCATAAAGTCATGATTTTCGAGATTTAAAGTGTCGGTTAGCGAATCCCATAAAAATTTGCGTAATACGCAAATGAAAGAACGCATATTGAGATTTAACGAATTTTTTTTTAATTAACTTATCTTTGCACTTAAAAATTTTATTATCCTCATTATTGTAAAGAAAATTAAAACGGCTTTATTTTTTATATCGGCAGCGGTGAAATTTGTGTAGACATACTTTATATATTATAATTTAGAAGATAAAGGGACATCAAGAATTTTATTTATAAGATAACGGGACATCAAAGAATTTTATTTATAAAAAACCTAAGATTTTTTTCATAATTTTATACAATGTTTCACCACTCTTTTTTTTAAAGGTTTTTTTTTGGATTTGAGATATCCGCAAGATCTAGTAACTGGTCGATACAATTAATCTATTTAGGGGATTTTTTTAACAATATTAGTGAAATCCCCTATAATTAAACATGTAAATAAAATTGAATCTGTTTAAACAGGTTAAGCCTCGTGGTCGCTCGATTTTTTAATCAGTTAAGGGTTTCGATCTCCGATCAATAAAAAATGTTTCTAATATATTTGATTTCTGTTTTCATTCACACTTACATCTTAATTAAAAATTCACGAATAAATGCAAATATTGATAACTCTGACTCAAAGAATTTTTCCAAAACAATATTTATTGTTGGATACTAAATAAGGAGATTTTAACGCCACGTTACGTCATCAACAAAATGAAGATCGATTTGACATTCATCATAAATATTTTTGGACTAATTAATTTCATTTATTTATTTACTAAAAAAAGTTCTCATTTTATCTAACGTAACGTAAAAAATTTTTTTACTGCAAAATATAACAGCTGACCTGTCATCTGATCGAAAAGACGTTACCATGATTGCCATGTGCTACATATGTCACGTGATAGCCACTTTTAACTCTGACTCAAATTATTATTTTGAATGACTTAACATTTGTCATTCATGAAAATATTCGTGTCATATTGAGTCATTTATAGTTAAAAATTCAAAGACCGGTGGCAAGATGATCATGTGATTAAAGAAGATATATATACAAGACGTTTTCACAATTTACCAACTAATTATCGTTTCATCAATAATAAAAGATGTCGTACGAATTTTGTCAAGAAGTCGCTAATGATTATGAAAAAGTGTTTGAATCTGATGAGGAGTATGATGTCATCATTTACGCTGGTGAAAATATGAAAGAATTAAATGCGCATTTATTTGTTTTACGTACGAGATCACTATATTTTCGTACAGGATTTTCTAAGAAATGGGCAGAAAAAAAAGATGGGAAGTTTATCTTTAAAAAACCGAATATTTCTCATGAAATATTTGAAATCATTTTAAGGTATTTTGTCTCAATAAATTCACTTTATATATACTGTACAGTACATGTTATTTGTTTCGTATTAACATAAAAATTTAAATTATTTAGGTTTATTTATTGCGGAAAGGTAGATTTAACAAATTTACAAAGTTCCAAAATATTCAAACTCCTGATGGCAGTGGATGAACTTAACATTCAAGATTTAATCAAATGTATTTAAGAATACTTGATTAAACATGATCATGAATTTTTACAACAACAATGCTCTGTAGAAATTCTTGAAACCATTTATCAACATGAATCTTTTACGGAATTATGGAATTTTTGTCTTAAAAAGATTTGTGAAGAACCTGAAATATTATTTAATTCTAATAGATTTATTAATTTAAGCGAACGTTTATTAGAATTCATTTTAAAGCAGGATGATTTAAATTTGGATGAAATTCTTATTTGGGATGGTTTAATAAAGTGGTGTTTGGCGCAACATCTTGACATTTCACGTGATATTAAGAAATGGGACAAAGATGAAGTTACGATTTTGAAGAAAACTATTCAAAGATTCATTCCATTGATCAGATTTTATGATATCTCTCTAGAAGATTTTAAGCTCAAAGTATTTCCTTACAAAGTATTATTACCAGTAAATTTAATTAACGATATACTTACATTTCATAGTATTAGAAAAGATAATGTATCAAATAAGGAACTAAACATTATTGTATTATCTCCCAGAAAATCAAAGTGTATATATGATTCAATATTAATTAAACCTCAACATTTTGCTATATTTTCTAGTTGGATAGGAAAAAAAATTGATAATTATAATACAAGAAATATTCCTTATAATTTCAATTTACTTTATCGTTCTAGTAGAGATGGTAAAACAGCAAAAGAATTTCATACCAAATGTGATAATAAAGGAGCTACTATAGTTATAGCAAAAGTTATAAATTCAGAACAAATAGTGGGAGGCCATAATCCACTTTTTTGGAATGAGAGTAATACAAATAAATCTACATGTGATAGTTTTATATTCACACTTTTAGATCGAGCAAATCTTCAAACAGCAAAAGTTATAGTAATGGTGATCCAAAGTCTATACAAAATTATTCAGTACATGGCCCGGTATTTGGTTCTTCTGATTTATATGAAAATAATGGCAGTTCTTGGTTTAGTAATCCAAGTTCTTATCCTAAAATCGATGATATGCCGATAGGAAAATTTTATGTAGATGATTATGAAGTATTTCAAGTAATTAAAAAGTCCTAAATTACATACTGTGTTAGTAACGTTAATAACAACAAACTTAAATATAATTAAGTTTAATAACCTATATAACAATGTAGGTATTCACAATTTATGATTTTATTTATGTTTTTTTACTACTAAGGATTTATAAAAAAAAATTATGACAATTTTCGTGTATTTGTATGCAATTCATTATTTATTTTATATTATTTCACTGTTGTCAGTCATTTCATACATTATTATATTAAAAAAATGTAATAAATTATTTTGACAATTATCGTATCGCGTGTTATTTTCATAAAGTATTGGGACAATAAATTGTAAAATTGAGCATAAATGGTTATTGTTAAATTGTTACAATACTAACAATTATTTGATTATCCTACTTCAAGAGCAGTTATTACAGGCCAAAATAGATTCAATGAAATGTTAAGGAGAATCGATAAAAAGGTAATTCGACTCAGAAAATGAAACGTATACCATAATAGACAGTTTCATTATTCTATTGCTGATGCTTATTTGTTCATGTTGGCCAAAATTAGTCTAAATCGTACAAATTATAATAAGAGAAAAAAAAAGAACGTATATATAAACAGGGATTAATGGAATAACGGACTGAAAATAAACCTATAACCGAACTGATAAAAAATCAGTTATAGTCAGTTGTAACAGAACTTATGGCGTACTTATTCAGGTTATATGTAACAGGTAATAAGCAGTTCCTAGTTGTTTGATGCTACGTAACTTTGAAAAGGTTCAGGACAATAAATTTGATTATTCAATCATCGAAAGCCGTTAACTATCGGTTTTACTTTTTATACTGTATATATAAAATATGATAAATAGACTGATCGATTAATTTAATGCATTCCAAATGCCTTTTTTTTTGTTGAGAAAGCATTAAAAAAATTTTTAAATTTTTGAAATTAATTTACGAGTAGGTCACGTTACTTTCCCGTATCGTAAGACGCTTCTGAAATTTTTTACATATTAGCCGACCTGATTCCAAAGTGATTTCCAATACAGGCCAAGTACTAATTGTTTTTGCTATAATTAGAAGCTGATTCGAAGTCAAGCTGATCATCAATAAAAAAAATACTGAAAAGATTCGATTTCGATTCCAATCCCTATACCAAAGATAAAAGGTGAAGAAAAAAACTACTTTTTTCTTTTTTTGAATTGATCTGGCCCTTTCTTTCATTCAAGTATGTAAGTCCTGATAACCAAAAATTTAAAAATTTTTTACAATTAATTCTCTCACGTATTCAGACCATTTTTGTTATTATATTTGATTTATATTGATAAAATCTGGTAAATATGTATATAAATTTGTTGTAAAATTTTCTTGAACATAACCGCATATTGCTTATTTAAAATAATGCCACGTACTGTACAATATATTAATATTTTTATTTATTTATTTTTTTTTTTTTTTGACATAGATGTATTATTTTTAATTAGCTGGAGAAACGTTCTCAATCCATGCTGTAAATAAGTTCATCTTTAAATATATTTTAAAAATATCAATTAATAATTTGTTTTTGCTGTCATGATAAATATTGTTATAAAAATAAGTTTATTTGTCCAATTAAGTTACTATCACACATATTTTAAAAGAGAAATCTTATCTATTTAATAATCTGATTGGTACAAAAAGTGTACAAAAACAAAATCATATGTAAAAATAAAAAAGTAAAAATATAGAAGAACCGAAAAAAAATAGTACACATATAAAACGTATGTATGCATGTAAAAAGTATAAAAAAAAGTATACAAAAAAGTTTCGCATTATCAAGAAGAATTTGAAGTTAAAATTCCTATATGTTCAATTATTTTTTATTTATTTTATGAGATCGATTGCATTTTGAATGAATTATTTGTTAAAAATTAGAGTTACTTGGCTATCCCAGCGATTCTCTTTCGGTACTTTTTCATCTTAAATATAATAAAATACGAGTTAAAAGAAAATACTTTAATTGAAAACGTTGAAAAAAAAAATTCGGAAAACGCATCTGACTTCTTGCTATTCTGCATCTATATCTGTAATTATTCTAATAGTTCCATTTGTTATTTTGTGTTTTTATTGGGAATTGTTGCTTTATTAGTGTAGAATAAATAAGATAAATTAAATACCAAAAAAAAAATAAATAGTTTTTATTTTATCATTATTTTGGTATATATTATGCTTTTAATTAGAAATAAACTAATCACTGAAAAAAAATTGTTTTAATATCTTTTAGTAAAGATTAAACTTATGATCAAAATAAGCTGATTGATTTTTTTTTTTGAAAAAAAAAAAAAAAAATAAAATTTTGATTATCAAAAAAAAAAAGTTCTTTTGGTAAATATTCTGATTATTAGCTAGAAATAAGCTAATTAACGAAAAGTTTTTGTTCCTAATTTTTTTTTTTTTTTGCCAATTTTGTAAAAGAAAATTTTTTTTTTTAGTAAAATCGGGCTTAGTGATCAAAAGTGGAGGTGATTTACCAGCCAATTTGTAAGAAAAAATCAATTATTATTATTTTTTTTTTTGGCAAAGATATACTTATTACCAAAAAAAAAAACTTGGTAAATATTGTGCGTATTGATTTTTTTTAAAAAAATCTTTTTAGGTTGTATTAAGGTAACACAAATCTCTTGGCAGGCCCGCCTTCCTTATATTATGTTAACTGTGCCTTTTTTACTCGGTTTTTCTTTTGATCGAGTAATCGATGGGAAAGAGTATTTTGTTCAATTTATTTTTCTTGGTAGTATATATTCAGTTTAATCTTTGGATTTTAAATTACGAGTAATGTTTTCGAATACACTCATTAAGTAAACTAAAAAAAAAATTCAGATTTTAATGATAAAAATTTGAATAGAAGATAATGAATACATAAGAAATGTTATATTTAATAAAAAATGTGTTTTAATTTCTTCAACTAAATTGCAAATAATACTGTATACATAACTAAGGAAAAAAACGTTAATTGAGATGTCATAAAAAGAATAGAACTTTTTAAAAACATAATAAACTTTTAAAAACTAATTAATTAATTTAAAATTTAATTAATTGATAAGTAGGAGGATCTTTTCTATAAGAAATATACTCGCGAAATTCATTGGAGAATTTCACATATCTTTGCTTGACATCACTAGGTAATTCTTTCCATTTTTGAGCTATAAACCTTGAGATATCAGGAAGAGGAATATTTTTACAATGTTTACCAAGTTCTTGAATTACCACGTTTCTAAAGATAAGAAAGACGTTTGGCACCTTTATACATCCTTTACTTCTTTTACTTCTTTTTCTTGAAAAGAAATTGTTGAATGATGGAAAAGGGAAATTGTTGAATGTTAATTCAATTGGATGATTTAATAGAATATTAGTATTCTTTAAAATAATTTCATATTCTCGTTGGATATCAAAAGCAGCAGGTGATGAGTTAATATTCTCTTCTTGGGACATAATAATATTTTTGTAATTTCTTAGGAGAAATTAAATAGTGACGTAAGAGAAATTATGGAAGAAAGAAAATAAATTTACTATGCACTTTACGGAATATTAATAATCCTTTTATATAAATATGAGTTACACAAAAGTCAGATGATCGTTTCACTTATATTATTTTCATTGTTATTCGGAATATAAATAATCCTTTTATATAAGTATAAGTTACACAAAAGTCAGATGATCGTTTCACATATATTATTTTCATTGTTATTCATCACTCAAATGAGAATAATTATAGTACTTATAACATTGGGATGTCTTTCTCAAGTCCCATAAGAAGTCTCGGTCGATAACCTTAGCGGATTTTTTAGAGACCTTACGAAAATTAATTTAATATAAACGGATCTTCTACCTAGAGTAGTGCAGATGGATGAAAATTATTTTCTAAAATCTAAAGATCACAAGGCGAAATTAATTTTGTTTTTAGAATAAGTGGGTTTTTTAGGAAAATGGTATTTTAAATCCATTAATTTTTTTTTCGTCCCTTTATTTTACCCTTTTCAGTTGTAGTTTTCTTTTTTGTATTTCACATTGGGAAAGTTTCTCAATTTTATTTCTTTTTTTAGATTTAAAATTTTTTCTTTAACCATATCATTAAGTTACTAATATTAAACTCAGGATTATTGTATAACAACTTTGTGGTTAGAGTATTTATTTATTTATTTATTTATTAATTGTTATCGATCTGGAAGTTTAGTAAAGAATACAAGTAAAGAAAGAAATCTAATTTAATAGACAACTATAAACTAATCTATACTAACAAACACCACCAGGATGTTCCCCGACCGGGACACATATTGTCCGGACAGTCATGAGCTAACCAGATCTATCCATTTCCCTATACCGCCCATTGTTATCAAAAGACAGCGGCTCGCGCATGTCAGGAGTGAAACTAACAAAGTAATCTAATAGGGAGCCTGAGTGGAGGTAATTCGATCCTACCGCATAAACCAAGCGGCGTAAATCGTCTCTTCTACGTGTTCCCGGAAGTGAAGAGGGACGTGATAAACTAGGCTCCGGGGTGTGATTAGGTTCGTTATCTTGATTCCGTCGTTTACGATAAAGTTGTTTATCACGTTTCGTAATATGTAAAGATTTTTCCCATTGTTTATAAGCAAGGGCATATTTTCGCCAATATTTCCTGATGATAGTATCCATGAAGACTGATAGAAAAGTGTTCGTGACAAGACTTTTCACTTTTCTGGACCTAATAAATCGTGCGATTAAGTCCGATAAAGAAGTGGGTACTGCATTGTGTAAAAGAATATAAAAAGAAGAATTATGTTCTAGATCGAAGCAACTGAGTGGGGAGCTGGAGACTGCAATATCTGCAGAAGGAGCAGTGGCAATCTCTTTGTGATGCTCGAGAGCCCTGATTAAAACTGATAAGCAGTCTTTGTAGTCGGCTAGTCTATCCATTTGATGTTGTTGGCATAGTCCCCAATGAGTGTTTGAAGCTGTTGTAGAATTGCACAAAATACAGTTGGATGTTGTGTCAAGGTAAAGTTTTGGGTAATATAGTCGTTGTATGTCAACTGTGGGTAAAATATGTCCTAGATTCTTGATTTTGAAACCTGTGTGTCGGTCATTAGCAGCTGAGCAGACAGATCCATCACAGGATTGAGCAATCCAATCTTTAGTAAGCTCCCAATTGATTTGGTCCACTTGGTCAAGAGAAGGTCCAAAGAGATGTGATAACGCTTTCATTCGTAGTAGCTTCTCGAACGTATGGAGGTTAGTGATATGTCGAAAATATTTTCTTATATTTTTATCTATAGGACCGTAATTTGCCAGGGTAGGGACCATGACCGGAGCCTGAGAATAGTGCGAGGTAGCTAGGAAGATAGGTAAGTTGCTACAAGCGTCTTTAGCGAGACGATCAGCTTGGTCATTATGTAGTTGTCCAGAATGCGCCTTTACTTTAAACATATCCACGCGAAGGGATTTCGTCTTGATGAGGCGATGTATTAATATCCATAGGCTGAAATTATTCAGTTTCATGATTCTTCTTTGCGAAAGATTATTGCGACCCGTTTTGTTAAAGCTATCTATCGCATTTTTCGAGTCTGTGTGAATAGTCACGTGACAGTGGGTAGGAGATGCGATAATAGCGGTAAGAATTGCTAATACTTCGGCTTTAGTTGAGGACGGTAGATGCGCTGTTGAACATTGAAAAGTATCAATCCCTGATGAAGAGACTTCCACCCATGCAGCGCCCATAATAGATTTGTTAGTTCCATCCATCGAAAGGGAGCCATCTGTGTAGAATATAAGTCTATCTCGAAATAAAAATTTAATAATTAGCAAATAGAGCGTATCTAAACTATATTGATTACCTTTAAAAATATTATACAGAAAATAAAAATGATTTTTATCTAAATTGCAATTCATTGCTAATTCCTGAAGGGAAAATTCTTGATTATGCACCAAATCATTAATTATAAAATTAGAATTAAAATTAAAATGTGAAAAAGAAGATCTATTCAATTTAAGAAACGAGTTATAAGCCATATTATGAAGGGTGATGTGATGTTTGGTAGGGAATTTCCAAAGTTTTTTAACGTTAGGGAATTTGCGTTTCATGATATTCTGGTTATATAGTTTGAATTTATAAAGTGAAGTGGTCACTGTGTATATTGTGCAAATAAGCGGTCGGTCCACATTATAAGTGTGAAGCGCACATCCTTTGCATGGTTTTAGGAGCGTAGTTTTCTTCCGTGGAGTAAACGCGTCGTGTTGTATAGAAGAAGTCGTAGAAGCGAACAAGGCATCATCTTCCAAGTAACTCTGCACGTAGTGTTGTAACTGCGTCATGCTCGGTGTGTTTTTGTGATTAATTTGAGTGATGCCTTTACCGTAAATTGAAGTGTTGCTTTTTGGGTCCCAAAAGATATACCATTGGTTGCGTAATTGGTTCTCCTGGTTTGGTAATATGTTGGGTGTTTGAATAAGGAAGTTCTGTATCGGTAATTCTTTTGGAGGGTTAATCAACCGTCGGTTTGTTGTGGTCCAGATTTCCGTGTTTTCCATTTTCTTTAACCAATTTGGAGGGGCGCCTTTCCAATTTTTTTGTGCCATTTGTTTCATTTCCGGAAAGGTTAAAAGGAATGAGCTATCGTTGGAAATGATTTGGTCCAAAAAGATGAGGCGTTTATTTTGTAAACTCGAAACATCTGACTTGGTAATGTTAGGAATGTGAAACAATAGAGGGGTACGTCCTCCCGTTATTGTAGTATCATAAACGGGGGTAAAAACTATATTAAAATTGTTAAAATAGATTAGTAACTTAGAAAGAAAGGTGGTCGCCAGTTTTGTCGATTCTAATTTTGTGAGATCGTTATGCGTCGGAAAATGTGGCAACCAAAATTCATATTGTGTCGTCAACATTTGAGTCATAGCTATGGGGTTTAATAAAGGTGTATTGAATAGTAATTGTGTCATAGCTATGTGCGAATACATCTGATTATAGAAAAAATTATTAATCGAAGGTAATAAATAATGATGAATTAATGCGTCTGGAGTAGATCTCGGAAGGTGTAATGATTGTTTGAAGAGTTTTTTAATAGGTGCCATAACGAAGTTGCATTGTTCTATCGTGAAAACTTGAAATTGGTTTCTATACTCTAGGATAGGCATAAGCACTTTATTAGTAATGTAAACAACGTGATTATGCGTTAACTTCTTTCTCCTCAGGGTATTAGCGAAGAGTACCACCGTTTGGCGTAATTTTTTAAGCGTAGGAGATGGTGAGTTAAACGCATCTATGTAGACTCCTAAGATACGGACTCCTTCTTTCTTTTTGTTAATTTTGACCTTTGTAAGTTCTGTTCCTAGTATGAGCTCAATTTCTTTGCCTACATACAATTTGTTGTTAGTGAGTAGTCTATATTTGTCCTTATTAATTTGTATGTTGGCTAGTTCGTAGAATTCATTGGAGATTTCTAGGAGCGTTTTCATATGGGTAAGTGAAGGTGCGACCCATGTGGTGTCGTCCAGATAACTCTGGACGGTCGTTGAATAGGATACTTTTTGGTCGGCAGCTGGGTTCCATATGTTTTTGATTTGTTGCAGTTCCACAGTAAAAGCCAATTCTCGTAAGGAATTAATCCTCGCGAACAGTGGGTCGTAGTATATGATCCATAGGAGGGGGCTCACAACCTCTCCTTGGTCTATACCCTGCATTACTTGATAAGGATCCGAAATACTGTCGTTATGAAGGATAATGCGATTAGTCCGATCTGTAAACAGTTGTAAAATTAGTTCAATTATGGGTTGGGGAAATCGTAGGCGAGCCATGGCCAGACGTAAGAGGGAGATGTTTATACGGTCGTAGGCCTTCGAAAGGTCTTGGACACCAATCCAGATTTCCTTCTTATATTTCTTGGCCATTTCTATAGCGTGATGTAAGTGTTGTAATGGCTGATATGTAGATTCCCCTAGTAGACCAGCGCGATTATTAGGTTGAAGGAAGTGTCGTTGTGATAGGATTGCGTGTAATCTAGTGGTTAGGATCTTGACAAAACATTTTCGTAACGTTTCTAATAGTATGATTTTGTGGTTAGAGTAAAAAAAAAAAAAAAAAAAGTTGTGTATAAATAACATGATTACGTGACTTCATTGATCAATGTCACCGATGTCATAAATGAATGATATAGCATACATAGGTAATATTGCACACATTATAGATATATCATATATTTTTAATATAGCATAAATGGCATATATGTATTATTTTTGTTCTATGTAAGATATTTATGATTTATCATTGTTATAATTGCAATTGTTATAAATAAAGCTCTGGATTTATTCCAGACAAGGCATGTTCACAAGTTCTCTTAAAGCCTTTATTTTATTAATATTTTATTGTTAAGTTATCTCTTTATTTGTGATGAATACCTGGGAAACCGACGTACAGGAATTGGTATTACACGTTTGATTGAGATTTTTACAAGTTGTATTTAAAGTGTTGATAAATAAACCTTCTGCTACCACAAAATAATAATTGTTAGCGATTGCTAACGCCAAAGAACTGACCCAACACTATATATAGCATATATATAGAAACCGATCAACCTACGATCAAAAATGTTCCAAGTTATTGTGACAGCTTCATGTCAAACTAATTTCGATGTGCAATGGAAGGCCATAACAACAATAGCGCCTATTCAATGTGGTCATCCAAGTTATAGTACAATTGTAGTATACTTTTGTAATAAGATGTAGTATAGCAATAAATTGTCCTTATCATTAATTTATTTCTAATACAATGGGTGTTAATTCAAATAAGTTTATTTAATAATTTTTTTCATTTCAAAAAAAAAAATAATGATTTTTATTTTAAGTTAACAGTAAAAAATAAAAATTACTATCTAAAATGCAGCAAAAAATTAACATTTTTTATACTTTATCAATGCAAGTAATAATTATTGGTATTTGGTAATACGTTAATTTGATAAAATGATCATAAAGAAAAACAAAGAAACTGACAAATGAATTAATTTACCTAATAATATAGTTATTATGTAATGATTTCTAAAACTTGCAAAGGGTATTTCTTTCAATTTTTGAATTCATGGCAATAAACTTTTAAAATATAAGTAGGCTAAATTAGTAACACTACTAGTTTGTTCGTTTTATAACACATTGTATTCATTTGTATTTATATTTTAAATTATTTAAACACTAAGACTAGTGTAGTAAGATTTCTTTATAACTTCTTAGTTTGCAATTTAAATAATTCAACTTGTCTCATGTAAGATAAAATTATTTTTATTCGGATAATTCTTAGAACTTCTAACCCATTTACTGGTACTAAAAGTTTAAATGAAATCTTCTAATTAATATTACCAAAAGGTGAAAAGCATTTAAAAATAAGAAGTACTACATGAAATAATTTATATCTTGTTAGGGATGGTAATAGTAGGACATAGTCGGTTATCGGTCTTAAGAACATTTGATCGACCAATCTCTTTGGCTAACCGTGATTGTTGCCATCCCTATCTAAGATACTGTATGTGGAGTGTAGTCAAAATTGAGCACATTTAATATTTTTGTTAGAAATACTATTAAAATTTATAATCCTTCTAAAGTTTCTAGATTAGGATAACATTGTGAAATTTTATTAGACTAAAATGTTACTAATGATTGTTAATTAAATAAATTTATCTATAGGAATTACATCATATAGACAAAACCTTTCAATTAAGGTCATTTTAGAATTATTCATCCATTTTTCCGATCTTCATAAGGAATTCCGTTGGATGATGATATTGGAACACTGGTCGAAGAAAAAAAAAATAATTATAGAATTTTATTACTAACAAAAGGCCGTTGTTCAGGAGGAAATAAATAAGTTCGACATTTCAAAAAGCGGCACGATAAACAACTCATGATTTGTAGTTGTCCATTTCGGTTCATTATAATGAATTTAGGATAAAAATGTCCACTATTTTAAACAAATTATTGCAAATTGAATCACCTATAGTCAGCCCAAAAATATTATGACAAATAGCAGCATACGATGCATTATTTATATTAATATGTTTTATTTCTATAATAGAACTAGGGATGCCAAAAGTTCGGTTATAACCGGTCATAACCGGTTTTTGCCGGTTCGGTTTCGGTTCGGTTTTAGTCCAAGACCGACCGGTTAACCGTCGGTTTTGTATATAAAAAAACCGATGAAAAAACCGATCGGTTAATTGTAAATATTTTATAATATATCCCGAAAAAACATCTTTGTTTCAATTGATAATAACTAAAAAACATGAATTTTAATATTTAAATTTATAGTACTTTCCTTTTTGAAATTATAAGGAGAATTTAATTTTGTGCGTTGATCACGTGATTTTTTGTATCGCCAAAAATCATAAAATCAGCACTATTTTTGTAAGAAAAAATTATGTAAAATTGTAAAATTAAATGTTATTGCTAAATAAAGTCATAATTAGCATTTCTAATAATATTTTATTCGATTTTGCAATCGGTTTTGCGGTTCAGTTTTATCGGTCGGTTTTGCGGTCGGTTCGGTTTTGGCTGAAAACCGCGGTTTTAAAACCGAAACCGAACCAAACCGACCGTTGGCATCCCTATATAGAACTATCTGTTTTAGTTATCATAAACCATTTCAATCGCAATTTCATCAACTAAATATCCAAATTATAAAAGATTGAAACAATAATATATAATATGTATTATAAACGATTTATTTTGGTATACCGAGATTTTTTTTAGACATTATGAAACCAGTTTTTTTAAAAGTAAGTCGAGAATGCTAAGCCAGACTGTAGCTTATGTAATTGATGCAATGCACGCACTAGATTGTTATTGGTCTACATATATCAGCGGACATCCACATTATTGGTCATTTTGCTCTTAATTATTACATAAAAATACCATTAAATATACTTATTTATAAAAAATTTTTATAGGATAATACATATCAAAATATCACCTAATTCCGGTTTTTCATGAATCTAATTTAATATCAATGTGCTTTTTTTAAGCATGATTACTAAATAAATAATAATATGATTTAATAAATAATATATTCATACCTTTAAACTGACGGATCTTAAATCTTTTGATTATCATTGATAGCAATTTTTGCATATTCGCTTTCCAGGTTATTTACGATATTTTACATACATTATTAGTAAAGTAACATGTTTAAAATTTATGAACGTATATTGATTTCCTATGGAGGATTTATTAAATTTATCAACAAATTAATAATATTCATTGAATATTTTTTTTAGATTTATTCATTTGATATCACTTTTCTTTTTTTCTCCATTTCTAAAAATATTATCTCCCCAATAAATAGAATATTTACAAGTAATAATAATTACTTGTATTCTAGTCATTAAAAATAAAAATCTTTTAAATTTTAATAACACGAACAAGATTTAAAGATGATAAACTTATTATATAAAATAAGATTTACTTATACAGATTAAACAACAAAGTCAACAACCAAATAAAATTACAATGGATATTGTTTGATATAAAATATAAATAAATTGTATGAAAATAACTGATTTATTAAATTTAATAGTTGCAAAGAAGATCGCTTCTGTTGAGAATCCCAATCACAAGCTTTTTTACTTTGTTGATTTCCGTGATTTAATTAATGGACTAATAAAAAGTAGTGCGAACAGGATATGAAAATCAATTTATTTAGATAAAAGTATTATTGATCAGTCTGTTGGGATCATGTTGATATGTGTTAAATATCAAATAGTATATTTGATCTTTACAATCAAATTATACTTTTTATATATTATTACTGTATAGTAATAGCAAGTATATAGGGATAGCATGATCTTGTTTAACTGACACAATAACTAATAGTATTTATAGGATCGGATCAAAAGCAAGATGCCAAAATGTAATTGCGAATTAAAAACCAGCATTTTTGAGAAAATATAAATTTAATAATACAATTTATTTACAATAATGATTTATCTTAAACTCCTATATTTTCTGAAAAAAAAAAAAAAAAAATCTAGAATAGAAAAATCTATCATCAATAATCCTAACTACGGTTATATTCAGTAACTTTGATATACTGGAAAAGAAAATAGGGTTTGATTTTTTCTTATTCCTTTTTGCTTTACGTCATTATTTCACCTTTGATTTTCTTTAAGCTGTATTTAAGTATATATTTATGTAATTGAATTTTTGCTCCGATATAGTTATACTGTATATATAAACAAGGTTAAATTTGCAAAATTATAACGATAAAATTAATATTATGACAAACAAAAGTTTTTTTATAATTGATAAAAGTACTAATAAAGGAGAATTTTCAGGCTTATTATAAAATATTAAAAAGTTAAAGAAAATGGTAATTTGCATTGTCGTGAATTAGGAAACTATTATATTTTCCCTAAGGTTCTCAACGAAGTTTTGATTGATCATGAGAGAAATTTAGGAAATACTCAACATAACAGTAATCTTTTAACTCTCATTTTTGTAAAAAAAATTAGAAGAAAACACAAAGAGCAACCCGTTTTCAAAATATTGAAGCATTAGAATAAAGAATTTGGTACGTATTTTTCAATTTTAATGTTTTGTATATTTACATAATACATATTATAATAAAGATATATGAGGAACAAGAAAATAAGCAATAATTTATTATTTATCAATGAATCAGAATTTTATTAATAAGGGAACAATTAGGAATGAAAAATTTCTGATTGACGGGAAGATTCATAAATATCTGCAATATTTTTGTATTAATAATTTTATTACATTATTTATTTTTTCATAATTTATGTATTGTCTACCTTAAAATCATTTGTTTTTTATGCAAAAAACTGATTAAATTCTGTTGATAAATAGCAAGTTGGGTAATTTTCATATTAGTAAAATAATGTTACAATAAAATGAAGTCAGGTAATTTTTCATGTTAGTAAACAAAAGTTGCTAAATAGTGTTAGTTTAATTTTATTTATGTTGTTGAAACGTACTATAACTAATTAACATTACTTATGTCTTATTACCAGTTTTTTTAATTAATTCTTATTTCAACCATCAAATTCACTATTAACTGATTATTAACGAGCTATCTTAAAAATCGTTTTAAAAATAAGATGTTATAAATATTTCTAATAACTATGAATCTAGTTTTTAATAATGGTAATATTTTAAAAATTAAACAATCATGTATTGATAATTATTTAAATATTATTTAAGTATCAAATTTATATTATTTTGATATAATTATATTATCCCATTGGTACTATGTATATACTGATGGATTTTTTTGTTACTTATTCCACTGGTTTATAATAATTGCTAACAATAATAAATATTTGTTTATAATGCAAATTATCGTCTTTAACCGTACTAGGAATAATTATTTTTGAAAATGCTTCACATTTTCTCTTTTTTTGTATAGTACTACAAATATTGGTATTAACGTCCCTTAATATTTGTCATTTTTCAGCTAAATTAAAAATGTTAAAATTTAATATGGGAAACATAATACATAAATAAAGACTAAATTGACCATCTTTATTATTATTTATTCGTATTAAATCACGTTCCGACATATTTGCCTATAGAATCTTCTCTACCATGTGAATTTCCTTGTTCTTTTATTAACTTATAATAAATATTATTACCTATTATTTATTGAAACCCAATGTAGTAACGAGCAGCCAAACCATACATCGCCTCTATATTACCACCCTCTGACGCTTTCTGATACCAATAAAAGGCTTTCTCCAGATCTTTTTCTGTCCCCTCTCCAATGTAGTAATGAGCGGCTAAACTATACATTGCATCTACATTATCACCCTCTGCAGCTTTCTGATACCAGTAAAAGGCTTTTTCCAGATCCTTCTCTGTCCCCTCCCCACTTTTATAACAAGCGGCTAAACCATATATTGCATTTACATCACCACCCTCTGCCCCTTTCTGACACCAGTGAAAGGTTTTCTCCAGATCCTTCTCTGTCCCCTTCCCACTTTTATAACCAGTAGCCAAACCATGCATCGCCTCTATATTACCACCTTCTGCCGCTTTTTGATACCAGTGAAAGGCTTTCCCCAGATCTTTCTCTGTCCCCTCCCCAATGTAGTAACAAGCGGCCAAACCATGCATTGCATTTAAATTACCACTCTCTGCTGCTTTCTGACACCAGTGAAAGGCATTCTCCAGATCCTTCTCTGTCCCTTCCCCAATGTAGTAACAAGTGGCCAAACCATGCATTGCATTTAAATTACCACGCTCTGCTGCTTTCTGACACCAGTGAAAGGCATTCTTCAGATCCTTCTCTGTTCCCTCCCCATTTTTATAACAAGTAGCTAAACCATATATCGCATCTACATTACCACCCTCTGCCCCTTTCTGATACCAGTGAAAGGCTTTCTCCAGATCCTTCTCTGTCCCCTCCCCAATGTAGTAACAACCGGCCAAACCATGCATTGCATTTACATTACCGCCCTCTGCCACTTTCTGACACCAGTGAAAGGCTTTCTCCAGATCCTTCTTTGTCCCCTCCCCATTTTTATAACAAGCGGCTAAACCATACATCGCATCTACATTACCACCCTCTGCCGCTTTCTGACACCAGTAAAAGGCTTTCTCCAGATCCTTTTCTGTCCCCTCCCCAATGTAGTAACGAGCGGCCAAACCATACATTGCATCTACTGTACATTACCACCCTCTGCCGCTTTCTGATACCAATGAAAGTCTTTCTCCAGTTTTTTTTTTATATTATTACTTGACATTTTTTAAAAATAAGAAATGAAAAAGCATTGTAAAGTCTGAAATGCAAATATTTATGTGTAAAATGTTACACGTGCAGATAAACAACAAACATTTTATATGAACTTATTAGTGAGCTGATCAAAGGGCAGTTTTATTTGAATTAACTTAATTTGGTTAAAACAAAATCTGATCACTTGTCCAAAATATTTCAGGACCACTTTGCATTTCGAAATACTCTAAATAGGGTCTAAACTAATAAATAAAAGCAAATACATATTGTTATATATTAAAACACGCCTGCTTTAAATAGGAGTGAACAATTACTGATTTACATATTAATGATGTAATTTTTATTTATAATTTGTGCTTTATTAGAACAGAAAATAATACGTCTTATATGCATTTTTGTATATTCTGTAGATTATGTGTCACAATCCCGTGTTTTTTTGCATTTTTTGAAAAATTTGAAAAATTTATGTGTTGTGCGTCAAGTGTAGATTTGCGTCAGATGCAGCTGGCATGCGTCAGACGTAGATTGATACCTGTATATTCTGTAGATTATGTGTCACAATCCCGTGTTTTTTGCATTTTTTGAAAAATTTGAAAAATTTATGTGTTGTGCGTCAAGTGTAGATTTGCGTCAGATGCAGCTGACATGCGTCAGACGTAGATTGATACCTGCCACGCGTCACTTGATACGCAAAATTAAGTTATAATTAAATTAAAATTTCCAAATTTAAAATAAATTTTTTTATTAAATAAGTTTACCCTATAAAAAAATTGGATAAGGAATTTATACGTTTTTTTATACGGAAAAAGTCATATGAATATTGTATGATTATCATATAATAAATGTAGAATTTTCCGTAAAAAATATATACGTAAAAAAATACATGATACAGAAATCTGTCCAATTCCGTATCATAAAATTACGGTTTATATACTGAAAAATACTGAAAATTTCATAAATTATACGTTTTTTTAACGTAATTTATAATATAAATTTTATTATTTAATTTTAATTTTTAAATGATAATATTTTCATTGAATATGTTTTATTATATTATTAAATCAATATTTAAATAATAATTAAATAAATAATATTTTATTTAATACAAATATTTCATTTCTTATTACATTTCTTTAACTCTATTAAAAACCAAACTCCTCCCTATACTACAGTAATTCTAGAATTATCCTATGCTAGTCTCCAAGAGTTGGCATTCCTACAAAAAAAAAACATGAAAAAAACAACCCACAAAAAGAAATCAACTCACGAAAAAATAAATCAACCTGCAAAGAAAGAAATCAACTCACAAAGAAAGAAATCAACCCACAAAGAAAGTAACCAACCCATGAAAAAAAAAATCAACCCGCGAAAAGGAAATAACTTACAAAAAGAACTGACTTACAACAGAGAAAAAGAAGTCTCAAAACTGATCTACTACAAAAAGAGAAACTAAATTACCTACAAAAGTAAAAAAATCCGGAATTAACCTACAAAAAAAGAAAGTCTTTGAAGCATCTTACAAAAAAAAAAAGAATGAACTAACTCACAAAAGAAAAGAAACCTGAACCTGATCTTTAAAAAGAAAAGGACTCTCACCCTATAAGAAAATTAAACAAAAAAAAATATTAAATTCAATGTAAAAAAATTATCTTTAACGAAAAAAAAAAAAAATTTACAAAAGAAAGGGGAGCGAGGTGCGTGGGTGGAAAATGAATAATAAAAACAAAAAAAAGTTTTTAACAAAGTTGGGGAAAATAAAGAGAAATAAAAATAGGGAATAAAAAATAGAAAGAACCAAAAACGAAAACTTTTTTAAAAAAAGTGGAAAAAAAAAAAAAATTTTTTAAAAAGGGGGGGGGGGAATAAAGAGTAGAATAGAAAGAAAAAATTTGTTATTTTTTATTAAAAGAAAGGAGTAGCGGATGAGAAGAAAATCAAGAGAAAAAAAATATATTTTTAGAAGAAAGTTAGAGGGAGAAGAGAAAAAAAAATATGGGAAATAAAAAAAGGAGGGTATAAATAAAAAATGGGAAGGGAAACAAAAAACAAAACAATAATCACGTGATCTCGTGTTATGATACCTGACAACAAAATTGTTAAGTTTAAAAATTCCGTATAAATTCCGTATAGGCGTATACATTCCGTATATATTAATTTTTTTGAAAAAATGTTCAAAAATGAATTGTGTATTGAATATACGGAATTGCTATACGGAATCTACAAAAACATATGATAAATGTATACGAAACGCATCATTTTCGTATATGGATTTCTTATAGGGTTATTAATCATGTTTAAAAATATGTAATCCTGTAATATTAAATTGATTAGTCTCAGTCTTACGGAAAACACTCCATTCAAAATATTAATAAATTACAAATTTTTCAAGTAAGCTTGCAATATTTAATTTCGCATAGATAAAATAGTCATAAAACTTTCACAATATATGTAATTTATTGTGACAAACAAATTTATTTACGGAATAAAAAATAATTTTATTAGTAAAAAAATTTTTTTACTATAGGAGAACTTTATTACGTGATTCAAGTGACGAGCGTCAAGTATCAATTTACATCTGACGCACGTCAGCTGCATCTGACGCAAATCGATACTTGACGCACAACATATATACGGAATTTATACTGAAATTTTAAATAGTGATACAATCGTGTAAACTACAAGGTACGATGTTTTACAACTTTGCGCTTATTTTGTTTATTTCACCTCCCTTTTTTATTTCTCTCCAATTCTTTAAAGGAATTCAATTTTTTCTGTCCTTTTTTTAAAAATTCGTTTTTTTCATTTTTCACATTTATTTATTTTTAAAGTTTTCATTTCCTCCCATTTTGTTTTTTAAAAATAATTTTTCCTTTCGATCCCCTTTTACAAAATTTTTTTTCTTTTATTTTTCATTTGTTTTTAAAATTCTCTGTTTTAAAAGCCCTCACTTTTTTTTTTTTTTTTTTTTAAAAAAAGAGCTTTATTTCCCCCTTTCCACTTTTATTTAAAATCTCTGTTTTAGTTAGCATTCTTTTTTTGTAACATGAACTTATTGAACGATTAAATAAGATGAGTGTATTATTTATTTTTTAATTAAGAAACATACTAACGTTTCTTTATATTATTTTCTTTCTTTTTAAACAAACCAGACTTGCAATATAAGTAAGAGGAGGTGATTCCTTTTTTATTATTGAATATTACTTCTTTTTACTCTTCTTTTTTTAGTTCCATGATAAAAAACTATAATTAAATTCATAATATATTGCTGAAATGAACAAAATAAATATGTTACTTTCATTTTCGTGCCAAACATATTAAACATTATCTATTATTAACACAAGTCAACTGTTATCGTCATATTTATTAAGAGCATTAAGATATAAAGACAATCTTTCTTAGCCATATTTGAAATTTCTTCTCATAAAAATTATTCCATTATCATTTACATTTATAAAGTATAATCTAAGTCAAATCTTTCTGAATGAATAATAATCCGTAAATATCGTCATCTCCTCTTAATACAATTTTAAATACAAGATACATTTACGTTGTATATTATAATTCAATAAAGTGGCTTTACCTTCAACTAACTTACTTTCAAAAATTAATCTTTACTGATCTAGTGGTGTGTTTTCTTTATTTGTCACGTTAAGCCAACTTGTTAACTTTCTATGTCGATTCATTAATTGCAATACTTTCGGTATTGCACTCCATCACCAGTCAAATAAGATTGATAAAGATCAAGATTTAATTGAATATAAGTATTTCCTTAATTGTCATAAGAAATAACATTACTGTTCATTATAGCCGTACTTAATACTTCAGTTACGAATGAATTTAAACTTTATATGAAACAAAAAATTTTTGGTTTATTATAGGGTTGGTCTGGTCGGACCGACCAAAAATCGGTCCTGAGGCAATTTTAAATGTTGCTAATCACTTGCCGATCCTGATTACGTACCTCAATAAGTAACTTACCCTAAAAACGATCTGGAATTAATTTTTAATAATAATTATTTTTTAATCATAATATCAAAATTTGGTAATTTGCTTGGGACCGATGTCAGTTAATCGGTCCTAGGATCGGTCCGAATCTTAAGCATTTTAAGTATTCTGACTTTGGATAGAACTTTATTACTTATTACCAATAAGTAACACACCCTAAAAAATGTCTGATAATAAACTTTATTAATAATTTTTGTTAACAAAATCATCTCAAAACTTGGCAACTTGCTAAGGACCGATTTTTGACCGGTCCGGACCGATCCAACCCTAGTTTATTCGTTGAATTTCCTTTTCTTTTAAGAAAAAAGGAAGAAATTCGAGGAATATCTTTCATAAAAATATTGTATTTATAAATTATAACAGCTAATATTTTATTCATTTTAAAATTGCTTAAACACAAATACTGAATATTTGTTTATTTAAAATAAAAAAGTTTTATTAGGTAATTGTATTATTTTTTTTTTTAGGATGTAAATATGTCTTTGTCACATTCTAACTAGCTAATTGACATATTTGTGACGTAACTAGTTAAGTCATATGCCGTACCTAGCTCAAAAGTTTGCATATCTAATTATAACTCCCCTATAAAAAATAAGTGTCCGGATAATGTCCAGAAAATGTCCGGAAAAATTGTCTAAATAATTGTCCGGAAATTCTGGACACTGTGTGTCCGGAAACTGTTCCGAAAACACTGCATTTTCGGTATATTAGGAAATTGTCCTGAAATTGTCCGGAAATGTATTTTCGTAAATTTTGCCATAAAAGATGATCAATGGATAGATGATCATCATTATTCCTCAGCCCAAAATTTTTATATCATAGATATATAGTATTTTTGCCTGCTCTGCAATTTTAATTAGTACGACAGAAAAGATTTTGAATGTCAGTTTTGTGATTTTTGCATTTTTTTACAAAATTAATTTATCCTTTTTTGGAAATAGTATCCAGAATTTGTCCTGAACTTTTTCATGTCCGGAATTTGTCTATCTGGTTTTTTACTATGTCCAGAATTTGTCCAGGTTTAACTGTCCAGAATTTGTCCAAAATTTTATACCGAACAAATACTGGACGAATTCTGGATAAAGTTAGGACATGTCAAAATTTTAAGTATCAGAAGTGTGTCAGACATGTACCAAAAAAGTGGACATTTTCCGGACACATCAGATTTATTCCAGACATTTTCCAGACATTTTTGATAACATTTTCCGGACATTTATTTTTTATAGGGCTCATTCTACTTTTTTTCTTATTATATTATTTATATTCTATTGAACGTAATACAATAAGGAATTTCGGTTTGTGACTAAGCATTCCAAATTACAAAAATAAATAAATTCGGCTAACCTTAAACATAACTCGTCTGGATGTGTATTAGAGAATCGTGATATTTAGATTACTCTGTATAAATTAATTTGAATTGTGTAGAGTGTAGTATGAATGCACATAGTGATATATATTCATTATTTTTAGTTATGAGAATTTGATTTTTATCAATTATACCGTAATAGATCTGTTGATTATTAAAAAGTAGAAACCCAATTTTTGCTTTCATTAATTGATGTTAATTGTTAAAACAAAATCCACCATCACTAATCAAACAGCAATTCTCAGATTTTTTGATTTTTTTTTGCATAAATATATAATAATTATGATGTAATAATAATTATCATATCATTATTATCACCAATTCACCATAGTAATTTAACTATTTAATTTAAAAAAAAAATTTTGTCAGAATTAAATAATTGATTTGAAAATTTATCATAATTTTCTCAAAATAATTTCTGACTGTTTCAAAAGAGTAATATATGAAAATTAGTATAGTATGATTTTGTAAATTAGTACGTATGTGGAATTTTTCTTCGTATGATTATTTATTTATTTATTTATTTATTTAAGTATAACGACAGTACATCGCATGGTGTAGTTGACACAACTATGGCTAGCCTGTTGTACGCGGGCAATCCATTAAATCTAGAAAGCCAGCCCTATCACATGAGATGTAGGAAAACCTAAAAACAAAACATGCTGTATTTTTCTCTCGGGTCTATGATTTTTTATTTTATTTATCGTACATGTAGTATACTATACAATTCTTCTTCCACGTAATCATAGTGAAAATTTGCCACTCCCCGTCACATCCTTTTTTGGCAATTATTCAACAAAGGAGTCTTTTTACTCTTTTGAATTATCAAGTTTATCGGAAATTTGATTTTATTAATTCGATTATATAAATTCCATAAATCTGTAAATGCTTTACGTCGATAAACAGTCTCGAGAATACCAGTTTAATTTGGTCCAAAAAATTCAGTGAATATGGGAAATCATTGTATAGATGATTGGATGTCAAATTCATCTACTGTTATCAACAGTTTACCTGAAATAAATTAATTATTATACATTTCTTTACTCATTTATTAGATAATGCAGAACGGAAATACTGTCCAAGATACATAATATGTTTAATATTTCGTTCTTCCATCAAAAAGTACAATCGTTGGAAATTAGAGATTATTTAAACCGAAAGTGATATTGAAGTGATGTTTGTATTAATTTCATGACATTATGTTACTCGAAAATCAAAAATATCTTGTACAAATAATAAAATTAGTAATTAACCCGTAGGTTAATGCACAATATAAATATGTTTAAGGTCGTGTGACCCTACATTAAGAGCGGAACCGTACGTAAAGTTTATAAACCTTGTGTAGATCCATGCAACTTATGCAAGGTTACACCATCTTGCATAGTTACGCCTAAAAAAAATTTCCTAATATATATAAAAGAAATAGTTTAATCTAATTTAAATGTTGCCTGCGAGCTATCTACTTGGCTATTTGGCTACACTTCAATGAAACTGCCAAAAATAGATTTGTAATATTTACTTTTTTTTTCGCCCTTTATAATTGTAAATTTATATTTTTTTTTTTTTTTTTTTATTATTTTCTTACATACATACAGTATTTCAATGAAAGTTTGAGTTTAAGAATTTGTTTTTGAACTCATTTTATAAAGTAGATTGATTTTTATAGATTTTTGACATTTGTTCGGTTACAGACCGGTGCACGATCATCACAAGTTTATATAAATAAGGTTTCAGTTCAAAACCTTAATTCTATTTTCCTTAACCATGTCTTCAAAATTTTTTGCAGAGTTATCCAGCGATTTTGAAAAACTTTTTGAAACAGAAATAGGATATGATGTTATCATTTATGCTGGAGATGAACAGAATGTTAAAGAGATACATGCTCATTCAAGTATATTATGTATTAGATCTCAATATTTTCGTTCCGCGTTCTCTAATGAATGGGCTGAAAAAAAGAACGGAAAATTTATTTTCAGAAAGCCGAATATTTCACCACAATTATTTAAAATCATTCTTAGGTAAAATTAAAATGGTATTATGAATTAAACTTTATTTTTTTTTTATAATGGAATATTTTATAATTATTAATTTTATTTTTAGGTTTATTTATTGCGGAAATATTGAATTGAAGAATTTACAAGGTCCTGATGTTTTGAAATTGTTAATAGCAGTTGATGAACTTAACATCCAACCATTAATTTCTCATATTCAAGAATTTTTGATTGAACATCAAACCGAATTTTTATATCAAAATCCAACTGGTATTCTTGAGACTGTTTATCTACATGAAGCATTTACTGGTTTATGGAATTTTTATCTTGAAAAAATTTGTGAAGAACCTGATATTTTATTTAATTCTGATAGATTCGTTAATTTAAAGGCTCCTTTATTGGAAGTATTGTTAAAAAGGGATGATTTAAATGCTGATGAAATTGAAATATGGGACAATTTATTGAAATGGGGAGTTACACGCCAAAATATGAAGAAAGATCCAGCAAAATGGAGTAAAGAAGAAATTATGAAAATTAAAAAGGAATTACAAAAATTTATTCCTTTAATTCATTTTTATGATATTGAACCCACTGACTTCTTTTATAAGGTTTACTGTTATAAAGACATCTTACCACAAGATTTAGTTCATGATCTTTTGGAATTTTATATAGTCCCTGATATGAAACCTAAAGTTAATATAAATCGTTCAAGACGACAAAATTTAGCAGATTCAACCTTGATTAAACCTAGTCATATTCCTCTTTTTGCTTCATGGATTGATAAGAGAGCTTCATACTATAATAAGAATAAAATCCCTTATGATTTTAATTTATTATATCGTTCAAATCAGGATGGATCTGGAACTGATTCTTTTCATAAAAATTGTGATAATAAAGGAGCTACTATTTGGGTGGCAAAAATCAAAGATTCAGCACAATTAATTGGAGGGTATAATCCTCTTGATTGGAGTGGTAATTCATGGAAATCTACAGCAAATAGTTTTATATTTAACTTTAAGGATGGAAAAAATATTTCTACTGCAGAAGTAGGGTATGTTAATAGTACAACGTGTGCTATTTTCTGTCATAATACTTACGGACCAACTATGGGTAATTTACACTGTGATAATAACTATTGGACTTACAATGGCGGATATTATTATCCTAAATTATCCATTCCAAAAAATTTTATAATAGAATGTTATGAAGTTTTCCAAGTAATTAAAAGATGATTTTAAAGGTACGAAAATTTAAGAAGATTGAAATTTATATTTTTATTATGATGTTTAAACTAATAAGAAAATAATACAACATTTTATTAACTATTTTTTATGTCAAAACAAAGTAATTTTTTTTTTAATACTATAAGTTTTACAATTATATATAATAATGAATAGATATCAAATTTTAGAAAATTATATTGAATATTATGTAATTAGGTTAATATTTTTAGAAGATATAAAGGTAATATTTTCAATAGTTAAAATATAATTAATTAGAATATAGGTTATTTAGCTTTCAAAAAAATAAATTTGAATTTTTATTCTCAAAAAAGATGATTTTTTAATTTTTTTAAATTAATTAATTTGAACAAGCGTTCCATTACGGAAAGCGGATAGGATGAATTGCATAGATGTTGTAATTTTGAATGTATATAATAAATATGAACCTGCGCTAAAGTGACCAAATTTTAACTAACTTTTAGCGCCATTTTAAAGTTGTATTAATGATGCTATGTTTGAACTAAACCTAACATTTTGTACTAAACTTAACATATAAAAGAGTATAAACAACTCTCAGTTATCGATGATTGGGCTTATTTATTACAAAAGCATTCGTTAATTTCCATATTAAAAAATTTTCGGTCGAAATTCAAGTCACTTACGGGCTTATCTTGATGCTCAGTTTTAATTTACCAATAATAACAAAGAAAATTTTGTTCGTAGTTGGCTAACGTTCTATTATTTGAAATATCTTCATGTATTTCTCTGATTACTGTGCTATAATGTCGGTACCAAATTTTTCGAATTTCCTTTAGATGACTTTTTTTTTCGACGGCTATATTTTTAATTAAATGCAACCGACGAACAAACAGCATGACAACGTGATGACTCTGACTCACTTTACGCTCGTAAACTGATCATTATAACAGTACAATGAATTGACCTTGTCCCATTAACAGAATCTACGTCATAAATTTTGTCAACAGTAAGTTTCCATCCATTTTTTGCGCGTAATTCCGGCCAGGACAAGCATAATTTATCCATAATTCTGGCCAGGATTTTCATTGGAATCGGGTAAATGATTGGCCGATAAGCATTTCTTATAATTGTGATCGTCATTTATCCGGATCTTCATATGAATTACAGGTTCATTTATTTCCATTTTAGAACTCGTTTTTTTTCTATCAACAAGAAAAAAAAAAATTAATATTCAGAAACTTAATTCAAGACAAAAATGTCATATAATTTTGAATCTGATGCTATAAAAGCATTCGAACAACTACTCAAAACTGAAATAGAATATAATGTCATTATTTATATCGGTGTAAAACCAAATTTTAAAGAATTTCATGCACATTCAAATATTTTACGTTGTAGATCCGAATATTTTAATAAAATACTTTCCGCAAAAAATATTGAAAAAAAGGATGAAAAATATGTGGTAAAATGTCCAAATATTTCATTTCAAGCTTTTACCGTCATTCTTAAGTAACTATTTAATTATTTTTTTTTTCCATTTTTCTTTCTCTCATAAATGACTTATGTACTTTCTTTAATTTTAGATATCTTTATACTGGGCATATTGATATCGAGGGTAAAGTCGGAACTGAGCTTTTGGATATTATGGTAGCTTCTGACGAATTAAAGTTGGAACAATTAACTAAACTTGCCGAGGATTTCATTCTTGAAAATCATCATCAATTCTTACGAAATGACCCAGTCGGAACTCTTCAGATCGTTTATTATAATAAAACACTTGTTAATTTACAAGAATTTTGTTTAGAAACTATTTGCTTTGAACCCAAAATTTTATTCAACTCTGATAAATTTATTAATTTACCTGCTCCTTTACTAGAGATTATTCTAAAACGGGACGATTTAAATTTAGCTGAAATTGAAGTTTGGGAAAATTTAATCAAATGGGGGTTGGCACAAAGACAAGCACATTATCAAGATGTTTCTAAATGGACCAAAGAGCATTTTGATCATTTTCAAAGAATTCTTTATAAATTTATACCTTTAATTAGATTTTACGAAATATCATCTGATGATTATTTTAACAAAGTTAAATCTTATGAAGAAATTTTACCTAAAGAATTAAGGGATGATATTTTAAAATTTCATATGGTTTCTGGATACAAACCAACTCTTGATAAATTTTCACCAAGAAGTCCAAAATATTCTTTAATTAATCAAAATCATATTGTAGTTTTTTCAAATTGGATTGATAAAAAAGGAAAAATCACAAAATATACTAAAAATATTCCTTACGAACTTAACCTTTTATATAGGGCTAGCAGAGATGGTGGTACTCCTGAAACGTTTCATAAAAAATGTGATAACAAAGGAGCTACAATAACTATAATCAAAATTAAAGATTCAGAAAAGATTATTGGAGGATATAATCCATTTGATTGGGATTCAAGTAATAAATATAAGTCAACAACTGATAGTTTTATATTCTCATTTACGGATAGGATGAACATAAAAACTGGAAAAGTAGGTTATAGTAATGGTACAAATTCAATAGGATGTTATACAAATTATGGGCCAGTATTTGGTGGATTTTTTTATTGTAACGATTATAATACTTGGACAATTAATAGCTCAGTTACATATACCACAATTGATGGAATTCCAACAGGAAATTTTAAAACGGATGATTATGAAGTTTTTCAAATTGTCAAGAAAAAAATAACAAAAAATACTTTAAAAAAGAAGACTGAAATTCAAAAAATTGATCAAGATTTGAATGATGAATTAAATTTGAAGGCGGATAAAATAAGCGAAGAAGATAGGGAAAGAGAAAGAGAAAGGGAAGAAAAAAAATCATCATCTATTATATCTTTGTTTAAAAAGACAAAATAAGCTTAACAGTGAATGAAAAGCTTTAAAGATTTTCACGAAATGTAGTTTATAGCCATTCCGTTCTGGTTACTATTAATAATTATGGTCTAATATTTCTTTTAGTTCTGGTATACATCCATTGTAAGTTGTTTTATGATCAAAATTAATTCAACTTCTATAATTGTTGGAAATCCTTTGCAGAGAACCTAATAAAAATTCAAAAGTTATCTTATACACAGTATACTGTATGTGATTTTAATTTATTTTTATTCGCTCTTTCGTTGTTACGTAGATATTTTTTTTAATTTTACATATTAAATATAAGACTAGTAACTTGTTCATCATTAACAAGGAAGTTATTTACGTTCCTTACCTTTATTTCCCATCTGTCATTTACAGCACTTCGGTCTTATTTATCAACTTTCATGTTACCGTTTACATTACTCATTTATTAATCTTATCTGATTCCCTCATCCTTCACAAATTCTTTATTGAAGCATTTTATTTTTTTAGAAATTCATTTTTAGTATGTTTTATTGTATTTTGAGGCTTATTAACCACCGACGAAATACAGTATTAAGTTCATAAAAAATCTTACCACACAACAATTGCAGATGAATTGTTTGATATTTTCTTCTTTAATTTTATTGTATTTATTTTTTAAATATTCTCAAATCCGAAGTAAATTAATCATGGCTATTATTACTAGTATAGTCATATTTAACCAGTGTAAATAATTATAAGTAAAAATTTTAGTTAAGAAATTTCTTATATTTGTTTTATGATAAACAAATATTGTAATTACTTTGAAGTATAAATTATACTGGGTATAATCTATCTTTCTAGACAGAATTTTTGATGAAATTATATAGAAAATCTGTAAGATCTATCAATTTGCCTTTGATATAACCATACTATTTAGTGAAGTTCTCTGTGCCTAGTAGAATTAGTCATCTTAGAGAAATACAGCAAAATTTCTCTGTTTTAAATTTCTCAGAATATACCACTTTAACTCCCAATTTTGTGCTTCTTCTTTAGGTTTTTAAATTTCTTTGCCAAAAGGTTTTCCTTTTTAAAATAGTTTTCAATTTTAATTCTGTGATGATGTTCCCATGAAATTATTTCGTCATGGCCATCCCAAAGTGTTAGCAACACCTAGTTGAATCGGGTCTCTATTAGATACTCCATAACCCAAATTTTAAACAGCTTTAAAAACAGTTGGGAATTGGGATAATTTGATCAATTATCTGATCGATCATAGAATGTGTAGTTTTTTTTTTATAAAAAGCACTTTGGACTATAATAAATAAAAAATAAATAATGCAAAAATTGGATAATCGGTCAAAAAACTATCAAACTCACATTAAGAATCTTTATATGTTTACTATTCTAACTGAACAAGATGTACCACACATTGTTGTGAAGCAATAGATCAAGTCTATACACACAAAATAATTTTACCTCTGGTTCGGATAAATTTCCCTTTACCTATTCTCTAAAATAATGAAAAGCGCCATTGATACCTAGGGAAAACAACTATAAAACTGGTATTAAACAGCTAAGATTAATTTAAAATTTCTGTTACGATTTATTATTAGTCTTGAAACCCTTTTCTTCTTTTTACATTTTTGTCACCATCTGGTTTTCCTTTTAGTTCAAGTCTCTGTTTTGTGAGTTATCTTTGAAATGCTTTCATATTCTTTCATATTCTTTTCCTAAGTCAAAATTCATAATGGCAATCACATCATGTTTATCTTCTTTACTAAACTTTCGAATCGTTGTATAATAATTCATTTAAGCATTTACATTCTAAGTATAATAAAATTGATTCTAACAGTATTCCGATCTTTATTCTATTTACCACTTCATACATATATCATTTTCTTTTAAGTGTTGTATCATGTTATATGAAGGTTTCTTTCAAGTAAAAGGTTTATGGCCAAGTTTCTGACTTTCCATGATATTCACGATTTCTTGTTTTTTATATAATAGATACAGTTTAGTATATTGTTATTGGGGATGGTAACGGTCACGGTTATGATCGTGGCTGATACTCAAACGAAAGATTAGTTAGATGGTTAGTTAAACGGTTGGTTAAATAGTTAGTTAAATGGTCAGCAAAACGGTCAGCCAAAATGGTCAGTTGCCCAAAGGTTCTTAACCGGTCATTATTGACCAATAACTGACCGCAACCGACTATTGCTATCCCTAATTGTTATAGATAAAATTTTGTATATTAAAATATTGAAATTTCAAAAGAGAAGATTTGAAAGTTAGGTTAAAGAGATAAAAAGATAATAATTCAGTTTATTAGAATCTCTAATTTAATGATAATTGTGAGTACATAAATGAAGTTCATTATTATTGCAAAAAAAAAAAAAAATAATAATAAATATCAGAAAAACAGACTAATTATGAAATTAAGATAAATAATTACTATTCTCTTGAGATGGAAATACAGAATGATTATTATTTTTTTACCTAAATCTATACTAATCTTCCGCTAATGATTTCTTTAACTATTAGTAAGGTTTTAATTTTAATGGCTTTATAGCCAAATAGTGAGCAAAGGTCAACTTTTTTCTGCCATGAACTTTGGAAACTAAATTATAATTTTATTTTCCTTATAATTATATTTCTACAAATATAATTCTATATAATCAACTATGTTTCTAGTTCTAGTTAATCCATTGTGAATCAATCAATTTTTTTGCTGATATATAATATCGGCAATTTTATTGATTCACTTGATAATGCTTCAAAAATTTGAGTTAATTGTTATAATAAATATATTATTTAATTATTTAATAAAGTGAAAGGTTAATAAATTGTTGTAAAGGATTACTTAAAATATATTATTGATATAAGACATAATGTAAGGATTAAATATAAAAGAAATCAGCTAACTGATATATAAGTTATTGGTAAGTTTAATCAATCATAAATATAAATTTATTTTGAAGAGTTACTATTAAAAAACACTAGAAGCATAAAGAAAAGAATTAGCGAATGTAATGTTAATAACAGGATCTAGTTGTATCCACTGATATTAATTAATGATTCTTGAGTTAATTGGAAAAGCGTGTCCATTAATTTTTAGTATCAAAGAATTTTAAGTCTTCTCAAAATAAAAATTTCGGTATTTACAGTCTTTCTTCCAGCTTTACTATATCAGATATAATAAAAACTACCAATATTAAAGTTTAATATTTAATGTTTGAAATTTAGTTTCATTTATTGTGATTAGTATACATATGAATATGCTATGTAGATGTTAGAGTTACTATTATTAGTATTGCCAAATATAAAGGATTGATTAATAAATGAGTCATATTTGAAATTATAAAAGATGATAAGTGGTTATATTATAATTTTTCAATTGATGAACTAGAAACTGTGTAAGACTGTAAGTCATCAACTGAACGTAGTTGATTATATTATGCTTTAATTTGTAAAGCGTTATGACCTATCATCGTATATATGGCATGCTTATTAAAAGTATTGCCAGGTATATCATGTCATCTTTTTTAAATATACTTTTTGAAGTAAGTCGTTTATACAGTTATATATAGCTTATATTATCATATTGTTCAGTGATTTGCATAACTGACTATAAAGAATACCATGACAGTGTTAGTTTTACTTTGGAAATAAATGAATCTACTGTCAATTTACAAGCTGTTAGAACTCTCCTAGCTTGACTTCTTTTAATGTGCTAGATAGATGTTTTGGAATGGGAATGATCAAAATAATTAGCAAACGACATAAAATATCCAATGTTTTCTTATAGAAATTAATCGAGTTTGTAATGTTTCCTATCTCGTTTTTTGAAAATTCCAAAAGTCCTTCTAATTCTACTTTTGTTTTTCCAATGCTTGAATTAAGATCTTCTTGCACAATTCGAGAATCATCTGTCATTTTAACTTAAATTCTAAAAGATTTCGATTAATGATATCATGATATCATGATATTTGCAAAAATGAGTTTAACTGTAACTCTTTAATATCATGATATCATAATATTTGCAAAAATGAGTTTAACTGTAACTCTTTAATATCATGATATCATGATATTTGCAAAAATGAGTTTAACTGTAACTCTTTAATATCATTGATTTTCTACAAACTCTCATTAGACAATTCATCCGAATAACTCTAAATATTTAAAATATTATTTAAGTCAAATTGGTGATAGAGATAAAATTTCCTGTACATTTTATTCAACGAATAATCTCTTGTCCCTTGCAATATTTAGCAACTAATTTTGATAATCTCGAAAAATTGTGGAAACATATACATTAAATAAAATGGCTCATGGCAAGTTGTGTTGTGCTTCTTTGTCCTATATGCGAACAATATAGACAATAAATAAATATCCCAATCATCTTTGTTTACATTAGCAATTTGGCTTACTTGGCTAACGCTTCACACAAGGTTTGGTTAAATCGTTCAACCAATCCGTTAGTCTTGCGCCGTTGAGCAAATCTAAATCATCTATAAAATCTTCATTTTCAAAAGAAAGTCCATATGGAATATCATCAATTATAATTTCTTTGTGTCTCCAGAAGATGTACCTTTTAGTTTAGATTATCAGTAGTGGCATTAATGTATAAATATATCTGAGTAATTAATTCTCAGTTTAATTTGTTTCCAGAATTTTACATAAATAATTCTGTCTTTAATTATTCCATATATGTGTTATAAGCATAATTTTTGAGATGATATCAACATCTTAGACAAGCTTGATCTTGTTACAGTATTAATACCCCTTTTTTGGTGACATATTACTTGTAAGTTTCTTTAATGCTTTTTTGATACGTCAGAAACAAAGTTATATTTTTGAATTTGGTTGAAATTTGAGAGAAATCGTTGTCAATGAGGAAAAGTGCTGAAATAATAATATTATTGGCTTATTCCTTTCTGACACAGTAAACAAACTTACATTTAAGAGTTCTTTGTTTGAAAACTACTTGATCTTGTTCGTCAATTTAAGTGTATGTGAATTGTGAACAGATGTTTGATCATGCTATCCATAATACAATACTTGAATTGAATGGCCAAAACTAATTAAATCTATCTGTAATAATTTGACCTCCTTCTCCCACCATGTACCATTGTATAGCTGCCACCTCTTTGTTTTGCTCTTGTAACTCCTTTACTTAATTGTTGATGAAGTTTGTACATCTACAGAGGTATCGATGATGAAAAAATTTCTTGGTAGAACCTTTCCCAGGTTTCTTTACACGTCCACTTTTAGTATTCCATTTGATAATATAAAATAGAAATAGCTCCAAAATGATTTAAGAAATTTGTCCGAGCTATTTAATAATCTCTTGGCGAAGAATACGTGGTTGACATCATTGATGCTGATGGAAACCGATCTTCAGCTATCTGCAAAAGATTAATTTAATTATAATTTACTATTTACAATTAATGAATTTTGATTAAATAACTTTATATTCATTTAATAATCCATATAATTGCTGAAATTAACAAATTTTCCTTTTTTACATGAATTTGTTGGAGGAAGATTTGCATTTATGAACATCATGATTGATGATCTTGCAGTCATTTATCTTGTGTCTGAATATCTGATAATCATCTATGGATCCAATTAGTGCTATGTCTCGTTCATCAGAAAAAAAATCTCTTTCTATTAGTTCTTTGTATATAAATATTGCTTATTGTTTCTTATAGTAACTAAATATGTTAATCTATAGATGGAATTACTAGTTAATATTGACATATTCTTAAACTTCAATAAATCCTTAATGAGGTGCCCATGTACATCATAATATTAGATGTTGTGTTTTAAATTTAAATATTATTTAACAATAAGTATAACTTGAATAAATAAATCTTGGCGAATTAATATTAAGATGTCTTGATGAAAAAGAATCGCCAAAAATTCTTTTCCATTATTTGGAAGTATCAAATAATTTATGCCCTTGATAGTGAAATAATAGTATTGTATGTGATAATACATTAATGCATGGGCGACTCATTTTAAAAATCATTTATAAATATTGAATTATAAATTGTAAGCTATAATTGATGCTATCTCTAAAGCATAAAGTGTGAACTATAACTTAAAACATTTTAAAATTGCTTTTTCATTGCAAATAATACAGATTGGAGTAGTTACTATAAATGCAATTGAAATGCTCTAGTTTTATGAAAAATAAAAATACTGGAGAATGATTAGTTTATATTATGATTCTATGATCCAGTAGTTTTAGAGATATTGGTAAAGTTTATTATTAAAATACTACTATTACCAATCCTGGCAAATTATGAGCATATGTTATAATAATATTAAATCTACTCTGTTTATACGATGAGCTATGCAACAATTACTTATATAAGGTTTCTAATAATTCTATCTGATGAGTGTTGTAAAGGTTGCATTCCTATTCTTTTGGCTATAGGAATAAGATATTCATTAGCCTCCCTTCAGCTTATATATAATTAAACAATACTCCTTCAGCATGAAGTACTATATAAACCATAGGGCATTATATTCTTTATCTGTGTAATCAAGATTGTTTATGACATATTCCAATTTATATTTCTATAAATGAAATGAAATTTAACTATCACTAAATCAATTTTTTTTGTTATAAACTTCCATAATAAATTCTTCTAATATACGTCATTAATGTCAGCCTTATTTGTATCTACTAGATATTAATCAAGGTACAGTACTGTATTATAAAGATGATAATTAGATAATAAAGTTTAAGTGAAGGGTGTATAGATGCTGAATCTTTTCGTCTTCAGTTAACTTCTGACATGCTAACACATGCAGAAAGCATGTTAATCAGACAATCTAAAATATAATATCCACTTTGTGGAAAATGATTCATCACAGCTCTTTTCTTCTGAAGCATTCTTTTGATCTTTGCTTAAGTGTGTAGGATTATGATTTATTTAATCAAATCATTTGGCTTTGACTTTTCCTTTTAACTTTATCATTAATAATATGTTTTGCGTTAAAAAGATTGATTTTTTAAATAAAATTTCTTAATAATAGTATTTGTTACGAAATTGTGGTGCTATTTCACGAATTGTTAAGATTTTTGCAAGTATTCACTAGGGATATACACCATAAAAATGTTGCTAAATATGTCAAGCAACGATCATTCCTATTTTGTTTTAATAAAATGACATTTGATTATGCAATCTTTATTTGTTTTAACTTCCAGTAAACTCCAGAGAAGTAAATGTGCATTATAACAAATGTTACTGAGTTCACAAGAAATACATTTTCTGTTATCTCCAAAAAGGTTTGATCTGCTCTAAACTTTTATTTTAGCTTTAGGTAAGTTATTTTTAGAGTTAATGACTACCGAAGAAACTTTTGAATTTAATAAAGAAATCAAATTGTCTTCGTAATCTTTGTACAAAATTGATTTTGTTATCCTATATCAAGCATTACAATCTAGTTGAATGTACACTTCTTCGGTTGCTGCCATCATTAGTCAAATTCAGTCCAGTATTTATGTATGACAGCATCCGCCAGGTGTTTATGAAAGCACTCATTCACCCACCACAGTTTAATACCATGCAAAGTATTTATAATAAATATCTTATAAGCTTATTTAAACATCATTATCAATTGATCAAAACTTTTTGTTTTGATTTTTCTTAGTATGACTATAAAGTGTTTAAATATTATGTTAATCTAGTTTATTGTAGCTAAATCTACATTTAAAATGTTTTTAAAAGTTATAAATATGGTGCTTTAATGTACAATAATAAGAATTAATAACTTTGCTGCATAAATGATAACATCTCATTAGACTATTTATTAACTTTAGATATAGCATAAGAGCATAGTGTGAAGTTTCTTAATAATAGTATTGGGCACAAAATTGTGGTGCTATTTCACGAATTTCTGAGTTTTTTGCCAGTATCCACTAGATAAATTTAAGGATATACACCATAAAAATGTTTGATAAATATGCCAAGCAATGATCATTCCTATTTTGTTTTAATAAAATCCTTTTGGAATGGTATTTGATTATGTTAATCTTTATTTGTTTTAACTTCCAGTAAACTCCAGAGGAGCAAATATGCATTACGACAAATTGAGTTCGCAAGAAATCCATTTTCTAGCTATCTCCAAAAGGGTTTGATATGCTCTAATTTTTTATTTTAACTTTAGATAAGTTATTGTCTATATCAAGCATTACAATCTAGTTGAATATACACTTCTTCGGTTGCTGCCATCATTAGTCAAAATCAGTCCCAGTATTTCAGCAAGTTGTATGTTTGACAGCATCTGCCAGGTGTTTATGAATGCAATCATTCACCCAAAGTATTTATAATAAATATTTTATAAGCTTATTTAAATATCTTTAACAATTGATCAAAACTTTTTGTTTTGATTTTTCTCAATATGACTATAAAGTGTTTAAATATTATGTTAAATCTACATTTAAAATGTTTGTAAAAGTTATAAATATGAGTGCTTTAATGTTCAATAATAAGAATTAATAATTTTCTGTATAAATGATAACATCTCATTAGACTATTTATTAACTATAGATATAGCATAAGTCTAGTTATTTATTTTCTAAAATGCATTTAGATTGAAAGAAAATTATTTTGGTTATTTCAATTTACATAGAAACATAAATAATATATAAAAAAGTGTAATGCATAAAATACTGATTAATCATTAAGTGGGAAAGAAATTTATTGAAATTTTTTTTTAAATAAAAGGAGAAAGGTAGTAATTATAAATGTACTTATGGTAAATTGTGGCAGGGCAAAATATATTTATCAAGATGCACAGCAATTGGGCTTATCCCTTTCTTATTATTTGTTTGAGGCTTACCACTGATTATGAGATAATCATATTATAATGTATATTGTGTGCAAATTAAACATTCTTAACTTAACTCATGGATCCCATCAATCAAGGTATTACACATTTTAATTAATTTATTACAAGGAAACTTCTTCCAATGATCAGTAAACGAGTGTCAATCGCATATTTACATTAGTTACAGGAAAGTATAATAACGATAGGCTGATCATAAACTTCACACAAATTAGATAAGGTTTTTTTGCCTGCTTCAGAATCGTCTAGAAATCTCTTAATATAAGATTTTTTTTATCAATATGAAAAAATTTAAAATATTTTATAAAGTCATGTTTAAATTTGATTCCAATTTGCTTTCACTTTGAATAATACATCATATAAACATATAAATTTTTTGTTTTTATTTATTTATTTTTTTTTTTTTATTTTATTAAAAAAAAATTTTTAGCGGTGCGAGTGTATGAGTGAATCGTAGTTCTTTTGATTAACTATATGTAGTTTAACGTCATCTAAGTAGAATTATTGTATGAATATCATTCAGTTATTACATACAGTATATTAGATTAGGCCTATTATTAATTATTTATTCTTGTTCAAATTATAAATAACAAAATTTAATATTTGACAGATAAATTTCCTTTAATTTTTGATCAAAGAAAACAAATTCATGTCTTACGGTTATTATTGTTCAAAGCATTCTTGCTTTAGAATATATTTTTGTTATTTGTACGACTTAATTGCTAGTATTTCTCACGAGAAAAGATCAATATCTAAGCTCTTCTTTTTTAAACAAGTCATTTTTTCGGCTAATAAAAAAATATTTACAATGACCGTATCAAAAAAAAAAATTAAAAAATTAGTTAGTTTAGTTTGTATAAAAAAAAATTAATATCGATGACTTAACACTAGGAATTAATATAATAAGTAATTTAAGATCATTTCTCCTGAATGAATTTATTATATAACAGGAAAGAGAACTGAGAAAGGATATCATATTACTATAAATACTTACAATATAACTCAGAAGTAATTTTTATTGAACGAATTATAATATTTTCAATTTCTTTTTTACAAAGCGCCTTAACAGATAATAAACTTGAATTTGATCGACCAATTGATTACTCATATAGTGTTCGAACAACTCAAAGCTGATCAATGATCAAATTACGAACTCCAGTTTCTGTAACAAAATATTGACGCGCTTAGAAAATATGAATTATCTCAAGAATAATAATTATATATTGCAAAATTAATCTAAGTTATTTGTACAATTGGCTTCTTATCGGGTATGTAATTTTTTTTTGTTTGCGATTTTTCATAGTTCTTTCATTATTCTCACTCTTCAACGTACAATACGTAGCTTTAATCCGCTGGACAAATCCAGCAAAATTCCGTGGTATTACACGATTCATTTGATTTATTGATTTGAATTCATATAGTATTTTTTCTTGATACATCGCAAATTAAGATTTCAGTTAACGATCATTATCCAAATTTTTTTAATCTAGGATCCTTAAAGCAATTCACAAAATAAATAAAAATTTTACTTAGTTAATCATGTGACTCATAAGTTCTAAAGAAGGAATTTACAATAAAAATGCCGATCATTCATTTTGTGCGACCACATGAATAACTTATGTTACTCATTTTTGCAAAAAAAAAAAAAAATTTTTTATTAGAAAATGTCTTTTGAATATTCTCAAGAACTTATTAATGATTATGAAAAATTACTCGAAAATGATAAAGGATATGACGTTATTATTTATACCGGGGAAGATAATAATATAAAAGAAGTCCGTGCGCACTCACTTATTTTATGTATTAGGTCTCAATATTTTCGTACGGCATTCTCTAACGAATGGGCAAACAAAAAAGATGGGATGTTTATTATAAGACAACCTAATATTTCTCCTCAAATATTTAAAATTATTTTAAGGTAATGAATAAACTAATATTATTTTGTTTAATGTCATTTACTATATATTTAGTAATTATCTTTTTTTAAAAAAAAAAAAATTTAGATTTCTTTATTGCGGAAAAATTGATTTGGAAAAATTACAAGGACCAGAACTATTAAATCTTTTATTAGCAGTAGATGAGCTTAGTATTCAAACGTTAATAACTTGCATCCAAGAATATTTGATTAATCATCAATATGAGTATTTGCGATTAAATCCTATTGAAATTCTTGAAACAATTTATCAAGTTTATCATCATAATACGTTTACAGGATTATGGAATTTTTTTATTGAAACAATTTGTGAAAAACCGGAAATATTATTCAATTCTGATAAATTAATTAGATTAAGAGCACCAATATTGGAATTATTTTTAAACCGGGACGATTTATTATTGGATGAAATTGAGATATGGGACAACTTGATCAAGTGGTGTTTAGCTCAACATCCTTCTATTCAACATGATGTTGAGAAATGGAATAAAGAAGAAGTCACAATTCTGGAAAGAACTCTTCAAAAATTTATTCCTTTAATTAGATTTCATCATATTTCTTCCGAAGATTTTCATTTAGAAGTATATCCTTTTAAAGTACTACTACCTGAAGATTTAATCAATAATTTACTTTCATTTTATATGACACCAAATAAGTTTAATGATAATATACAAATCCCTAGAAAACCAAAGTATGATACAGTTATAGTCAAACCTCAACATTTTGCAATTTTTTCCAAATGGATTGAAAAGAAAACTGATACTCAATATAATTTAAAAGATATTCCTTATTATTTTAAATTAATTTATCGTGCTAGTAGAGATGGTAATACAGCTGAAGTATTTCATAATAAATGTGATAATAAAGGGGCAACTTTAGTTGTGGCAAAAGTTACAGATTCTGAACAAATAGTAGGAGGATATAATCCACTTTATTGGGATACAAGTAATACATATAAATTTACAAAAAGTAGTTTTATATTTTCATTCAGAAACAGAACAAATCTTCAAACTGCAAAAGTAGGTTATATTAATGATGGATATTTTAGATATTCTATTTATTGTCACCAACATTATGGACCAACCTTTGGTAATGGTCATGATTTATTTCAATATAATGATACTGTTTGGAAAAGTTATAACGTATTTTCTTATTCTAAAATTGATATACCAACAAATCCTAATACGAATATTTATTCTTATAATGATTTTAATGTAGAGGATTATGAGGTATTTCAAGTTATAGAAAAGTAAATATTTTATATGTTACTGGATATAATTAATTGTTTATTTATTACATTATTTATAAATTATACGATATAAATAAAGACAAAGGAAGGTTTTTGTAATATCATACACAAATAAATTGATAAATCATGTCTCTTAATTTCAACCTTTTTAATAATACCAAATTTCGTATATTTATCAATTATATCTGATATTATGTTCATATAAGTATAGTAAGTAGTAATAATGATTAGTGAAAGTGATTTTTGTGATATGATCTTTCCAATTAATAAATTATTCTTCTAATACTTCATAAACAATTTTATTGATGCATTATAATAACAATCTTTAATTAATTCATAAAAATTTTCTTGTGAATATTTTGTTCTAATATTGAAGAAATTTTTACCATTACACGAACCTTCACCATAACGAACTCTAATAGTTTCTAAATACCATCAATTATTTAAGATTAGTTTCAGTGTACAGTATTTAATTCACTTCCTTTAAAAAGAGTGCATAAAATCTTTAGGTTTGGACAGTAAATTATCGTTATGATAATACTACTACGTAAAGTTACGCAAAATTCAGTTAAATTTTTTCAAAAAAATATTCAAAATTTGCACTTTTGGGAAATTCGGTAATTAGGAAACATGTGTGCGGTGTAGCCTATTCTTTTGCTATGTATGTATGGTTGTCACGAAATGGACATACATATTTAGAAATTTATTTAATTATTATTTAATAAAAATGTATATACACATGAAAGAAATAATGAGACCAAACATACATATGATAATATGCAGTCACGGTTACTGCGTTACATTTAAAACTGAAATTCATTATAATTATTATATTAGTCAAACTTAGTATTATTATGTAATATCGACATTTATATTTTATTATTATAAATTTATTATTTTAATTCTAAAAAAAAAAATATTCACAATAGAGGTAATTTGTGAAACTTCCGTAATATTATCTAACTGGTCCGGGTTGGATTTTGGGCAAATATTTATAGGCCTGGACCCAGTTTCGGGTCGGCGTGAGGCTCTTATTATTTTTGTTTGTAATAATTCAACTAACTAATGCCATCATGCTTAATCTTCAATTGCAAATATAAACTAACACATATTTATACATATCAGATATGATTAGCATACGCAAGTACAAAAAGTATGTTGTAATCAACGTATAGTAGTGACACTTCACTATATACTACATACTATACATAACATCTTTTCTATATAATCTCAATTATGAGGACATAAATTTTAAAGTCATCAATTGTGAAAACTTAATATGTTGCAATTTATTAAAATCATCTAGAGAATTATATTCAAGAGATAAATTAAGTTCTTATAAATTCGTGAACATATATAACATCCTACTAATGTTAATTTTGTTAATGTTGAAGAACATTAATTAATTATTTTATTACGTACAACACAATCATAAATAAAAATTATACTTTTTAAATTATTTTGTGAAGGAATTAAATTCATTATACCCATTTGAAATCTCAATTCCAAAATCTATAGTTGATGATTTTATATCATAACATATTTGAGTTAATTATTTGATTAAAAATTCAGAACAAATATTAGAATTACATTTTAATTCTGTGAAATTTGCTATACAAATTTTTGTTTCAGGTGAATAAATAATCTTAATATCTTTTGAATAATTCTTTGAATATGAATAATATTCCAAAACTTTTAATGATGAAATTTGATTCATAAATATTTTTAATAACTCTTGTGATAATAAATATCTATTACTATATGAATCAGAAGAAATACAGTATTACTTAATAATGGAAGTGATATTGCTCTTCTAATTCAGAAATTTCCATTATTTAATTATGCATCATTTGCAAGTTGTCTTATTAAACTTATAATTTAATCTAATGATTTTACACATTAATTTTTGGAGTGAAAAATCAATTATTTCAGAAAATTTCATTAGGATGAAAAGCGATCAAATGTTAATAATGATATGATCATCGTGATTCGTGAAATTTCCAAACATTCATCCATAAAATTTCAACTGCAATTTCATAACGACAAAGACGGTTAACTAAGAGAAATAAATACAATGCGTCTTCGTTTTATAATCTTCTAAATTCAAATAAAATTGTTGACGTGGGAAAATGAATAAAGAAAATGAAGCTATAAACGTAATTTAAAAGCCGAAATTTGTGAGACTATCATAATGACGTTTGTACTGAAATAACGTGCAAAAAATCTGCACCAATCATAATTAAAATTCAAAAATAAGAAAATAGTTTTCTTGTCGGTTGCAGTTTTTGCAGCTTCAAATAAACAATTCTATTGGTGAAACACGTCCGACCTAAAAACCTTTTAAATTCATAATCATGGTAATCATGCACGATCTGCTGATAACTTCCAGGGTCGTTGAACTTGACGTTCATAAATCTCGGTCGCACAAACAAGTGCAAATCTAATCAAGTCTAAGAAGAAAATACTACTTCCTTAAGGTCAATCACAGATAACTATTTAATAAATATATTTTTGCATCTTTCTTAAAATTTATTATTTTAAAATCTCTACTCAGACTGATACGCTAAGATTGTTGCGATGAGAAGAAATTTGGAAGGCCTTTGAGGTAGTTGTTTGGAAAATGAAGAACTTTTTGAGTTTCTTTGCCCTTCACTTAGTTTTTTTCTTGACAGACAACATATTGGCAAATTGGATGGTAGAATAACTGAATGACTGTTGTTACATTTTTTTCTTTTGTACAATATTTTTTTTATTTAAAAAGTAAGGTGTCCCTGAATTTTTTTTTTTTTTTGTCAAACAATTTGTTTTTTATCTTTATTTTTTTTTTTTTGACATATGAAAATTTTCTGTAAGAAGAGAGTTTTTATAAAAATTGATTTAAAAAAAGAGAAGTAATAGAATTATTTGGAAAAAATTTTTAATTATTATCTATTTTCGCCATTTAAGAATTAAAAATACCTTTTACCGTGGATCAAAAATGAGATAGGTGAATGAGCGTAATCACTACGTGGTCGTTGGTTTTTAGTATAAAGAATTTTATTAAAATAATATTAAAAAAAAAAAAAAAATTGTACGCAAAAAAAAAAAATCTTTTACTCTATTGTCTAACTTGCCTAATTACTGCTGAATTATTTATTCTTGAAATTTATTATATTTGGTTACTATCAATAGTTTTGCTCTCATTTATCAAAAAGAAGAAAGAATAAAAATAACAAATAAAAGAATGAAAAGTTGATTTTGTTTTTTTTATTATAGAGTCATCACCTAAATCTAACCACTATAATAATACCGGAGTTATCGAAATTAAAAATTTTGTATGAAAATTCTTAAAAAAAACCCAAAGGAAATCGTTGAAGACGCAAATAACAATAGAATTCCGTTAGGATAATATTATATATCAAGCCTAATTGCTAATTGGTTGATTGATTTGTCAAATGATTAGATAATAATAATGGTGGCAAGAAACTTTTTTTGTTAAATTATGAAATGGATATCTTTTGGGTAACAAATATAAAAAGTATATGAGCATATAGAAAATAAGTATCACAGAAAAAACGAAAAATATCTTGTAGTACACCACAAGTCCACAATCATACTGATCGACATGTTATATTACTAATTAGGAAAGGCTCATTCTACGTTTATACAGCTATACTCAATATAGATGATAAAAAAAAAAATGATTACTAGTGCAGAATATAAATTTTACCGCTGTCATACCAAGAGCCCGTAAGGTTACCTATACTTACGTTGCCACCTCTTGGTTGAAACATAAAAAGAACTAAATCATGCTTGGTTTATTAGTACACAAAAGGTTAGTAACGAATAACATTTCTTCGTAAATAAACTTTCCTTCTAAAAATAAAGTTAATAACGAATAAGAACATAACAAAAATAGTACAACAATTCGTTCAACAACATAACAACATTAATAACAAGGTAAAAATTTATACTTAATATTATTCCATTATATCATTCTTCATTTAAAAGATACTATCTAATTTATTTTAAAGAAAGTTTTTAACAAGAAAAATTAATTCTTTATCGTACTTCTGAATTTAATCATTCTCCTTTCATGAATTAATTATAAGTTTATTTATTAATTAAAAGAAATTTTCTAAACTAAAAATTAATTTTTAAATTCCATTTCTACATAATTTCCCCATTCCTTCTTCTTTTATTCCTTCTAAATTTCGTTTAAGCAGAGTTTTCCCTTCTTTATCCCTTATTATATGTCGTAAAAACTAAAACTGGAAAAAGCTCTGTTTGTAAATGCACCTCAAGTTTAATTTATAGTAATTTTCCTGCACATTTCCCTCAATTTTTCTGAATAATTTTCCTTTTCTCCATTTCCAGGTGAATGATTCAATGGTGAATAATTGAAAGATTTCATCAGGAAAGTTATATCGGTTCAGATCTGCGGTGATCTGTGATTTTAGCAGATTGCCCACTTTTTTTTGTGCTATTTTGATGAAAATCTGCGCAATACTGCAGAAATTTTTTTTTATTTTTTTTCAAAGATTTTTTTATAAAAAATTTGTGATAATCTCCAAAATTGCAGATTTTTACAAAAATCTAAAGATATCTTCGCAATTTTCTTTTTAATTTGATAAACTTCACATAAACTTACTGTTTTATTTTGATAAACTTTACATCTTAAGCTTGTTTTAATAAATTTCAAAGAAATAATTTTTTTTTACACTTAAAAAATCATTTCTTTAAAGTGTTGTAAAAAAATTATTTCTTTTAAGTGTTGTAAAAAAAATGTATTACTTTAATGCCTTTTAAAGAAATAATTTGTTAAAGATACCAAAAAAAATTAATAGTTTAAGCTCGAAAGTAACTTCAAAAAAAAATTATTTTAACAAACGTTAGCATTTGTTTATATTTTGCACCAAAGGTATAGGTTCCGGAATGGGTTCTGGACTGTAATTTCAAAGAAAAACTATTTTTATTATTTGCATTTTGTAGTTTTTCAGCCATTTTTCTATTTAATGAACATTGCTAATGTTTGATTTTTCATTTTTTTTCAGGTCTGAAATACCGAAAGGCAAGTTCCAGACTCCATTATCTTCAAAAAAAATAAACGTCAATAGAATCCAGAACGCAACGCCAGAAAACACCAATTTCGAAGGTAATATCTTGTCATTTGACCAGTGTAATCTTCAAAAAAATTTTTTTTTTATTACAATTTAACAAGCGTTGGCTAACGCTCATTTTCCTTTTTTTATATATCCAGAACGCCAAAGGTAGTGTAGGTTCCGGATTCAATTTTGAAGTTAGCCTTCGAAATTAATTTTTTTTTTTAATTTGCCTTAACAAATGTTAGCTAACATTCAGTTTTATCACTCATTTGCAAGTCCAGAATGCCGAATGTGTGAGTATTGGACTCCTATTTCGAAGGTAGAACTTTAAAATAATTTTTTTTGGTTTTTTTTTATTATAAATTGTTTAACGAATGTTACTCATGTTCGTTTTTTTTATTTTTTAGGTCCGGAACTCCTTTAGAGGCGGACTGGTATTTCGAAGGTATGATATCTTTGAAATTTTATTTTTTTTTATTTTATTTAAACGAACGTTACTAATGTTCATTTTTTTTTTATTTTTAAGTCCGGAAGTCCTTTAAAGGAGGACTACTGTAAGTAAAAAAAAATATTTTTTTTTACTTTTATTTCAACAAACGTTGACTAACATTCATTTTCTTTCTTTTTTAAGTCTGGAAGAAACAGACCTTGGTATTTCGAAGGTAAAGAAAACTTCGAAATAAATTATTTTTTTTTTATTTTTATTTTACGAAATATTACTAATATTTCATTTCATTTTTTTAGGCCCGGAACTCTAATTTGAAGTGGACCAAAGTATTTTGAAGGTAAAAAAACTTCAAAATGATTTTTTTTTACTTCAACAAACATTAACAATGAACGTTAACTAACGTTCATTTTCAATTTTTTTTAGATCCAGCCGAAGCCCAGACTATATTTGAAGGTAAAGCCTTTGATTTTTTTTTGTTTTTATTTAATGAACGTTGATTAATGTTTGTTTTATTCTTTTTTAGATAGATGAAGAACATTTTGAGGGTATGACCTTTGAAAAAAAACTTATTTAATTATTTTGTTTAATGAACGTTGTTAACGTTTGATTTTTTTTCTTTCTTTTATTCAATGAATATTTACTAACATTCTTTATTTTTTTTTTAGTCTAGGAAACTGGGAGTATTATTAACACCAATTTCGAAGGTAAAACTTCGAATTTTTAATTTTTTTTTTGCATTTTTTTTATTTAATAAACGTTTACTAATGTTCTTTATTTTTCTTATTCTTTCTTTTTGTAGGTCCACGGTTGGATTCCTAGAAGAAATTTCGAAGATAGAACTTCAAAATTCTTTTTTAACAAGACGGTTTGCTAACGCTTATTTTTATAGGTTTGCGGCTTCCTGGAACATTACGAAACTTCAAAGGTATTTTACGAAGTTCCTTTTATTTTTTTTTCAAAATTTCTTAATGAACATTTACTAACGTTTTATTTATTTTGTTTCTTATAGGTTTATGGCTTCTGGACGAGTTCCTGGACAAGATTTCAAAGGTAAAACTTCGAAGTTATTCAAAATGTTAAACTAAATGTTAATTAATGCTTTGAATCTATTCTTTGTAGGCTTACAACACTGTCTGGACTTTCTTTTTTAACCAAAATATTGACTCTTTTGTGGTTTTGCGGCTTCGAAAGTAAATAATATTTTTTTTATTTTATTTTAACAAACGTTAACTCATGTTCATTTTTATTTTTTTAGGTCTGGAACCTCTTTTAAGACAGACTAGTTATTTAAAGGTAATAAAAAAAATGAAATTTTTTTTTTGTCTTATTTTAGCGAAACGTTTACTAACATTTTGATTTTTTTATTTTGTAGGCTCATGGCTTTCCGGATGCTAACAAAAGATGGGAAAGAATTAAAGTCAGAGGTAGTAAAAGGAAAGTGGAAAAACGACAAAGAGAAGAGCCTCCTAAACTAGATTTCGAAGGTACTTACTTTCGAAAATTAATTTTTTTTGCTTTGTTAATGAAACATAAACTAATGTTTCGGTTCTTTTTTTTTAGGTTCACGGCTTTCCAGACGCCTTCTGATGGAATTTCGAAGTTAAACTTCAAAATTATTTCATTTTTTTTTTATTTAAATGATAATATTTCACTTTTCTTTAGTTGGATTGAAGAAGTTAAAGTTGTTTGTTGGAATCGAACCAACTGGAACAATGTCCAAACCATTAACAACAACATAATTTGAATGTCTGTAAAGAAAAGAAAAGAAAAGGAGACTTTTAATTAGTGCATTTAGTTAGCAAATAGGATGTTTAGTATATGTACTGTACTTTTAAATTTGTAAATATCTTTATTAATAAATTGATATTAGTTAATGTTAAGTTAAAACATTGCCTAATTGTAAATTTGCATTAGTGTTTTTGAAAAATTTCGCAGGTTTTATTTGTAAAAATTTTCGCAGATTTTTTAGTGTTTGCAGATTTGCGCAGAAATCCATGAAATTTTTCAGTGCTGCGCATTGGCATGTCCTCAGATCTGCGCAGAATTGGATTCCGCAGAATTGCGCAGATCTGCGGACCAAAATTTTTCCCGATGTTGATGACTAAAAATGAGTCATAATTTGTCATGCTTGGCATTTCTTGGCATTGAATTTTCCATTAGAATCCATTCTGAAGATTGTAAGAGAAAATATTTTCTTCCTCTAAGATCCACTTTCTTGTCTTCCAAATATAGTTGTTTATTCTCGGTAATTCACGTTATTGGATATTTTCCTTCGCAGATTATATTGGAAATTATCTTTTTCTACTACGGTTCCTCCTTTCATTGTCGGAAATTTCAGAGTTATTGCATTATTTAGAAAGATCCAGAACTTCATTCCTCCATTTTCCTTCAAATCTATCTATTTTCCTTCCTAACTATCCTATTTTTTCTATTTCTAAAAATATACAAATAAACGAAAATAAACAAAGATAAACAAATAAACAAAAGTAAACTAAACTAATTTAAATAAACTATTCTAGAGATAAACTAAACTAAAAATAATCTGTATTACTATTCGGTTATATCTTGTATTACTATTCAGTTATATCATGTGTTTCAGCTAATAATTTATCCTTCAGTTAATAATTCTTCATCGGATAATAATTTATCTATTTCCTTCGGATGGTAATTCTTCCATTTCCTTCGGTTAATAATTTAACCTTCGGTTAATAATTTTTTCTTCAGGTAATAATTTTTCCTTCGGGCTGAAATTTATCAATTTATCCGATAGTTATTTCGTCACTACACCGTCCCACAACTAAAACTCATCAAATTTATTGAATTATGTAATCACTGAATTATTTGTGTTATTAAACTACATTTATCATACGATAAAGCTTTATCTCCAATCAGCGGATATGGTTTACGATTGGACGGTTAAGTCCGATATATTCTAAGCCTTTTTTAGGATAAAAAACAAGTATGAAATATTTTTTCTTTTTACTGATTCATATATTAAGAATAGCAATTCTCAATTTAAAAATACTACAGCCGAACTCATCGAAATGTCGAATTCAAAATACAAAATTTCGACATTTTACGCAAAATTACAGTACCTCGTGAGATTATTGATGCAAATAATAAATTTAAATTAAAAGAATACATAAAGGTATGATGCACACATAATTACGTTTCTGCAATTGATTATTCGATAATGGTAATGGTTTTTTTTTAATCAAATGATAAACCGCTTATTTTGCCATGTACTGTACAGTACGATCATTTAGTCATGTTACAATTGTTACATCATATCATGTAACTTGTGCCGCTTGCGCCAAGTCTATTCCTAAAACAATATCTGAAATGATGCATCCGCGATTTCTAATGCATGAATGAACCCTAAATAAGATAGTAATGATAATGAGGTTCCCTTTCAGAAAAATGATACGAACTTTTATTTCTCAAGATGTAAATAAACTAATTGTAAGTCGCGTAGAAAAAAATAAAGTATGTAAAAAAAACAAAGCGGTGAATTTCTTCCTTGTGTCATATGTTATATTGTGTTGCATTAGAATTATATTGTTGTTTTTTCCATCTTACTCTCTATTGGTTAACAGAATGGTATTGTCGTTCACTTGCATTCCATTTTAATTGGAAATAGGCTGACCAAACAATTACTTGAATTGTAGATTTAAAGAATTTATGCAGGCAATCTCGAAGCTATGGCGTACCGGTGCGTTATACAACCGAGCACGTTATGAGGATACGTAATTATGGAAATTCCGTAGTTTTAAAAACAAATCTGCAGCTTTTTTACGCAGTGGTCCGAAATATAAGACTTGGTCTTTCATATCAATTATGCCATTACTCCGAACTTAAAGGTTTTTATTATATAATGAACTTCATATAAAAGAACATTTGCTATAATGATTTTTTATTTTTTTTATAAATACGGTAGAATTCTCGTTCAAACTTTTTTAAAAATCTCCTTTAACAATAATCATTTTTAAACACCTAAAATTTTTACAATGGAACAAGAACAACTACCCACAAATCAAACAACCATTGCAACTCAAATGGGACGTGATCCTTCACACATAACATCATACACAATTAACAGTTTATCGATCCGTAGACGTCAAAATCAACGACGACTAGGACATAGAATTACATTAAATTTTATTAGACAACTTAGAAATTTGCCAAGACAAAACGTAAACGACCCATTCGCAGACCAAATCTTTAATGGAAGTGAATTTTATTAAAGCATGTTACGTCATTTATTGACATAATATCATTTATTGCCAAATTTCATACGTATTACAATTATAGAGGGAAAAAAAGCAATTATTGGAATTTATTAATCTCAAATTTGCTGGATTACGGTCAAGAATATACACTTCGTGGCACAAAGATTGCCAATTTTATATAAATAGGGCTTTCCCGAATTTTTTATTATATTAAGGTACATATGTACTATGTAGGTATGTACGCATGTACAATACACTATGAGCATACGTTTATTAACTTTATGAACCTGCCCCTTCTCTGTAAGCAAATATACGCAAATATAATATTTATAAGGGTTTAAATTTTATACCCCTTAATCACGTGATTTGGTTAATTTTGATTGGCTATATAAACGCATCCCCTCATAATATAAATTTACGCGTCTCTTATATTTTTGTAAAATTTCGAAATATTGATGTTTTTTATTAACGTAATTAAGAAAATTATAAATACTGTAATTACAAAGAAATTTACATTACAATTATAAAGACAAATACTACATTGTAAAAATAATTTATAGCAAAACAAACAAAATAAAGTATTATCACAAAAATGCATCATTTTAATAAGAAATAAATAATAGATTGTTACAAAAGTAAAACACCAAACAATGACAATTAAAAAATCTAGAAGCATTACCGCAATATACCAACGGCCCTATGATCATTTAATAAAAGGATAATTTTTTTTAAATACACGATATATGAAAGGCACAGAATGCTTTTATAAAAGATGTTTAACAAATCGTTTTAATAATGTCAAAATATTAAATTTTGTCATCGATTTCATTAGCTTTGCATTTGCGCATCAGAGTTAACTCCATCTAGCATCCCTATAAAAATAAAAGTAGGAAGTTTTTTAAAGAAAATAATAATAACACCTCCCCCAGCCCTCCCTTACCTTAATTCCAAAAGTCCGGTCGTGTTTTTCGTCCGGCAACACTACAAAAAAGAAAAAAAAATTAAATAAATAGAAAAACCACCGAAAAACACCTCCCCCAAACCCCCCTTACCTTAATTCCATAAGTCCGGTCGTGTTTTTCGTCCGACGTTTTAAATAAAGAAAAAACTTTTTCTCCTTTGACCTTTCGCCATTTACTTTGGGTTCGTGTTTAATGGTATTTCATACTTTCATTTCTACAAAAAAAAAGAAAAAAACCGTTTTGTTAGAAAAATGAATTTATTTTTTACTGAAAAATAAAATAAAATAAAAAATAAAAGTAAGAAATAATGTTATCAAACTTTTTAGCCTCTTCGTTTGAAAGTATAGCTTGTAAGCCTTTCACACTTGTACCATCATTAATAGAAGCGAAAGAAACATTTTTTTGAAAAAAGTTTTTCTTTTCCCTTCTTACTTACTTTAAGTTCGTATAGTAATAAAAAGAAAGGGGAAAACATTTCATTAGAAACGTTTAGCAAAAAGAAAATTTTTTTTTTGTGATAGGGGATGCGTTGCAAATATTATTATTTCTTAAACAAAGACAGCCAATCAAAGTTTATCACGTGATAGGGTGCGTTGCAACGCCCCTGCGTAAAAAGCTTTTTTCCTATTTATAATAGTTAATTTACAGTTATTTAACATTTCATCGGATTGCCTGATATTTAGTAATGTAATTATAATTTTTTTTTTTAAAAAAAAAAAAAATAATACTAAATCTTTATTCATTGTAAGATAATGTGCTATAAAGTATCCTTTTTTTTACATCCTAGAATGATTAAAACCGACTAAACTCAAGAAAGTTAGTACTGTTTTACATTTTTAACGAGTTTTCCTAATCTGAGAATCTTGTTTAGGAATTTTGAGCTTCGTAGCATACGTTTCACCTAAATTATTTATTTTAATTATTTATCTATTTATAAACTATTGTTAATCATTCATTCATACTTTTATTTATAAATGTTTTTTTTTTTATTTATATGAATGGCCTGTAAACGCAAAACTTCGATAGTTTGGATAATAATATTGACTGTAGTTATTTATCGACCTGCTTCAAAAAAATTTTAGCAATGAATGTATCAGCTAACTGATCTAACAGAACTGTAATAATATAAGTTTCTTCAAATAAAATTTAATAAACTGCGTGCAATCTCAATTCTCAAAACGCTGAGTACATAAACTATGCATTGTTTTTGATTAAGAAAAAATTTACAGACGGCTCGCTTCATAACGAACTCACGTTATACGAATATTTTTATAACGGATATTTTTTGTATGTCATACAGTACATTTTTATAATACAATATGGCAAAATTTTCCAGATTTTCCCATCATGTTAATGAATAATTTTCTTATAACGAAGGCCCCATTTTCTAAGGCAAAATATAATAAGCAATCTTAAAAAGTATTTATTTGTTAATCCATTTGAAATCTCAGCCTCAAAATCTATAGTTAATGATTTTATATTTTGACATATTCGAAATATTCGAAATATTTGAAAAAAAAAAATTTCGGAATTAATGTTCGAACAACTTTAAGATTTCATAATCATAACTTGTCATTTCGAGTCAATTAAATTACTAATTAATGAATCAGCGTTATCAAAAATCATTCATTACATCACACATTAACATATGATGATCTGCACGGGTGATAATTTATCCTACTTTGCTCATAATGAGAATTTTCACGTGATTCTTGAAATTTTATTTGCGGTGACACTCATGACTATGATGTAAGAGTGTAACCACATGACTAATTTTGTAAGTACTTATTTCAAAAAAAAATTTTTTTTTTATATACAGTACTTTGTTATTTTCTTATTTGTTACAATATTTGTTATTATTTATCCTTATTTATAAAAAAAATGTCTTTCGAATATTCTCAAGAAGTTATTGATGATTTGGAAAATTTACTTGAAACTGACGAAGGATATGACGTCATCATCTACGCGGGTGAAAATGAAAATGTAAAAGAAATACATGCACTATCAAATATTTTACGTATTAAATCTCAATATTTTCGAACTGCATTTTCCAACGAATTTGCCAAGAAAGATGGAAAATTTATTTTAATCACCCCTAACATTCCTCCCCAACTTTTTAAAATTATTTTAAGGTAATAAAATAAAAATGTAACATTTATTTATGACCATAGTAATTATAACTGATAATATTTTTTTTTATTTAGGTTTATTTATTGTGGAAAGATCGATTTGACGAAATTACAAGGTCCAGATGTTCTAAAGCTCTTGGTAGTGGTTGATGAACTTAAAATCCAAACATTAATTCTCTGTATCCAAGAATATTTAGTTAAATATATACATATCTTTTTACAACAATATCCTATAGAAATTCTTGAAACGATTCATCAACATGAAATTTTCACAGATTTGTGGAATTATTGCCTTGAGGAAATTTGTGCTGAACCAGATATATTATTTAAATCTGATAAATTTATCAATTTAAAGGTAACTTTATTAGAATTACTTTTAAAACGAGATGATTTATTATTGGATGAAATTGATATATGGGATAATTTAATCAGGTGGTGTTTTTCTCAACATCCTTGTATTCAACAAGATGATGTTAATAAGTGGAATAATGAAGAAATTATAATTATGAAAAGAACTCTTCATGAATTTATTCCTTTAATTAGATTTTATCATATAACTTCAGAAGATTTTCTTTTAAAAGTATATCCTTTTAGAATGTTATTACCTGAAGATTTGATTAATAATGTGCTTGCATTTCATATGGCACCAAATAAGATATTAAAATCTGATATGCAACCTTTTAGGAAACAGAAAAGTGTTTCTGATTCTGCTATCATTGACGATGAACATTTTGCTATCTTTTCTAGTTGGATCGAAAAGGAAAATGATTCTTATTATAATAAAAGAAATATTCCTTATAATTTCAAATTACTTTATAATTCTAGTAGGGATGGTAATTCAGCCGCAGATTTTCATAAAAGATGTGATAATAAAGGTGCTACTATAGTAATAGCTAAAGTCGCAAATTCTGATGAAATAATTGGAGGATACAATCCAGTTTCTTGGGATTCGACTAATACTTGGAAATCTACTAAAAATAGTTTTATATTTTCATTTATGAGTAGTACAAATCTTCAAACTGCGAAAGTAAGTCATATTAATGTTGGATATTTTGATTATTCTATTTATTGTTATCAAAACCATGGACCAACATTCGGTAGTGGTCATGATTTAGCTCACTATGGGGGTACTACTTGGAGAAGTAATAATAAATATTCTTATCCTAAAATTGATATACCAAAAAATTGTAAAATAGCTAAAAGTTATAAATTTTTTAATATAGAAAATTATGAAGTATTTCAAGTTATTAAAAAATGAATAATTTAATTATTAAAGCTTATTACTTTTACGGTGTAAATTATTTAACTATATATATTGCTAATGAAAACAGACTTGTTTGCTAAATAATAAACCACATCATCCTTTTCATAAAACAAACTGCAATTTATTAGAATAATTTTGATCACAAATTAAGCAGAAATTTATTTATAAAATAATGACAAGATAAAGTATAATGCAAATATAAGAGATAAGGTAAACTAGCCTAACTCTAAAAATATAGTATAAGCCCATACTCGAAGTCTCGAACTGTACTTCCTGTATAAACTATGCCACACTTCAAAATAACGATAGTTTGCAAAATTTCATTTTAAACAATAATTCCTTATAGTTACTTCTTGCTTTTCAAACTACTAAGCTGCGTAAAATACTAAGTCGTTCTATATAATAAACTTTTCCCAAATCCTAAATTCCTAAACTAAAATCTTAAATCATAAATCTTATTCAAATCCAAAATTTTATATTCTAGGATATTCTAAAATATTCTATACTGAATAATTTACGTCATGCGAAGATATATATAATCTTTTTCCGTTTTCCTTATCATCCTAATGTAAAATGGCAAACCAATCGAATTATGATCTTCTCACTGCACCTGCACCCCAACAAACTATGTTTGATCATGTTACTGCGTCTGTTTCGATTATTTCGTCATCATCAATTCATCATAAATACACCGAACCGGGTAAAGGGTTAACTTCCTTGTTATGTATTATTTTCTTACCAATTTCAATTGTTCAAAAATTTCATTTTATTTAAATATTTACGAACTTCAATTTCTTATTAAGCCTTAATTAGTGAATACTTTTCAAAAACTCTGGACCAATAAAAAAAAAATATTTCATTTGTTATTGGCATAAATGTGACAAATAGCGTGTAATGATTTGTCACTGTAAAAATGATGCATGTAATTGCGAGTATAAATTTCTTTCCTTAAAAAAAAATATACATATATAAAATTACTGTAAAAAAAAGAAAAATCATGTCTTTTGAATACTCTCAAGAAGTTGCTAATGATTTTGAAAAATTACTTGAAGCTGATGAAGAATACAATGTTATTATTTACGTAGGTGATAATTCTAAAGAATTTTACGCACATTCAATTATATTACGTATTAGGTCCCAATATTTTTGTACAGTTTTCTCTAAAGAGTGGTCTGTGAAGAAGGATAGGGAATATATTTTTAAATTCCCTAATATTTCACCTCAACTTTTTAAAATCATTTTAAGGTAAATGTGAAATAATGTCCATTAATGTAAATTTTTACTATAAAATTAACGTCAAGAAAATATTAGATTTCTTTATTGTGGAAAGGTCAATTTGGAAAATTTACAGGGACCAGATATCATAAAACTTTTGATAGTGGCTGATGAATTAAAAATTCAAACATTGATTCTTTGTATTCAAGAATACTTGATTAAATATCAATACGAATTTTTACAACAAAATCTCTTAGAAATTCTTGAAACTGTCTACCAACGTGAATCTTTCACAAATTTATGGAATTATTATCTTGAAAATATCTGTGCTAAACCAGTTATATTACTTGAATCTGATAAATTTATCAATTTAAAAGCACCTTTATTAGAATCACTTTTAAAACGAGATGATTTATCATTAGATGAAATTGATATATGGAATAGCTTGATCAAATGGGGTTTTTTTCAACATCCTTCTATCCAACAAGATGTTAAGAAATGGAATAAAGAAGAAATTACGATAATGGAAAGAACTCTTCATAAATTTATTCCTTTAATTAGATTTTATCATATGGATTCAGAGAACTTTTTTTTAAAAGTATACCCTTTTAAAATATTAATACCTGACGATATACTTGATAATGTACTTGCATTTCATATGGCACCAAGTGTAAAATCTAAACTTAATATACAACCCCCTAGAAAACCAATTCATGTGTATGATTCTGTTATAATTGGACCTCAACATTTTGCTATTTTTTCTAGTTGGATTGAAAATAAAAATAATACTTATTATAATGAAAGATACATTCCTTATAATTTCAATTTAATTTTCCGTTCTAATAGAGACGGTAATACGCCAGCCGCTTTTCATGCTAGATGTGATGATAAGGGGGCCACTATCGTTATAGCAAAAATTCAAAATTCGGAACAAATATTAGGAGGATATAATCCATTTAAATGGGATACAACTAATTTATATAAGTTTACAAATAATAGTTTTTTATTTTCATTTACAAATAGAAATAACCTTAGCAGTGCAAAAGTATGTCATGTTAAAGAAGGTGATAGTGCTATATATTGTTGTGAAGATTATGGACCAGCGTTTGGTAGTGGTTATGATTTATTTCAAGATGTTGATGGTACTTGGAAAAATTATTCAAGTTCTTATCCTAAAATTGATTTTCCACAAGATTACTATGATGAGATGGATGATGAGATGGAGGATTATAATGAATTTGATGTAGAGAATTATGAAGTTTTTCAAGTTATTAAAAAATGAACAATTTTACTAAATTTTTATCTAATCATTCTATAGCTGAAAATTTTTTACGTTTTTTATAATTTGCTTAAATAAATACAAAAATCTACAAATTCCATAATATTATTCATCAAGTTAATCTGCGTACATTGCATATAAATATTGAACAGTCATAAAATGATAAATTTTACAAATTATTATTAATTTTTAATATATATTTTGAAATTATACTAGATGCAATATGTGATCAGCTTTGAACTGGCTATAAATCGAAAAATAACCGATTAGTTGATATAAGCAAATTTATATTAACTTCGTTAATGAAATAAGCGATGAAACTAATTCCAAGATTCTATATTTGTTAAATTTTTTTACTTTAGCTTTCACTTTATTCAGCATGTTTAATATGTTTGTACGATTACATTAACATATTTCATAACTTTATTTTGTTTTCCTTTTTTTTTTGAAAAAAAAAATATTTTATCTTTGTTATTCGGGAATCACATAATTTTCTACTTCATAACTAATGGTCAATAAAATTTGATTTGAAACTATAAAAGACATTAGCATAGATCCGCTTATAATCATAATTTTCCTTTTCCTTAGGCTTTTTACAAAAGGTTTCTCTTTCAGCCTCGAACAATATTTGATTAAATTCTTTAATGTCAACAACTATGAGACTATGAATCAAAATTTTTGCATGAAAAGGAATACAAATTATAGTCTGCTTATCACTTGTATCTAATTATTTATCTTTAATATAAATATTTTACAAGAATGTCTGGGGGTAAAACATTTGCATCATACAATTATTATTTAGCGTGATATTTATTCATCAATCTTGTAATTCCATTAGCAGAGCATCCATTACTTCTAAATTTTAAAATATAAATCAAGAATATACTTGTAATAAAATTTGATAATTAGATAAAAGAAAAAGTAAAAACTAAAATAAAAGTAATGTTTATTATACACCAAAATCCACACTTAATTTATCAATATCTAGAATTAATATTTATTATAAATTTGCAATTATTTTTTTACCCTCGCTCTCAAAAGTACAATAATAACAGATAAGTATTTCATAATTTTTTATCATTGAGCTTTAAAACAATAATAAATTTCAAAGCTTATTAGAATAGTGTAGAATAAATTATAAATTGTCAAAATATTTTTTTATTAAAGTAAGATTTAATGCAACTAAAGGATATTAAATTATTTATTTTTCAATAACTTGAAATACTTCATAATTTTCCACATCAAAAACTTTATAATTTTCAATTATTTTATAATCTTCTGGCAATTCAATTTTAGGATAAGAATATTCATTATAACTTTTCCAAGTAGTACCTTCACAGTGAAATAAATCATGACCACTACCAAATGTTGGTCCGTAATGTTTATAACAATAAATAGCACATACGAAATATCCTTCATTAATATGACCTACTTTTGCAGTTTGAAGGTTTGATCTATCTGTAAATGAGAATATAAAACTATTTTTCGTAGTCACATATCTTCTGCTATCTGAATCCCAAGAAAGCGGATTATATCCTCCGACTATTAGTTCTGAATTTCTAACTTTTGCTACAACTATAGTAGCACCTTTATTATCACATCTTGTATGAAATGCTTTGGCAGTATTACCATCTCTACTAGCACGATAAATTAATTTAAAATGATAGGGAATATCCCTTACTTTATAATAAGAACCATTTTTCTTTTCAATCCAACTGGAAAAAATAGCAAAATGTTGAGGTTGAATTATAATTGTATCATGTTTTGGCTTTCTACGAGGTTGAATATCAAGATTCAAATTTTTATTATTTGATTCCATATGAAATGAAAGTATGTTGTTGGTCAAATATTCAGGTAATAATACTTTAAAAGGATATACTTGTAAATGAAATTGTTCTGAGGACATATGATAAAATCTAATTAAAGGAATGAATCTACGAAAAGTTTTTTCCATAATCGCAATTTCCTCTTTATTCCATTTTTTAACATCATATTGAATAGAAGGATGTTGAGCTAAACACCATTTGATCAAATTATCCCATATTTCAATTTCATCCAATAATAAATCATTCCGTTTCAAAAGTAATTCTAATAATGGTGCGCTTAACTTGTTTAATTTGTCAGAATTGAATAAAATTTCTGGTCTTTCACAAATTGTTTTAAGAAAATAATCACACAAACTTGTGAATGTATTACAGTGATAAACTTTATAAACTGTTTCAAGAATTTCAATAGGATTTAATCGCAAATATTCATATTGATGATTAATCAAATATTCTTGAATACAAAAAATTAACGTTTGAATATTAAGTTCATCTACCGCTATCAAAAGGTTTAACAATTCTGGTCCTTGTAATTTCGTCAGATCAATTTTTCCACAATAAATAAATCTAGTAAAATATTTTTTTTTTTTTTTAAAAAAAAAAAAGAAATATTATTTATACATATCAACTTTTAATAATTACATTTATTTGTTTTCATAATACCTTATAATAATTTTAAATACTTGAGGAGATATGTTCGGCTTTTTGAAAATAAATTTCCCATCTTTTTTATTGGCCCATTCATTAGATAATACCGCACGAAAATATTGAGACCTGGTACATAAGATAAGTGAATGTGCACGAATTTCTTTTAAATTTTCATCTTCACCGGCATAAATAATGACATCACATTCTTTATTAATTTCAAGTAATTTTTCATAATCATTAGAAACTTCTTGAAAATATTCAAAAGACATTTTGGTAAAACAAGAACATGTGTACGTACGTAAATAAGTCATATGGTTGCACCATATCAAAAGTAGAAGAAACTTGTTACCCAACATGTTTGATTAGCATTTTTTACAAGTCACGTGATATCGTGCTCAGTCAATGATAAATAAAGACACTAGGGTGTTCCAGGATAATGTGGCCACATTTTCCACATCATCTGCAGTGATAATTTGTAGTTTAATTTTAGTCCGAATCACAATGTTGTTTTTCAATTTAAGAGTAAAATAATTGTCCAAATCACACCGTATTTTTAGGGTCATCACACAATGAAAATCCTGGAGGAACCAAGAGTTAATTAATTAACTTCATTTTTATTTAAGTAAAATAATGTTAACTGTTATATATAGAATTTTTCTTTGGGCGGTTTTGATAATTTTAATGAAAAATAACCTGTAATAATGGCTTTTCTTCTTGACCTGATCCAATAATTTTTCTAATAATTCCGAGTGCAATGTACCGTACCAGTCGCAAAAGCTTGACTCTATTTGTGCAAATTACGTAATAATTAAGGCAGCCGCAGTTCTGCCCATACTGCGCAGGTTTAAAAAGGATCTCAATAAAGGTATGCGGTGTAACATCATGTACAGTATATCATATTTAAATTTAAAAACTATATTAATCTTAACATTGTTCTTGAGTTCTTGCTTGTAGAGAGAAACACATTATATCTTTTGGCTATTCTCAAGAAGTTATTTTTGATTGGGAAGGTTTGTTCAATATTGGAGAAAGATATGATGTTATTATTTACGCTGGAGAAGATGAAAGTATAAAAGAATTCACGCACACTCGCTTGTTTTACGTACGAGATCTCAATATTTTCGCACTGCATTCTATAACCAATGGGAAATTAAGCAGGATGGAAGCATCATTCTTAAAAAGATTAACATATCCTCACAAATATTTAAAATAATTTTTAAAAGTTAATACACAACAAAAAATAAAATAGTAATTTCACGATTAAAATCTAATCACTAATATTTAACCTTTTTTTTTTATTATTATTAGATTTATTTATTGTGGAAAAATTGATTTGGAAAAACTACAAGGACCAGAATTGTTGATCTTTTAATTGCAGTTGATGAACTTGGTATTCAAACCTTAATTCTTTGCATTAAAGAATATTTGCTTAATCATCAACATGAATATTTGTGAGAGAATCCCGTTGAAATTCTCAAAACTGTTTACCAAGTTCATCAACATGATACTTTTTCATGTTTATGGGATTCTTTTCTTAAAAAGATTTGTGAAAATCCAAAAATAATATTCAATACTGATAAATTAATTAAATTGAAAGTATCATTATTTGGAATTACTTTAAAAACGGGATGATTTATTATTGGATGAAATTGAAGTATGGAACAATTTAATCAAGTGGAATTTGGGTCAACATCCTTCTATCCTACAAATGGAATAAAGAGGACATCACAATTATGGAAAAAACTTTTCATAGATTTATTCCTCCGTCTAATTAGGTTTTATCATATATCATCAGAAGATTTTCATTTAGAAGTATACCCTTTTAAAATAATATTACCCGAAAATTTGATTAATAATGTACTTGCATTTCACAAAGAACCGAATAAGGAAATCAATCAATAATGATTCAACCATTCAGAGATCTTAATTCCTAAATATGATACAATTATAATTCAACCTCAACATTTTGTTATTTTTTCTAGTTAGATTTGAAAAGAGAAATGATTCTTATTATAAAGTGAGAGAAATCCCTTATTATTTTAAGTTAATTTATCGTGCTAGTAGAGATGGTAATACAACACGAGCATCTCATGATAAATGTGATAATAAAGATGCTACCATCGTTATAGCAATAGTTATGGATTCAGAACGAATAATAGGAGGTTATAGTTCACGTCAATGGGATTCAAATAGAGAAAGTTATAAGCAATCATGCAAAAGATAGTTATATATTTTCATTTACGGATCGAAAATTGCGAAAGTAGGCCATAATAACGAAGATTACTCCCGTTATTCTAATTATAATGGACCAATTTTTTGATGTGGTCATGATTTATTTCATTATAGAGGTATTATTTAGAAAAGTTATAATATATCAGTTTATCCTAGAATTGATATACCAACAGACAATCTTAATGACCCTTATAATGTTATATATATTGAGGATTATGAAGTATTTCAAGTCACCAAAATATAAATTATAACTTAGTCTTTGAATATAATATAATTTATATATAAATGTATTTAGCTTTAGAGATTGAATGGTCTGATGGAACCAGATTGATCCATAAATCAGCTCAAAACCGGTTCTAAATCAGATCACACTATTTAGTTTCATATTCTGGTCACTCTTTAAATAGTATGTTTATTTGATTTTTATATAAATTATGCAAGATTTTCTGTTAATTAATTAATAAATATGTGGATTGGATTGGTAAATATTGATGATTTCAACTATTAGGCAAATAATAATGCGATTCACCTTTAGAGTGTAATTTGTTATGTTTATTTACTATAACTAATTTTTATATAGAATTGATGACTTTGAATATAAAATTAAGTATATACTATATGACGCACTTATATTTTTGATCAATACCTGGTGCTAATTCTGGATAAAATTTGATATTGGCCAAAATTATTCCTAGTATAGTATTTCCCTTCCTCACATAATGCAACGTTATATGTAAATTTTTTAAAAAAAAATACGTTAGATTGTTTTGCTGTTTATTATTAAATAAATAAGAAAAATATGTGTCGAGCCGTCATAACTTATTTAAATGCGTACGCGGTTTTAACTTGTCTTTATTAAAAAAAAATAATAATAAAAGATAATAATGAAAAACAGGAGATTTTACAGAAACAAAATACAATCAGTATAATTCACATGACTTAATGACAAGTTATTACAACAAATGAACTAAATAAATTTTAAAATAAATGAAACTATTAAAACTAAATTTTAGGTCTCGATATTATAATGTATATCAAAGAGATCTAATCAAACCATTTTCCTGGATTAAGTTTTCCTAAATCAAATGATACTTCTCCAAAAGGCATACTTACACCTATTTCTTTTCCCAACTTAAAACCAATACCTGCAACCTTAGCTTCTACGCCTTCGGGGCCAATCGATCCACCCGTATCAGCATTGAGTCCGACTCTTGATTTAAAACCTCCATTTTCATAATCTAATAAATCCAAATGCACTTCACACTTAGCTTTGAGACCGTCAATAACATTTGCCCCGGCTTTTACTCCAAGCTTTGAGTTTAAAAGTTTAAGATCTTCATCTCCATCAGAGTATCTGTATACTGAACTAGTAATTTTTGCTTCTGCGCTTGAACCAAGCGAATCATGTTTTATTCCAGCTGAACCTTCGGTACACATTAAATTATTACTACCATCTTGGTCTGATGATAAACGAAAAGATGCTTTATGATCTCCATTATTTCCAGAAGTTCCGCATGAAAAGGACATTTCGATATAGTTTGTTTCGAGACTTGGATTGTTTTAGTTTTTTTTCTTTATGAGTAATAAATTTTTTGAAGCTTTTATCTGAAAGGGATTCGGATTTAATATGCCTTTATATTAAAAAAAAATCTCCCATCGATTATCATTTACAACCGAATTTAGCATATTAGAACATGTATTAAATTTTTAAAATCATTTATGACCCGATTCGGAATAACAAAAAAAAAAATAAATAAATAAATAAAATAAAAACAAAATAAAAAAAAAAAATTAGTTATATCAGCGGGATAAACCCGTTTAATGATATATTTTGTCTCCGTATCCAAATTTTTTGATTACTCTGACTAATGTAAAAAGAAAAAAAAATAAATAAATGGCTTAAGTAAAATGGGTTGCATCCATTTTTTCTTAAAAAAATTTACAAGTTAAATCTTCTGTAAAAAAAATACAAACCCTTTCTTATATACAATCAAAGTTCGTTATATAGTGAACAATCGATTCTAGCCTATTATTATTTTACAACAACGAGATTTAATTATATCAAATTGGGGAAATAATAAGTTTACTATAATGAAAGTTACTTAGCGCTTATTATAACGAACTTCGCTACAAAGATCTTTGACTGTATCAGTAGATCGACGTTAATTATTGGACCGATTTTTCATTTATGAAATTCTACCATACACGGCTTGTATTAGAAAGATTTACATGTGTGAATTTCTTAACCATTTATGGCTTATCGATTGTACAAAATCTTTGGAAAATATATATATATATATCAAAATAAGTGTTTATTTGCTAAATAAAGGAAAAAAAATAATGTTCAATTATAAATTTTATCTTTTTGATAAAAAAAAAAAAAGGTTTATCAATCTAATCATTCGCATACATAAAAAGAAAATAAAAGAAGTAAATGTATATCAGTAAATCTCTAATCCATCAAATCGGTTCATTATTACTATAATGATCTATAAGTTTTGTTCGTGAATAACTCCTGTATGATTCATCAAATGAGTTCATTATTACTATAAACGCTATAAAGTTTAAATTTGGTTGTGAATGAATTCTGTCAAATTGATTCTCTCGGACTCCAAATAAATTATGTTTTAAGCAATAAACTATAAATTATATTGCTCACTATTATTGCCCGTAAATTTGCAATCACAAAATTTACCCATTTTATTTTTTTCACACTTTTAGAAAAATCAAAGAACCACAATATGATTATTATCTACTTTTTTGTGTATGTTACCAAATAAAATTATTTTTCATCCACATTTAATTTATACTATTACGGCATAATACTATCACAATTTTATCTAATTTATTGCTATATATACACTAAGATAACACACAATATGATGATGCACTAATTGTTGTTAAGGGATTTAAAACATATTTTTTTAAAGATTTTGATATATAGTATATACTTGTTTAGTTTGAGAATGAGAAAGGTGAGAATCAAAAATTTAAATAATAAAGACCGATATTACATTGATTTAGTAATTTACGTAATAACACATATGCAGATGACTACATTTAACAAATTTTACATCAATTGCTGATAATAAATAAAATTTAATTCTTTGAGTAAAGTAAAAAGTTGAATATGAAATTAAATAAGCATTTTATTGTTGTGTAACAAATTGAACGATTTAAACCATGCTGTTCAAGATTTAATTGTTATTTTTTACTATAACCTGAAAAACTTCATAATCATTCACATATATACTTGAAATACTAATTTTAGGATAAGAATGAAAAGTATAGCAAAATTCCCAAAATAGTACCATCATTTTTACAAGAAAAACCACCATCAAATATTGGACCATATCCAGGATAACATCCTATAGAATATGTACCAGCACTATAACTTACCTTTGCAGTATTAGTATTTCTCCTATCTGTAAACGAGAACATAAAACGTTTTGTTGTGTTCTCATAAGATCCACTTGAATCCCAACTAAATGGATTGTAACCACCAATAATTCGTTTCGATCCCTTAATTTTTATTATAACTATAGTAGCTCCTCTATTATCACACTTTTTATGAATGCCTCTGGAGTTTTACCATCTTTATTAGCACGATAAATCAAACTAAAATGATAAGGAATATATTTTAAAGTATGATATTTGTAATAAGAATAATCTCTACCTTCAATCCAACTAGAAAATATAGCCAAATATTGTAATTTAATTTTAGGAAATTATACAACATTGTTGAGTTCTTCCGCCGTATGAAATGTAAGCATGTTATTAATTAAATCCTTGGGTAGTAACGCTTTAAAAGGAAATTCTTTAAATTGAAAATCTTCTGAAGATATGTGATAAAACCTAATTAAAGGAATAAACATATGAAAGTATTTTCATAACTTCAATTTCTTTATTATTCCATTTCATAACATCTTGTTGAATATGTTGAAATTTCTTTTTTGATTATGGGCGATAAGTTAATTCATTCTATAAACAGAAATTTGAATCAATAAATCAACTTCGGTCGAATATTTAATTTGAACAAAATTTTCGATCAACGTAATATATTTGTTGCCTCAATATGGAGATGAACGTATCAAGTCGAAAGTTAGCTCGAACTCTTATTTATGAACAATTAGAACTATTTAACGGTGGATCAGTTGGTACTAAAGATATAGATGCCAGGTTACAGGTTTTGGTTTAAACTTGGAAAAGTGATAAGTGCAATTATACCTATTGCCTATATCATTTGATCTGTTTGATTAATTAGAACTTGTCGTATAAATAAATATCTTTGACTTAAATTTTAATTTACTTATTGTTTCTGTATAATTTCTTTATTCATTATCATATAATTTTTTTATTCTAATATTAATAAAGTTAAGTTTGCGATTATCCAATATAAAATTCATTAACAAGAAAATTTCCTTTATGAATAACGTATATAGTACAGCGAATTAATAAATTTTTTTGTTGTGGAATTTTTAATAACCATGTATTATTGATTGAATAATCTTATTTATCTTGAACTCAATTGAGTTCAGGATAAATATGTTAAATTGCTTATGATTTTGTTCAAAATTTTACATCGAGCCATCGTATTTAAATTCACTACTTTAGCCTATAATTATCATCCGAATGAAACTACGTTATTCCCCGGAAATTTTCTTAGTAATACTTTTTTATCTGTATCAATTTTAACTTCTCGATGTTAATATTATAAACGTTCTGATTTTTTTTTCCTTTATTATTTTTTGCAGTGTGATGAATTTTTATGGATAGTAGCAAAAATGGTCACAAATAGTGGAAAATATGATTCTTTTCTGAGAAATTTCTTCTCATTTAGTTCAAATAAATAATAAAATTTTTGGCTCATATTGCATTTCTAATTTTATAACCCATTATTTATTTCAATCACAAAGCATCATTTTTTTGTTTTATCATCACTTAAATATTTTAACTATAATGTTATAAAATTAGAATATTCGACAGGCAGGGTTTTGCTGTTTATTATTTATATTTAAAAAAAAAAAAATTTACAACCTCAATAATAGTCAGCTTTATATAGGAGAGTACTATTAATAATTAGGAATTCACGTGCTAAATGTTAAATATCAACGGTAATTCGACAAAAAATATGTACAGTACATGAAAATTTAAGATAGTTTAAACTATTCCGTTCCCTCACATCGTTAATTCATAATTAGATCTTGAGAAAAAATTATTTGCGACGCACGTAAGGTCGATAAGGCCAGGGCAAGAATTTTATAATTTTTGCAATTACGTGCAATAACGTCATTATCAATATAGCGAAAATATATTTATTGTACCGAAAATTTCATCATACATATAAAATTTTCACACAAACTTTCCTTTATAAAGCATTTATCCTCATTAGAATATTCTAATGATGTTTTTTATTCTATCTATTATTACATGTGACATTTGAGAATCTAGGATACAGATTATTTTATCACAAACACACTCACACGTAAACATCACCTCACTAAAAGATCGCTAACGCCAAACCATTTGAACAACGTAACACCTGTGGTACAACACAAATTTGATATTCAATGAATACGTATAAATATGAAAATTCTTAGAATTCATTTTAGAATTTAGAATTTTTTTTTTTTCTTTCTCAAGAAAAATGTCTCTCGAATGTTTGCAGGAAGTCGCTAATGACTATGAAAAATTGCTTCAAGATGGAAAAGGTTACGATGTTATTATTTACGCAAATGAAAATGAGGAAATTCATGCACATTCACTCGTTTTAAGTACTAGGTCTCAATATTTTTGTACAGAATTATCTAAAGAAAATGTTGAAAAAAAGGATGGAAAAATCATTTATAAAAAATCTGACATTTCTTCTAAATTATTTAAGATGATATTAAGGCAAGTTTAAAATTAAATCGTTACTTCCTTATTTTTTTTTTTAAAAAAAAAAAAAAAATTTCATAATTTTCCTTCGTTCATTTCGATAAATTTTATCTAATTGTGTGACTAACTCTTCATATAATTCTCATATATTTAGTTTTATTTATTGTGGAAGAATTAATTTAACCGTACTAGAAGGACCAGAATTACTAAAACTCTTGTTGGCTGTAGATGATCTTAATATTCGTACTTTATTTCCTAAAATTGAAGATTATTTAATTCAAAATAAGTCAACTTTCTTACATCAAAATGCTGTAGAAACTCTTGAAACAATTTATCAACGTGAATCATTCACAAATTTATGGAATTTTTGTCTCGAAAAAGTTTATAAAGAACCTAAAATTTTATTTGAAACTGATAAATTTGTCAACTTAAAAGCACCATTAGTAGAATTAGTATTTAAACGAAATGATTTAAATTTAGATGATATTGTTATAATGTTATTTAATTCTGATAAATTTATCAAATTAAAAGCACCATTACTAGAATTGCTTATAAAACGAGATGATTTAATTTTGGAAGAAATTGTTATTTGGAATAGTTTATTAAAATGGGGTCTTGCACAAAATTCTTCTATCTCACAAGATAGTACCAAATGGAATGAAGAAGAAATTAAAATCATGGAAAGAACTCTTAATAGATTCATTCCTTCAGTAAGATTTTATGATATGCCTCCAGGAGATTTTCTTGATAAGATATTTCCTTTAAAAGACTTACTGCCAAAAGATTTAGTTAATAACCTTTTAACCTTTCATATTATGCCAGATAGAAGAACAAATATTAATATACAATCTCCCAGGAAACCAAAATTTGATACTTCTGTTATTATAAAACTTAAACATCTTTCTATATTTGCAAGCTGGATTGATAAAAAAGAAAGTTTTCACTATAATATATTGAATTCTCCATACAAGTTTAATTTACTTTACCGTGCTAATAGGGATGGTAATACAGCAGAAACTTTTCATTCTAAATGTGACAACAAAGGAGCTACTATAGTTATAATAAAAATTAAAAATTCGGATCATATAGTTGGAGGATATAATCCACTCATTTGGGATTCAAGTAATAAATATAAGTCTACAAATGATAGCTTCATATTTTCATTTACAAATAGAAATGATCTTCAAACTGCAAAAGTAGGTCATATTAAAAATGATCAAACTGGTAATGCTATATATAGCCAACAGGGTTATGGACCAAAATTTGGTGGTGGGCATGATTTGCTTCATTATAATAATTTAAACAATAGCAATGAAATTTGGGCAATCAACAATCCGTATTCTTATTCTAAAATTGATGCGCCAGAAAATTATGATAAATCTAGTGGTTATAAAACTTTCTACATGGAGAATTATGAAGTATTTCAAGTTGTTAGAAAATGATTTATTTATACTTTATTAAAATATCAACATTTTATTATGCACATATTTCGAACTTTAAATATATACTACCGGCCTTTTTACCATTGTTATGCTATAGCAAATGTCGATATTTATGTAGTTAATTTATTACAGAATAATGTAAATAATTTTGATGATGTTAATGTAATGAAACATTATGTCAATCAGTTAGAATTACCATGTTTAAGCATTCTTTATATCACTTTATAGTATTTTTTTTAACAATAATAGAGTTATTACTTATTAGTAATTAAACAACTGAGTCATTATTTTATTTTTCTTTAAATAATCTTTACTCATATCTTCAAAAATAGCGGATAATCTGGCTAATTTCTTTCTTACAGTATTTCTTTTCTGATTAATGAATTTTTAATAATAGGGCTACTGTGCAATGTGGATTGCAAATTTTATAATTAGTTCATTATAAACAAATATTTGATATAGTAACCTCTCACTTTTTTTTGATTTTATTGTTTATCAGAATGTTTTTAAAAATTATATAATTTTTTTTTTATTATTCATTAAAAAATTATATAATTCAATAATACCAGTTATTTATTTCTGAAACCGCAGATACTTCACGTGAGACGAACTTTTTAATTTCAACCGGCATTTCGATTCAATTTTAGCCAGTATTATTGCTGCGATTCACTGAAACACGTAGTTAGTTTGATTCTTAGTAATTTCATATTTCATCGACAAAAAAAATTTGTTCATATTTTGTGAATGGTGTCAAAATCAGTTTCAAAAATAAAAAATTCTAAGGGATTCAGTCTTTAATTTTAGATCTAAGAAAACATTTTGTATTTTGTCTACTTTTCTATGTTATGTATTATTCGAAAAGTATTTACGAACTTTTAGTCTTGCTTCATATTGAGATACAATACAAATACTTTTTTTTTGTTCTCAAAAGTGCTACTTCTTTATTGATGTTCACGAGAGTATTCATTACATCTTTTTAAAATAACAAGAACATAGGTTTAATACAACCTCCTCACTTATTCCCTCTTATGCAAGGCAGGTATGTTTCTTCTTTGCGAGGTTAAGAACAAATGTTGTGACCCTAACTATTCTGAAAAGTATCCGATCGTCCTACAAAAATAAGGCTAGGAAAAAAACGTAACCTATCTAATAAAAAAAAAAACTATTCTATAAATCAAATTTTGCCCCTCCCAATGAAATATATTAAAAACTCTTTATGATTTTAACGCCTTTCTGGTGTAAATAACGTCAAATCCACTGAAAGAACTCGATCTGCTTTACAAAATAATTTTAGAAGTATTAAACTAAAGTCTTAAACAATTCTGCGATTTTACATAAGACTTCATCCGACGATGATCCATGTTTTGAACGTGAATTCTTATTCGAATTCTTCTTCTTTTTGTTATTATTATTCAATTCGAAGCAGTATTTCCCTTTTTTCTGATGAAATATAACACACGAGACATCTTTTCTGAAGGGTTCTATTCGTGACCAAACGTTGAGGTTGCCCATCAATATCAAATACTTATTTCATTACAAAGTGTATATCAGTGTGTCTTTCAAAAACCTAGGATAAGTCGTTCGCCTTTGGATGATTTAATTGATTTGTATACTCTCACGTTATAAAGCATTTAGTAAGTCCGCTATCTTCTCACTAACCAGTTACTTGATGAATATCGCCTTGGGACGTTTTTCCATACAAGCTGAAATTTTTTCATGATTTTTCCTTTTTTTGAATTCCAGTGTCCTAAAAACCAAAGGATTAGAGTATTGTCAAGTGTGTACATCCATATCCCAGCATCAAAATGAGATTTAACAATGATGATAAAATTATATTGACCCAGGTAGTTTGGAATTTCTTTGTTTTTTCGTCAAAGACTTTATCATTTTTCTCTATGCGCCTAAATAATTTAATATATCGTAAAATTTTTTCCGATTGACTGCGGGAACTATTTATTGGTGCTTATGACCTTAGTTTTCCCGAATGATTGACAAATTAGCGTAAAGAAGATTTTGAAGTGATTAGATCATTTCTAAATTAATCGACTTTTTCACTCAATTTGGATTTTCAGTTGTACTGATCTTCAAGACTCAATATAAAATCGTCCGAATTAGGAAATATGCAATGTGAACTCGAGAAATGCGTTTTATAATAATGCTTAAAGCTTAAAGCATTTATGCAACTCTTTCTCCTAACTGTTAAAAAAATACAAAAAATCCGCAGCAAATAAAAGTGGAATCTCAATTTCAAACATATAAATTTGTGAATATGAGTGGTCCTAGTCAAGGAACTCGAAGCCAAACTAGGAATAAAGCGCCCCAACATATAAATGAGGAGAAAATGGACCTGGACAATATTGAAAAAAGCAGTATTTCCAGTGAGAATGATTTTCAAAGAATACATAAAACTTTCAATATTGGTGAAAACAATGATGGCTTTACCAAAGTTCTGAACAGAAAGTCACAACGTAAAGAAAATAAACAAAAAAGGGCTACCCCCATTATTGATAATAGACAACCTTGGGAAACCTATCAACAACAAGGACCCTTTAGACTCAATCTTGACAACTTAGAAATGGGTGATAAAGAACCCATAACAAAAAAACAAAAACCCAATAAGGAATTCGATGATGTCATTATTGATACTGAAATGGAACTTACTGATCAGCAACAGATCAGCCAAAATGCCAAGACAGCCAAACTTCCAAAAAAGGATGACAATCAAAATGCTAAAGGTAAAATGATGCAAAACGATCAAATTGGCATAGATAATCAAAATACAAATACCAATGAAAATAAAGAAGAAAATCACTATGATTTTGATATGGAAAATATCAATAAGATTGATAAAAATAAAAAATTCAAGGCTGTAATCTGTTTGGAAAATGATCAACAAGTAAATACCCGCTTAAAGAAAATTACAAATATTGTAAAACAGCAAGTAGAAGTAGTAGGAATTAATGTATCACTTAAGAAAAAAGAAGAAAAATCTTTTAAGGAATTGTATGTAGCAGTACAGAATTTAGTAAATTTGCAGAAACTTCTAGAAATGGAATTTAAAATAAATGAAGAACAAGAACCAATTAGATTCATTGGATTAGATGAAAAGAAAATTTTAAATCAAAAATCTAATGAAAAAATTCAAGAGGAACGCAGTCGCACTGTACAGATTATCAATATTCCTTTATACATAACTCCTAAAGACATCAGAGCTGTCTTTTCTAGATATGGAGAAATTGAAGAAAAAGGCTTTTATACTAGAGTAAAAGGAATTTATCAACAGGCATATATCACATATAAAGAAGATGATGCCTTAACAATTTTTTCTAAGCACTGGAGTGTATGGGCATTTAAGGAATACCTCCAAGTAATACCTTTAGATTTATCAGAAGAAAAAAGACTAGAACGAAAAGAATATAGTATTAAACTCTGTGGTTTACCATCAAATACAATTGCACGTGATATTCAAAGCTTTATTGAAGAAGTGAATGCTGCTACTTTCTTCATACCAAAAAAACCAAAAGGATATCAACCATTAAAATATGCATATATTAATTTTTATTCACAAGAAGATTTAGAAACAGCCACTAGTAATATTTATCAATATAAAGGAAACCAACTTGAATGGGCACCTGCTGATGAAAAATCTTGTAACATTTGTGGTTATACTAATCATATGGCTATAGAATGTGATTATCAATTAAAACAAAATAAAAATAATAATAGATACTTAAATAGGAAGAATAAACTCAAGGAGATTAAAGGTTATAACATTAATAGAAATAGAAACAGAACCTATGCAGATGTAACTAAAAGCATTAACAGAAATAATCAATTTAAAGGAAGATCTAATAGTTTACAATTTCGATCCTGGAATCAAACAAACATATTACATAATACAATGGGAAATTGGGATGAAGATTTTGATGATGAATTTATAAGTAATAAAAGTAATAATAAATTACATAATGGTACTAAATCAGGAGGTTCAATGCATGATAGAAATAATAATGTAATAAATAATTTAAAAAATCAAATTCAAGAATTAACAAAACTGGTAGGAAAAGTAGTTCTTGAAAGTAAATCAATGAAAGAAGAATTAGTAAAATTAAAAGCGGAGCAAATCCAAAAGGATAATAATCAAAAGGAAAATAGAAATAATAAAAAAGGAGTTCACTTTAATATTAGTTCAAGTAGTAAACTCAATGATAATAATAAACGTCTAAAGTGATTCAGAAAAAGAAAAAGAAGAAAATATAAATATCTTTTAAAATAAATTGAAACAACAAGATAAATATTTAAATAATATTGCAGAATCCTTATTAAATATTCAAAGTCAACTTGAAAAAATTGAACATAATAAAAAAGATGATGTATCTGTAGGGGGCAGTTACAACATCCATGATAATGATGATGAATTAATAGATATCAATTAATATGATAAGTAATAGCAATAATATAACTAATACCAATCCAATACTTAATAATTTAAACCCCCAACATAATACAATTAAAATAAAACAAAAAGAAAAAAGAAAAAAAAGAAAAAAGAAAAAAACAAACAACCTATTATATGATTTTTCATCAAATGAAAAAAAACAACAAAATAATATTTTTAAAAATATAGCAACATTAAATATAAAACAAATGTCTATAATCAAACATCAATTATTATATGATTTAGCAGAAAGAGAAAATATAGATATATTAGGCATTTCAGAAACAGGAATTTCAGATAAAAATATGAAGTTACATGCTATTAATAATAATAAATATAATATATACTACCACAACATTGGAGAAAACAAAGATAGTGGAGTAGCAATTATCATTAAAAAAGAATTATCAAAAAATATTAGCAAAATAGAGAAATATAAAGGGCGGATTATTTATATTGACCTTTTTTTTAGAAAGAAAAGAAATTTAAGAGTAATTCAAGTATATAATAAAGTGAATTCAGCAAAAGCAAATATTAGTAAAGAAATCATAGAAACAAATAAAGAAATAATTAAAACAATAATTGATGGAAAAAGAAAAAATATGGAAATAGTAGTAATGGGTGATTTTAATCAACAATATGAAAAATATAATAATAGAAAACTCAGTAATAAGATTACTACTAGAAAACATAAAATATTTAAAAAATTAGAAGAATTAAATATGAGAGATATACAAAAAGAATTTAATAATAATGATAAAATTCAACCTACTTTTATTGGTAATAATAATAGAAAATCAAGAATTGATTATATTTGGACAACAGAAAATATTTATTTAGAAACAATAAAATTTATAAATAAAAAACAACAATATATAAATACAGATCACAATATGCTTCAATTTAAATTTAATGGTGAAGGAATTTGTGATAATTATTTACCACCATTACCATCTGTTGTAAAAAAGAAAGAAGTATTTTTATATGATGAATTATCAGATGAAAGTAAAGAAGAATTAAGAAATGAATTATCTTTTAAGCAAATTAAAAGTGATTATGATTTAAAATTTATGAATTTAGAAGAAAAATGGAATTTCTACAAACAAGAATTAATTAAAGCAAAACAAAAGCATATAACAAAAAAAGCAATTAAATTACAAAAAAATAATATAACTCCAATTAAACAATCAGATAATTATAAAAATTTGAGATATATAATTTATATATGAAGAAAAATTAAAAGAAAGAAAGGACAAGAAAAATTAACAAAAAATTGGTTTGGACATAGAAAGAAAATAAAACAAATATTATATATGTATGAAGAACCTGAAGATAATTATATGATAATTAAATGTAAATTTATACCAAAAGTATTAATTAATATACTTATAACAGAATTAAATACAATATATGAAAAAGTTTTAATAACGTTAAGATGTGAAATAGAAAAAATAAAAAAAGAAAAAATAGAAAAAGCAATTGAAAGTCGATGCAAAGATTTAGAAGAAAACAAAAAACGTATGCTTGATAGTATAGCAGAACGTGAAATTAGAACTATCATAATTGATCGAGTATTAATAACAGATGAAAAAGATCAAGATATTTTATTAACTAGACCAGAAGAAATTAAAAAGGAAGTAAATAGACATTTTCAGACGATTGCAGGTGTTGTTAATAAAGATAAAAATATTCCTAAAGATTGGTTAAATGAATATAATCCTAAAGAAGAAATTGATGAAAATATTTATAATAATGTATTACAACCAATAAGTGCAATAGAATGGGAAGAGACTATTAATAATCTTCCTAATGGAAAAGCTAGTGGACCTAGTTCAATGACTTATGATGATATCAAACTAGCATCAAAAGAATTTAACAATATTTTAAAAATGATAGTTAATGAAATTTTTGAGACACAAGTAATTCCAGCTGATTGGAAAAAGGCAAATGTTTATCCGATACCAAAGCCTAAACCCTGGGGGTTCCAATTGATTAACACAAGACCAATTACATTATTGGAACCTGCAAGAAAGTTAATGATGAAAATTATAACTAATAGACTTTCAAAAATAATACAAGAAAAAAATGTATTACAGGGATTTCAATTTGCTGGATTACCTCTAGCATCAACTTTTGAACCTTTAAGAATCCTTAATGAAATTATACAACATGCCAATGAATATGATAAAGATTTATGGCTTTTAGCATTAGATATGTCAAAAGCTTATGATCGGGTTAATATATTTATGTTGGAAAAATCCTTAAAAAGAATTAAAATTCCAATAAAATTAATTAACATAATTAAAGAATTATTCTTAGGAAGAAGTAATCAAGTATTTACATCAGTAGGATTAACAGAACCATACAATGTAAAGATAGGAATAGATCAAGGGGAAATAATATCACCACTACTCTGGTGTATATATTATGATCCACTCTTAACAAAAATAAGAAAAATGAATATTGGATATAAATTAACAGGAAGAAAAGTATTAAATATTTATGAAAATATACAACAAAATATTTGTACAACAATTCCTGGACTCTCGTACATGGATGACACAAACTTCATCTCAGATAATCAGATTGAATTGGAAAGTATTTTGAAAATAGCAGATTCATTTTATAATTTAAATGATATAAAAATAAATAAAGAGAAATCTGATTTATTATTAAGAAAAAAGAAAAAAGCAAAATTAGAAGATGAAGTATTAATTAAATTTGGGAATAATGAGATTAAATTAAATCCAATAAAAGCAAATGGATCAATCCGAATTCTTGGTGTATGGTTCAATGCATATAATCAAAGAAAACATATCATTAATCAAATTAAAGAAGAAATTCAAAATGTAAATAACAATATGTTAAAGAAAAAAGCAGTTACAGATAAACAGATGATGTATGTTTTTAATGCATTAATTCTACCAAAAATAGAATATCGTACCCAACTTACGATTCTAACAGATGATGAATGTAATAACTTGATGAAACCAATAAGAAAAACCTTTAAAAATAAACTTCATTTGGCATCAACAATTCCTAATTCAATAATAGAATGTAACCTTTTATATGATTTGAGACAGATAAATGATAATCATATTCAATCAAAGGTTACTAACTTTTTTATACAAATAAATGACAAAGGAATCTTAGGGGAAATAACTAAGATAAGATTATATAATGTACAAGAACATTTATTATTAGATGATAATCCTTTATATGTGTTCTCATTAAGAAATATTAAAAAATTAAAAAAAATAGAAAAAAAAATAAAAAATAACTTTATAATTGAAAATTTAATATTATTAAGAAAAAACAATTTAAGTATTGAAGAAAATATAGAAAAAAGTTGGTTTAATAATTTTAAAATAAAAGGAGGTAAAAAGAAAATCTATGAAGTAGTTTCAGATGTAACATATGTAAGTAATTTTAAGGATTTGAAAAAACATAATATAATTTTTTTAGATCAAATCACTTCATTAAAAGGAGATAAGCTATTAAGTTGGAAAGAAATGAATAATAAGAAATATATTAAAAAAGGAATTAAAGGACGAATGTTACCAGAACCAAAAAATTATTATAAAATAAGAAAAGAAATAACATATAGTAAAGAAAATAGTAAAATAAAAGTAGAATTACAAGAAATGGATATGATTACAAATATAAAAGGTTATGAATTATATTCAGTAATAACTGATCCAACATCAAAAAGAATAGTAATGACAATTAAAGATAATATAATATTAGGAAAAGTAATTGTAGTGGAACAAAAAGAAACTTATATTCAACATTATCAAATTATTTCTCATGATAAAGATATAAATATAATAATTAAAAAGTGTGAAGGATGTAATAAAAATGAAGATACTTATTTTAAACAAAAAAATAAATGTGTAATAATGCAAAATAATGATAAAGTGTTTTTCGTAGAAAACAGAAAATGTAATATAAAGAATCTTGGAAATAATGCTATAATATTAGAAGATATCCAGTTATCAAATATTGAGCAATTATTATATGGTAATGAAATATTTTCTTATGAACCAATGGCATATATAGCAGATGATTGTAGAATTGAAGAAAATAATGTCAAAGATATTATTTCATTATATTTACATAATTCATTAGATCGTGAAAAACTAATTATAATTAAAGAAAAATTAAAATTAATAAAGAATAATATAATATATATTGATGGTTCTGTCAAGAATAATGGTACTAAAGAATGTGAATCAATTTTTGGCGCAATTTTTTATAATGTAAACTTTATAGAAATAGCTGAATTTTATTCAACATATGAAAATTGGATATCATCTAATAAAGCAGAAACATCAGCATTATTAATTGCATTAATTGTACAACCAGAAAATGGAGAAGTTAAAATTTTCACAGATAGCATAATAGTATTTAATAACTTTATGTTAATTAAAGAAAAACATTATAATTTAACTCCAAGACAAATATTTAAATTAGTCTCAAATAATACATTATGGGCAACAATTATGGATATTATTAAAAAATTAAAATTAAAAGTTGATGTATTAAAAATAAATGCTCATTCAGGAGATAAATATAATGAAGTGTAGATAAGAGAATAAAAGAACAATATGTAAATATAGGAAGAATGGGAATTAATATAAAAGGTTCAACAGACATTATTCCATATGTACCAAAATGGAGAAATATAGTTATAGAGAAAAACCTTAGAAAATTTATGACAAATATAACCCGTACAAAAGGTCTAGAAAAGTTCTTAAATCAAAATCGTAATAATAAATATAGGAAATTACAAGTAGACTGGAACATCACCTTTGCATATCTAAAAGGTAATGAAACTTATTATACAACAACTTTTAAAGATTGCAGAAGAAAAAGAATAAAAATCCAGAGATTAATGGAAGAAATACCAACCATTGAACAGATGAAAAAATCTCAATATAATATATATAAAAAATGGAAATGTGTTCAATGTAATAGGAAAAAAGAAACTTTTATTCATGTATGGAAATGTAATAAGAATAAAAAAATATTAAGAAAAATTCAAAAAATAGTTTTAAAATATCTTATAAGATTAATAAATGAAATATCAGATAATAATATAGAAATAAGAATAGAAGATTTTGAGCAATTATCTATATTTAAAATAATTGATGATAATCAAAATCTTTCCTTCATTGATGTAATTAAAGGAATTTTCCCACTGGAATTAACAGATCTAATTAAAACTAATATTTGAAATCAAACAAAAAAAATCATAGAAATAGGAAAAAAATTTTTAGAATTTGTGTTTAATATATTACATAAAAAGATATGGAAACCACGTTGTGAAAAAATGAAGAAAAAGGAAAAAGAAAAAAAGATCACCAAAAAAATGAAAAAGATGAGAAGTTATGATAAAAATCAGAAAAAAATAGTATCAACTAATCAAATTAATAAATATGTTAATTTGGGTGGATTAATAGATAACATATACTTTGGGAGAAATATATTGGATTTTATAGTATATGTGAACCTAGTTAGATAGAAAGAATTTATTTATAATAATTTTATTTATTTTTATTTTATTTTTTACTTTAGATTATTTTCTTTATTTTGTCCAGTTTCTGGATGAGTAGTATTTCTATTCTTTCTTTTATTTATCATCTAACCTGGTTTAACAGATAATTAATTTCTTAGAAATTTTTTATTAGTTAGGATAAACTAGAATTGTAGTCGTATATAGTTTCTTTATAGACTATAAGACCTAATCAGTTTTCCAACATGTACCTTAAAATCCTATTTTGAATAAAATTGAATTGTTTACCAGTAAAAAAAAAAAAAAAAAAAAAAGCTTAAAGCATTTATGCATAATGAATAATGCATATGCTTATGCTTAGGCTTCTTTTGACATCAAAAGAGTAAAATTGCGATTTAGGCCTTCCTGTGCCACTTTCATTGCATGTTTAGTTGAGTCATCAAATAATAAGTTTCTGCAAATTTTTTTAATTTCATTGATCCTACTTTTTAATTTCGTTGATCCCATCAAGAAACCCATCAATTGTACCCGCTAAAAACAAAAGTTTATTAATAAATTCTGCCAAAAAAACAACCAGGACTAAAGAAAATTATTAAATAGGTTATATTAGAGAAAGAAAAAAATAAACATAAAATAATTTTTTTATTAAATGATTAGTCAATCATTTTTGTTATTTTTTTCATTAAAATGTCAAAACGATTAACAATCAAGAAATTATTTTCTTAATCAAAATAATTAAGAAAAAATTGTTTTTTCTAAAGTCATTTTTTTTAAACAAAAAAATTTAATTAAGAAAAACAATTGTTTTTTTATTATTGAAAAAATGGTAAAAATGATAAACAATAGAGTATTTTTTTTTTAAAAAAAAGAAAAGAAAAATAATTTTTTCGTTATTCAGTTTAAAAATTGTTTAAGAAATAGTTTATTTTATTTTGATTTTCCAGTTTAAAAAAAAAACAAATAATTTTTTAATGAATTTATTAGTATTCGGTTAAAAAAACTGTTAAAAATAAATTATTAATCATTTGGTTTAATAAACAAATTTTTTAATTATTTGGTTTAATGATTGTTAAATCAAGCATTAGGTAGTTTTAAAAACCATAAAAAAATTCATTTTTTTTTGATTATAGAAAAAAAATCATTTTTCTTAATCAAATAACTAGGGCTCTTTTAGTACAGTTAGTGAGCTTAGTTTAAATATATTGACAGTTAATCAATTGTGATATTTTTATTGTTAAACCTTGGTCTGAGTCCTTGACAAATTTTCATTGCTAAATTTTTATCATTACTTACAACATGTCTTGCAGTGGTAAACCTAAATAATATTATTATCTAAATAAATGCTAAGCATGTAATACCTGAACAGATAAATCATGTTTACTTAGATCAATTATTTAAATGCTTTAAGATATGACTTTATATGCAAATATTTAATCACTATTTATTTTTGATTAGTTTAAATGTTTATAGATAAATTCAAAATTTTTTAGATTAATTTGGTTATTTTTTGGAGCACAAATGTGAAATTAAAATATACATATATATAATATATGGAAATCTAAAGTGTAAAATATGAAGTATGTAAAATTAGTGTTTATTAAACATTTATTGGGTAAAATAAACATGATCTTGTTTGTCCTGATATGCCATAGTAATAGACAATCTGTCTGTATTATTTAACCACATATTTCACATATAATTTTTTTTACTTTGATCCAAAAAATAAACAATTAGATAATAAGATTTTCATTATCATCATCTCATTCCTCCATTTTCTTCTCAATTCTCCCATGACTCAAAAAGTCAGAAAGATGGGATTGTTAATTTTAGATGGTGAAGGTCCACTCAATCGTTGTCCACGTTTTGCATGGTTATTGTAAAGTTGGTGAATTGACACCTGGGCTAACTGAGTCGAGTATTAATATAAACTCAGAATTGACTCAAATGTCATGTGACTATAAGATCCTCGAATCAAACTTGTGAACTGACCCGTGTTGACTCGACTTGAATAATAATTTAATGAAAGATGTTTAGCAACATTTATAATTTGTCAAAAAACATTGCGAAACGTTTTTTAACAATGCGATAAAAAGCATAAATGTTGGAAAACAGTTTTTTTTTGATATTAAAAAATGTTGCGCATTTTTTGGTATTAGATATATATAATTTAATTTCAAAAAAATGTTTCGCTAGAGCTCCAAATCTGACCTGACTAGTTGACCCAAAATTCTCAGGTCGGGTCAGTGTTAATTGGGTACCTGATCTGACCTGTTGACCTGACAAAAAACGCTGAAAAAAAATGTCAAAACTATTAGTCCCGGCATTTTTATATTTAAAGTTTGGCTAAATCAGTTTTTTATTACTAAAAACGATTATTAAAAACAATTAATAATCTTTTTTTTGTTATTAAAAACGAATAATAAATCACTTTTTCTTATTATTAAAAACGATTAAAAAATCATTTTTTCTTTTGTTAAAACGATTAAGAAAATCATTTTTTTTTTGTTATTAAAAACGATTAAGAAAATCATTTCTTTTTTGTTATTAAAAAACGATTAAGAAAATCATTTTTTTTTTTGTTATTAAAAACGATTAAGAGAATCATTTCTTAAAAACGATTAAGAAAATTGTTTCTTTTTTGTTATTAAAAATGAATAATAAATCGTTTTTTTTTTGTTATTAAAAACGATTAAGAAAATCGTTTTTTTTTTGTTATTAAAAACGATTAAGAAAATCGTTTTTTTTTTGTTATTAAAAACGATTAAGAAAATCCTTTTTTTATTATTAAAAACGATAAAGAAAATCATTTTATTTTTGTTATTAAAAAATCGCTTTTTTTTGTTATTAAAAATGATTAAGAAAATCGTTTTTTTTTTGTTATTAAAAACGATTAAGAAAATCCTTTTTTTCTTTTGTTATTAAAAACGATAAAGAAAATCGTTTTTTTTTATTATTAAAAACGATTAAGAAAATCGTTTTTTTTTATTATTAAAAACGATTAAGAAAATCGTTTTTTGTTTTGTTATTAAAAACGATTAAGAAAATCGTTTTTTGTTTTGTTATTAAAACCGATTAAGAAAATTGTTTCTTTTTTGTTATTAAAAACGAATAATAAATCATTTTTTTTTGTTATTAAAAACGATTAAGAAAATTGTTTTATTTTTGTTATTAAAAAATCGCTTTTTTTTGTTATTAAAAACGATTAAGAAAATCGTTTTTTTCTTTTGTTATTAAAAACGATAAAGAAAATCATTTTTTTTTATTATTAAAAACGATTAAGAAAATCGTTTTTTGTTTTGTTATTAAAAACGATTAAGAAAATTGTTTCTTTTTTGTTATTAAAAACGAATAATAAATCGTTTTTTTTTTGTTATTAAAAACGATTAAGAAAATCCTTTTTTTATTATTAAAAATGATAAAGAAAATCGTTTTTTTTTTGTTATTAAAAACGATTAAGAAAATCGCTTTTTTTTCTTATTAAAACTATTATTAAATCGTTTTTTTCTTTTGTTATTAAAAACGATTAAGAAAATCGTTTTATTTTTGTTATTAAAAAATCGCTTTTTTTTGTTATAACTATTAATAAATCGTTTTTTTCTTTTGTTATTAAAAACGATAAAGAAAATCGTTTTTTTTTTGTTATTAAAAACGATTAAGAAAATCGTTTTTGTATTATTAAAAACGATAAAGAAAATCGTTTTTTTATTATTAAAAACGAATAAGAAAATCGTTTTTTTATTATTAAAAACGATAAAGAAAATCGTTTTTTTATTATTAAAAACGATAAAGAAAATCGTTTTTTTATTATTAAAAATGATAAAGAAAATCGTTTTTTTATTATTAAAAACGATAAAGAAAATCGTTTTATTTTTGTTATTAAAAAATCGCTTTTTTTTGTTATTAAAACTATTAATAAATCATTTTTTTCTTTTGTTATTAAAAACGATTAAGAAAATTGTTTTTTTCTTTTGTTATTAAAAACGATTAAGAAAATTGTTTTTTTTTTGTTATTAAAAACGATTAAGAAAATCGTTTTTTTTTTATTATTTAAATTTTTTCATATATAAAATTGTTGAATCTTGACAATTTTTTTTGATATAAAACGGGTCATGAATTTGATGACCTGACTTGAATATCATGGGTCAGGTTAAGTCAATTACCCGACCCCATCTGCCCGTTCGGAACTCTACATTTCGCAAGTTTTTTTTGATATTTTACTGATAAACGTTGCAAAAACGTTTTTTGATGTATATTTACCGCGGATTTTTAAGTTGATTAACGTACTAAATTTTTTCCGTAATTAAAAAAAGTTTCGCGACGTTTTAACATTGCGAAAACGTTTTTGTAACTTTTTTTTTGATATTTTATTAAGAAATGCATTTTTTGATATATAATTAAATTAAAAAACGTTTTTTTGTGATAATTTAGTAAAAAGTGTCATGAAACGTTTGTACAATGTTTTTTTTTATTAATCTAATCATTCGAAGTAACCCGAATACCTTCGGGCCAACGGGTAGGGTCGGATCAGAGCAGGTTACCGAACTGAACTGACCCGAAAAAATTCTTCAGTTCGGATTGACAAGGTAACCTGAACCGGCCCAACCCGTTCAGAGCATTAAATTTATTAAATGACAAAAAAAAACGGTTTTCTCGTTTTTTATTATCACAAATCAATTCGGCAAAATCGGTTCAGAAAATCGTAAAATTGACATAGAAACTGCAGTGATGAATGTTTCAGTTCGATCGTAAACTGGAACTGTTAAAACTGATCGGTAATTACTGAAACTCTAACTTGTACCCAAATTACTCTAGTTCGTTTAGTAAAAAAGGTCAAAGCCTTTATTTATCAATGTTTTTAATTCGTTTTGGCAAAAAAACCTATTAAAAAATGCTTATTTAGCATTTTTTGAAAGAAAGTTTATTTATTAACGTTTTTTAATTTGTATATTTGTATTAAAAAAAACGTTAAAAAATATTTAGTTAATATTTTAACTCGTTTTAACTTTCACTTTTTAAAAAAAGTTAGAAAAATGTTAGTTACCGTTTTTTAATTCATTTTAGTTACCATTTTCCAAATCGGTTTAAAGAAAAGTTTTTTTTAACTTCATTTTTTTAAAAAAAGAAACGTTTTTCAACTTTTTTTTTAAAAAAAAGGAAAAAAAACGTAGTCAACATTTTTTTTAACTCGTTCTTTAAAAAAAATGTAGTTACCTTTTAACTCATTTTTTAAAAAAAAGTAGTTAACATTTTTTTAACTCGTTCTTTAAAAAACGTAGTTAACATTTTTAACTCGTTACTATGTTTTTTTTAACTTGTTTTAAAGAAAAAAAGTTAAGAAATCGTTTGGTTAACATTTTCTTAATTCATCTTGATAATATAATAGTTAAATTAAATTTAATGTTTTTTAGGAACTGAACCGGATGTCCAGATAAAATTGAAGCAAATTTTTTTGGTTTGGTCCCATATTACTATTCAACCCAGACTAATCCAGTCTTTAAAAAAATGGGTTTAATCATTTCATTATTTCTTTTTCTCTTAAATAAAAAAGAAAGAAACGGTTTTATAAACCGTCTTGTACATTATTTTTTTTTTCTTTTCAGGTTAACAAGCCATCCGATCCAGATCATGATTTTGATGACCTGACGCGAATGGATCCTTACCCTAATCGTTCCAATTAAAAAATAAAAGAAAAAATGATTTTTTTTTCTAAATCGTTTAATAAAAAAATGTTTTTATCCGTTTTTTCCTAAATCTTTAAAAATTTCTTCATATTTATCATCAAAATTTATTGTATTTTTTTTTTTTTTTTTTTTTTTGCAATAAAATTAAAAAAAAAAAATTAAAATTTTAAAGATACTAATTTTTAATGATTTGTAACAATTTATTATTGATCGGCAAAAAAGTTAACACACAAATAAGCATTTGTTGGCCGTTTTTTGTAAAAATGGAATAAATCTGTAAATCATTCCATTTTTGAAAGAACATTCCCGGCGTATTTTGCATAGAAATTTCTATTTCATTCTATCATCAATCTAATCTAATTTTGTAGATGATCCACATGCTAAATTGCCATGAAATCAAAAATAATTTCCTTTTTGGTAAAAAACGGTCCATTTAATCTTTATGTATATGTACTTTATGTACTATGAACAGAACATTGAACATGTACAGTACATGAACATGTACATACAAAGGAAATTTTTTTTTATTTTTTTACTTGATTATTTTGAACACTTTCTTTAGGAAACTTTTGTCACTGACCTCGCCTGTGTCAGTAATATTATTAATTAAGTTGAGCCATCACAAATAAATTACATTTTTTAGCCTCGTATGTTGATCCTTTGCAAAAAAATAAATTTATTCAAAAACTAATTTTTCTGCACATGAAATGAATTATTTTCAATATTTTGAAAATTATTTTAAACAATCATGCCCGCAGGGCTATCCTTAAAAGAAAAAGAAAAATTTGCAAGAATTGCAAATTTTTCTTAAAGTTTATTTTTAAAATTTATTATGTTTTTTTTTGCACTAAATTAAAAAAAAAAATTAAATAAATCTAGAGTTAATGGACCTACGAAACTTTAAATTGTTAATAAACTCCCTTTAGAATGAATAAAAAAAGATTCAGAGCGTAAAATACCTCTGAATTCAAAATTATCAATAGGTTCCCATATGGAACCTATAAAACGTATAAAAAATCATTTTTTTTTAAAAATAATTAAGATTCAGAGATAGGTCGGGTAATTGACTTAACCCGGTCTGCGATATTCAAGTCAGGTCAACAAATTCATGACCCGCTTAGGGTACCTGAATTTCATATATAAAACACCGAAATGTTGCTGTTTCAGAGTTTTTTTTCAAACTGAATAAAAAACCGATCGTTTTAAATATAAAAAACGATTTCAAATAAAAAAAGATTTATTGATCGTTTTTAATAAAAAAAAAAACAATTTCTTGATCGTTTTTAAATGACAAAAATAAAACGACTTTTGATCATTTTTAATAACATAAAAAAATGATTTCTTAATCGTTTTTAATAACAAAAAAAAAAAACGATTTCTTAATCATTTTTAATAACAAAAAAAAACGATTTCTTAATCATTTTTAGTAACAAAAAAAAATGATATCTTAATCGTTTTTAATAAAAAAAATGATTTTTAATAACAAAAAAAATGATTTCTTAATCGTTTTTAAACGATTTCTTAATCGTTTTTAATAAAAAAAAAACGATTTCTTAATCGTTTTTAATAACAAAATAAAAATGATTACTTAATCGTTTTTAATAACAAAATAAAAATGATTACTTAATCGTTTTTAATAACAAAATAAAAAACTATTTCTTAATCGTTTTTAAAATAACATTTTTAAATAACAAAATAAAAAACAATTTCTTGATCATTTTTAATAACAAAAAAAAAGTGATTTCTTAATCGTTTTTTAATAACAAAATAAAAAATGATTTCTTAATCGTTTTTAATAACAAAATAAACTCAAACATTTTTAATAACAAAAAAAAATGATTCTTAATCTTTTTTAATAACCAAAATAAAAAATGATTTCTTAATCGTTTTTAATAACGAAATGAAAAACTATTTCTTAATCGTTTTTAATAACAAAATAAAAAACGATTCTTGATCGTTTTTAATAACAAAATAAAAATGATTACTTCATCGTTTTTAATAACAAAATAAAAAACTATTTCTTAATCGTTTTTAAAATAACATTTTTAAATAACAAAATAAAAAACAATTTCTTGATCATTTTTAATAACAAAAAAAAAGTGATTTCTTAATCGTTTTTTAATAACAAAATAAAAAATGATTTCTTAATCGTTTTTAATAACAAAATAAACTCAAACATTTTTAATAACAAAAAAAAATGATTCTTAATCTTTTTTAATAACCAAAATAAAAAACGATTTCTTAATCGTTTTTAATAACGAAATGAAAAACTATTTCTTAATCGTTTTTAATAACAAAATAAAAAACGATTTCTTAATCGTTTTTAATAACAAAATAAAAAACGATTCTTAATCGTTTTTAATAACAAAATTCTTAATCGTTTTTAATAACAAAATTCTTAATCGTTTTTAATAACAAAATAAAAAACGATTTCTTAATCGTTTTTAATAACAAAATAAAAAGCTATTTCTTAATCGTTTTTAAAATACAATTTTTAAATAACAAAATAAAAAACGATTTCTTAATCGTTTTTAATAACAAAAAAAGTGATTTCTTAATCGTTTTTAATAACAAAATAAAAAATGATTTCTCAAACATGTTTAATAACAAAAAAAAAATGATTCTTAATCGTTTTTAATAACAAAATTCTTAATCGTTTTTAATAACAAAATAAAAAGCTATTTCTTAATTGTTTTTAAAATACAATTTTTAAATAACAAAATAAAAAACGATTTCTTAATCGTTTTTAATAACAAAATAAAAAATGATTTTTTAATCGTTTTTAAAATAACATTTTTAAATAACAAAATAAAAAACAATTTCTTAATCATTTTAAAATAACATTTTTAAATAACAAAATAAAAAATGATTTCTTAATCATTTTTAATAACAAAATAAAAAACGATTTCTTAATCGTTTTTAATAACAAAATAAAAAATGACTTTTTGATCGTTTTTAAAATAACATTTTTAAATAACAAAATAAAAAACAATTTCTTAATCATTTTTAAAATAACATTTTAAATAACAAAATAAAAAATGATTTCTTAATCATTTTTAATAACAAAATAAAAAACGATTTTTTAATCGTTTTTAATAACAAAATATAAAATGATTTCTTAATTATTTTTAATAACAAATAAAAAACGATTTCTTAATTGTTTTTAAATAACAAAATAAAAAACAATTTTTTAATCATTTTTAATAACAAAAAAATGAATTCCTAATCATTTTTAAGTAACAATAACGATTTCTTGATTTTAAATAACAAAAAAAAATGATTTCTTAATCATTTTAAATAACTAAGGTATTAAATTTGGGTACAAGTTAGTGAGCTTTAAATACTAAATAGGGCTCCGATAAGTTTCGGCCACTTCCTTTTACAACTTGTAACATTCTTCATCTAATAGTATTTATATGAAGCGGGTCTTTGACCTGAAAGAAAATATTGTACGGTACTTCGGGGTGATTTTTATGACAACCTAGGAATTCATTGCTGATCGGCCATAGTCCTAAGACTGCCCTAAGTGTTCATTTTTATTTAAATGACTAGCATCCACTGGCTCTTTTTGGTGGAATTTAATATTTAGTATTAGATTTTTATGTTTATTTTTAAACTAGATTTCTTTATCTACGTATTAATAATATTTTGTTAGTTTATAAATAAATAAATAGTTGAATAGGTTAGAACGGGTTGAATAAAATTCGCAGTAACACTTCGGATTTTAATATTTTTACAATGAAATTCGATAAATTATTAGATAAATAAAAACGATTTTTACAACATTTTTTTATTATAAGGTAAAAAATGTTGCTATTTTCATTTAATTCATAAATAAAAAACATCTCGCACCGTTTTTATTAATAGGCATTAAAAATGCTGCGAAAATATTTTTCCCGCTGAATCCATAAATAAAAACGTTTTGCAACGTTTTTTCATTAGTATAGTTAAAAAATGTTGCGAAAAGCGTTTTCTATGTGTAATAAAAATAGTTTGCAACTTTTTTTTGCGAACCTGCTGTAAACCATGATAATAATTAGCAATGAAAATTTGCCAAGGACTCAGACCAAGGTTTAACATCACAATTGATTAACTGTTAATATAGTATTTAAACTAAACTCACTAACTGTACTAAAAGAACCCTAGTTAAAAAGTGCAAATAATTTATGATTATAAAGCTAACAGCTATTTTTGCTGGCACAGGAAGAGGTTTTGCAAAAAGTTAGTCTAAAGATGTGCTCAAGCTTAAGCTTAAGCTTAGGCATAAACAAAGCAAAGCTTAAGCTAAGCTTAAGCTTAAGACTATGTATATATAAAACTAACTGAAGCTTTTTTTACGAAAAAGGCAATTTTTTTTGTATCTACGGCAACTGTGCATGTGGGTCATCATCGAAAGTGGAATAGAAAATTTTAGTGAAAATCTGGCCAAAATAAAAATGATTGACCAACATTTTTTCCTATTATAGAGGAAAATCGCACTAAAAGCTTATCTGGTTGTTAATTAAAGAAAAAATTGTAAAAAAACTCTCTCCCGTTACCTTCAAAAATTATTGAAAATCCGCAGTAATTCTCGAGAGACCTAACTTTTTTACGTGTTATTTTTGTTTAAGATGTCTAACAACAACAGAAACAACAGCACCAGTGCTCGTACTTTGCGAAGCAGCTCAAAAGGTGGGCAACCTGCTGCCACCTTTGATTTTACTTTCACCTCTAATGCTGCTGACCCTCCACCGTGGTCTAAAGATACAGCTACTAATAACGCTTTACAGGCTGACCTTGCAGCTGATAAAGAGCGTATTAAGCAGAGCAACTTGCAATCTGAAAGGGATGTTGCTAGTGACCTTTTTGCAGAAACTCCCAACCACCCGCCGAAGACCTATTCTTCCAAGGGAAAATCTAAGTCCAAGACTTCTCGCTCGCACTTGTCACGTGCTCATACGCCTTCTCAACAAAATATAGTAAACAACCTCGACGGAACTAATCGTATCCCGGCTCCTGCAGCTCCTGCAGTTACGCCTAAAGTTACTGCTCAAAATGATCAACAACAGAATGACCAAACACCAGATAAGGAAATTGTCAATTCTGCCATGGATGTTGATCCGCCTTCTGACAACAATGAAAATTCTGATCAACAGTCGATCACTATTGAAAAACCGTTAGACTATGTTGCCCTCGTGGCACTTGATAATATTACTGGTTCTAAACCTTCAAAGATTCTCACCATCAAGGAGGCTCTTGCTAAATATAATGTTAAGTACAACATCAACTTGGGTATTACGCGTCTCCAAAAACAAGCAAAAGTCACTTTCAATGACAAGGATTCTTATGACAAATTTCTTAAAATGGAAATTATCCTGCAACTTAAAGAAGATAACTCAGATGACATTAAAAATGTCACCCTTAAAATCTCTCCACTTAAACCAGAAAAGCAAGTCATGACTCATGACCAACAAAAAGAGAATACAAACCATCGTACAATTCAGGTGATTGATATCCCTGCTTATCGAAAAGCTGCTGAAATTAGAGCCAGCTTCGAAATCTTAGGTGAAATTGAGAGGCTCTATACTAAAGGCGCTGGTTTTTACCAGATTGCCTATATTACATACAAATCTCAAGAAGCTCTTACTTATTTTGAGACTAACTGGGGATATCATGTAGGAAAAGACACGGTTAGAGTTCTTCCTCTGTCTCTCAACCACGATGATCGCACTTTACGCAAGCAGTTTCCTCTCAAACTATCTGGACTAGCCTATAACACTAGTGGCTATGATCTTGAACCTGTCTTACTTAAATGTAAAGCTAAATCCTGCTTTATTCCTGCTGCTATGATCAGAGGGAGATATTCTAAGTGTCGTTATGCTTATATTCACTTTTCTTGTGATGAAGATCGACAGGCTGCTCTACAGCTTTCGATTAACTTTAAAAAGGGCAATATGGATTCACGTCGATTATACTGGAGTCAAGAATCAGATCGTATATGTAACATCTGTGGTAATCCCTCCCACATGGCTGATACTTGTAATAATAAGAATATCAATAAACCCCCTGGCAAAAAGTTTGTTAGTGGCGCTGATAATTGGAAGAATCTAAAGAAATCGTACGCTGATGCTGCTAAATCTAAAGGTACTACTAAATCAGCAAGACCTTCTCGCTCCGCTCAACAGCAGAGAATTGATCGTACTACTCAACAACACAAGGAAATGGATGAGGATGAACCTTGTTTTGACCAAGACCCCGCCATTCTCCACTTTAAAGAAACAATCCTTAACAGTTTACGTCAACTAGAGACAAAGATTATGAATATCAGTTCAACTCTTGAAAGTACCGATAAACAAATCGCCGCAATCGTTACTGCCCAGAAAGCTTTACACATTGAAAAAGGTTCTAAACTGGAGGGTACCATGAAGAAAAAATCCCTCACACAGTCCTCTTCAGCTTCCTCACCTGACCAAGCCAAGAAACGCGTTAAGAGCGCTGACGACTCTGATCAAGAAGCTGATCTCATTCAAGATAATCAAGATCTTCGCCAATCCGACGCTCAAATTCAAACCCTTCTGACTCAACAAAATGAAATGAAATCGTCCTTTCAATCTATCTCTTCGACCATGACCAAAATGTTCGAAATGCTTACTGGCACCTCTGCTTCATCTTCTTTGGGGGAAGACGATGAAGTTGCCGATGTTTTTGACCTTGCATAATCATTTTTAATGATGGACGACAATACTCCCTCTGGTTCCTCTTTATCCTCTCAACTAAAAAAAAACAATTCCCCCAAACTTGACTCATCTTCAATTTTTCATTCAAAAAGGGATCTTTTAGATTCCACTATAACGAAAATCGCATCTACAAATATTCGTACCTTAAATAAAAACAAATTTATCGGTTTAATCGATGCTATGAAAGATCACAATATCGACATTTATGGGCTCTCAGAGACTAATTGTTCTGAACGACAAGCAAAAACATGGCAGCATCAATTAGGTGTTCGCAGTTACTTTGAATATTCACAATTAGGGGGCAAAGGCCAAGGCGTAGGCATTATCATTGACGCCAAATATGATATATTCGTTCACAAAGCAGTTGGACATGAAGGTAGAATCCTTTATTTGGACTTATACTTCAGCGATAAGCGTAAACTTCGTTTAATGCAGGTTTACCTTAATGCTAATCAAAAAGAAAGACCACAAATTGAAGCTTTATACAAATACATTGACGATACTATCAGCGATGCTCAATCACGTGATATGGAAGTCATCATCATGGGAGATTTTAATATTAATTATAGAAAATATTTAATGGCCTTTGTCAATAATAAATGGCAATTTTCCTTGTTTCGCACTCTGGAGAGTAAAAGATTGTTAGATACCATTCCAATCTTCAACGACAATGATGAAGAAATGTATACTTACACGCCAGCTGATTCTACTCAACAGGAATCAAGATTAGATTATATTTGGGCGTCTTTATCTATGTTAGAGAAAAGTGTTAATAGCACAGTAATAGAGAACGATCATTTTGATACTGACCATAAAACTATAACGTTGTCATTGGACACAGTACAGATGACAGGTGTTTCCTTGAACGCAACCAATCAAAAGAAGAAACATATTAAAAGGACCGTATTTCAATATGATGAAATGGACAAGGATGATGAATATACCTGGGAGAATTTCAGCACCCATTTGGACCTAGAGATTGAGAATACACTGATGAAAGATTTCTCCATCAATAAACCTCGTCACATCAATACCCTCTGGGACATGTTTAGACAAACCCTTATGAGAGTAGCTAAATCTCGTATAGTCAACAAGCAAGTCACTAGAAATAAAGTTAAAACTACACCAGAAAAGAAGCTTTCAATTTACTTCGATCTAAGATATATCATTAATCGTATACTGGAAACACGTTTGATACTGAATGCTTCCGCGTCTATTACTTATAGTGTCTCTGCTAAATGGTCCAAGTTCCAACGTCTCATTAACACGACATTGGACAAATATGAATGCTCAGACCTTTCATCGTCCTTCAACTTTCTGATACTTGACGACTTCAAATTATTTTTGAAGAATTTGTGTAAAATTAGAAAACACTTACGACTTCTTTTCAAATTGGAACTTGATATTATGGTTCAGGAACAAATAGTTTCTAATATCAAGAAACGCTGTACTAATTTCAAGGACAACCAAGCCTCTATGATTCGCTCGATCACAGAAGAAGAGATGGTCCATATCTCGATTGAAAAAATATATAAGAAAGACGCCCAAGGCAATGAATCACTGATCACAGGTGAATCAGCTGTTCTCAATGAAACCAATCATCATTTCCAAACTATTGCAGGCTCGATTAATAGGAAAAAGCCACTTCAAGGCCGTTGGAAAGATCAATATCGACCTTTACATCATGTTAATGAGAATATTTACTCAAACCTCATGGACCTTCCATCACGTGATGAATGGCTGGATGTTATTAGAAACCTTCCTAAAGGCAAAGCTACAGGCCCCTCAGGAATATCTAATGAAATGTTACAACACCTTAGTCCCACGGCTCATGATATTTTATATTATTTGATATGTAAGATTATACAATTTGGTTACTTACCGAAACAATGGAAAGAAGCAACCGTTTTTCCTATCGCTAAGCCAAAACCCTTTAATTGTGAATTATCAAACTCTCGTCCGATCACCCTACTTGAGACTGCTCGTAAAGCGCTTATTACGTTACTCAATCGTCGCCTAACTTTAACGTTGAAACAATATAATGTTTTACAGACAAACCAATTCGCTGGTTTACCTAAACAATCTACCTTTGAACCCATAAGGATCGTTAATGAAATTATTCAGGACGCTATTGATAACAATAATGAACTTTGGATTTTATCACAGGATATGGGTAAGGCCTATGATCGTGTCAATACCTTCCAACTAAAGAAAGCGATGGACAGAATCAAACTACCTCAGCAATTCACTCATTTAATTTTAGATTTGTTTAAAGATAGAACGAACCAAGTTATCACAGCCTATGGCAAGACGACTGCTTATGATGTTCTTACAGGCATAGACCAAGGAGAAGTTATTTCACCTGTTTTATGGTGTATTTATTACGATCCTTTACTTGCTGAGATTAACCAACAAAAATTGGGATACACGGTATCATGCAACAACATACAGCAAGTACCACAGTTGAATTCAGCTGTGATAGAACAACATGTCCCGGCCTTGGCATTTATGGATGACACGCAGTGGATTACTGATAAGAAAGATAAGCTGGAATCTATGCTCTCTATCGCTGACTCCTTTTATAGACTAAATGATATCCAGATAAATAAGGAGAAATCTGAACTTATGATGAGAACTAAGATGTATAAGCGTCGCTATTCTCACATTTATAATAACAAGATCGATATTCAATTTGGAAGGGAATCTATTAGTATTAAGGCCAAACACCCTCATGAACCTACTCGTATTCTGGGAGTTTATTTTAATATTGAGAATGATGAACAATATTTAATTTCTAAAGTTAAAGCAGAAATTGACCACCTAACGAACCTTATGTGGAAAAAGAAAATTACTGATAAACATATCCTATATATTTTTAATAGGATTATTATACCTCGTGTTGAATACTGGTCACAGGTTTTCGTCCTATCGCCAGATTTAATTCATCGTTTATTTGTTCCCTTTCGTCGAATGTTTAAAAACAAGCTCAAATTTGCTCGTACTGCCCCTAATGCGATACTAGATAATTCCTATATATATGGTTATCGTAATCCTTATGAGAATCAACTTCAAGCAAAAATTACTAATTTTTGCATTCAATTAAATGACACTGGAATCTTAGGAAGAATCACTGAAATTCGCTTGAAACTGCTACAACAACTACTCTGGTGTTCTCGACCGCTGATAGAGGGTATTCCTTTTGATAAAATCCCTAGACGTATGAAGAATAATTATTTACTTAATATGATCAATTTAATGAGACAGAATGATTTTACACTTCTTGTCATAGACAAAGGCAGATTTCCTACCATAGCAGGAGGAAAAAATGATTTTACATCTGTAGCTACTTTTAACTTTTTGTCCAAATATAGCACAATTTTACGCTCACGCCAAATTATGTTTGTAGAACAAATTATTTCAGGAGACAAGCGTCGCTTACTTAATTGGACTGATATATGTAATAAACATTACTTTCAATCCATTCCTGGTCGTGGTAACAAAGAAGAAAAATGGTATATGGATATCCAAAAACTCATTACAGTGGATGGGCTTAACATTAAACCGCAGATTTACAACAAATTTACTACATTCTTTGATAATATTGAAGATACTAAATCTTATGATATAGAAAAACAAGATAAATCATTATCTGTTGTATATAGCCCTCAACATAATTCGATTTTATTTGGAAAAGTTCAACGCCTTATTGATGAAGATACTATTCTTCTTCGACATTATCATGCTGATATGTCTCAATCAACCTCAACATCTACCTATGTTACCGTCTGTGATGATACACTTTGTGCTGCTAATACTGCAAATCGTTCAAGCATGGGTGTTTGTGCTTTTACTGCCAAATCAAAGCATATAGTACCGCTTTTATCGGCTGCTAAATTTACTAAAGAAGATGTTAAACGTAGAAAAATGATTAATTTTAATCTTTTTAATCTTTTTGATCAAGCTAAGAAAAAATACGCTCTTTCTCAAAGTACATTAATGAGAAATCACGTGATCAGACAAAACAATATTATTTTAGAATTATTAGAACCAGGACTTTCTAGGAATGAATTACTTATAATTCAACGAAAATTCGCTATATTTGATAATCCAAATTGCTGTATTTTTGAATTTTTCACTGATGGCTCTCTTATTGAATTAGGCACTGAACAATGCAATATTAGCTGCGCGTTTGCTCACCTTGACAGATCCTTTGGTATTCCTCAAGTAGAATTTTATACTACAATTGATAAATGGCCTTCAGCATATCGAGGCGAACTCTTAGCAGTCATTTTAGCTCTTATGGTAGTCCCTTATAGAAGTAAAGTGAGAATCAACATTGACTCTTTAAATGTGATTACTATGTTTGAGGGATTTAAACATAATAATTTCTCTCCTACATCACGAGATTATTTCAAACTTAATAATAGTTATCTATGGTCAATTTTGATTAGAATTATTCGTCAACAGAACTTACATGTAGAAATGTTTAAAGTAGCTGCACACACTGATTGCGACGGCAATAATCACGTGGATAGATTAGCAAAATCTGCTCACATTGACCAAGATAGATTTATTAACTTTATAGATACTGCTCCTGACATTAAAGTACTTCCGTTATGGAATAATATCATCATTGAAACTCACTTACGAAAATTTATCAAGATGGTTAGTCATATTAAAGGCCTGGAAAAATTTATCAACCTACATAGGAATACTAAATATCGAAAATTAGAAGTTGATTGGACTTCTACCTTTGAATGCCTCAATTGCGATATTGCTAATAATGAAACTTCAATGTTTTCTTCTAAAGTTAAAGCTCATAAAGTTCATCTCCTTATAGAAGAGATTCCTACAATTGAACAAATGAAGAAATCATTCCTAGAATTATACGATGGATGGAAATGTCCTAGTTGTGGATTGGAAGATGAAACGTTTGATCACGTGTGGACATGTGATGAACATCGACCTCTTCTTTTAAAGATTAAAAATAATACAATTGATCTTTTATTATCATTGTTATTTGAACATAATCCAGACATTACAGATTATTCTGCCTTATTGACGCTTAATATATGGACAATTAGTACAGATCCTGACAATTTTACTTTTGTGGATCTCATCAAAGGCTTTATACCATTGGAGTTGACTCAAATTCTCAACCTGTGGATTCCTCGTAAACAATTACTGTTAGTCATTATTGAGATCAGGCAGTACATTTATGAACAAACATTTAAAGAAATTTGGATACATCGTTGTTCTTTTATAAAAGAATTTGAACATTCATTGGGTATTACAAAAAAGAAAAAATTAACTTTAAAAAATTTTCGACCGTTTAATAATATTTTGAATAGTGATAGAGAATTAGAATATAAATTTGATGCTCTAGATAGTATTCGTAATAATATATATTTTGGAAAAAATATTATTGAATTTTACAGTAATCTTACTTCGTAGCGCTAGTAGTTAGTTAGTATACTTTATATAGAATTTTATATATGGTTTTATTACTTTCTTTTCTGCAGAGCGGGCTTCGGTTTACCTGGTTTTTAACTGGCTGTAAAAGAGGTAGTGGGTTAATTATTGAATGTTTCTAGAAGTAGTTGGTTATTTTTAGATAGTTCGTTATATAATTACTCCACCGTCGAAGTAGATTTAGTTTGCTTCTATTAGTTAGTTTCATTTTTTATTTTCATGTATCAATTTTGATGTGTTTATAATTTATGTGTTCGCTTCTAATATCTGTTCAATAAAAATAAAAATAAAAATTAAAGAAAAAATTGTTTTTTTTTTATTTTTCCAATTAAACAACTAAAAAAAAAATCATTTTTTTTTTAAGTGAAATGATTAAAAAAAATCACTTTTCGATTAAAATAATTGAAAACAATTTGAAAAAAATAGTTAAAACTATTTTAAAAAATACGCCATTTTTAAGAAAATAATTAAAAAAATAGAGCATTTTTTTTTTTTTAAAAAAAAAAAAAACAACAATTTTTCGTTATTTAACTTAAAATCATTAAAAAAAATAGTTTACTTTCAATAATTTATTTCTTAACAGTTCTTTTAACCGAATAATAACAAATAAATTTTTTTTTTTTTTAAACCAGAAATTTGGTTTAATAAATAAATTTTTTAATTATTGATTTAATAAACCGTTAAATTAAGTATTAAGTAGTTAAAAAATCTCTAAAAAAATTAATTTTATTCAATTTATTTACTTAAAATTTTTAGTTCATAAACTGTTAAAAGAATAATTATTACTGAATCATTTCAACTTAACAGCACAAAATTATAATTTTAAGTTATTTAGTTTAATAAAATCAAAAAAAATTTTTTTTTAACTATCTGGTTTAATAGATCACTAAAAAATAAATTATTTTTTTTAATTATCTGATTATAAGCCAATAATTTAATTATCCAGTTTAAATAAATCATTAAAAAAAAAATAAAATTGATTTTTTGATTTATACAGTTTAATAAACTGTTAAAAAAATTAAATAAATTTAACTATTCGATTTAATAAATCATAAAGAAAAGGTAAAAAAAATTAAAGTATTCAATTTAAAACCACTAAAAATTATTTTTTTTTAAAAAAAAATAAATTATTTAATCCGGGAAAAAAAAGAATTATTAACCGGTTAAAAAAAATTAATCCATTAAAAAAAATGAATTATTAACCTGTTAAAAAAAATATTAATCTGTTAAAAATAAGCATTATTAATCCATTAGAAACATAAATTAATTATTTCAGTCTAATAGAATAAATCAATAAAAAAAATTAATATTTTTTAATTATCCAGTTTAATAAATAAACTGCTAAAGCATTTGTTACATTATTAATTTTTATCAAGTAAATAATTAAAACAAATTAATTTAAGTAATTTTAATAAAAAAAAATGCGTAATCATTTAGCAAAAAAACAATATTAGTCACTTTTTATTAATCTTTTTTTGACAAAAATGATATAAATACTTTTATATTAAAGTAAAAATGATATTAATACTTTTCTATTGATAGTTTAATAAAAATAATATTAATTTTATTTTAATCTTATTAATCAAAATGATTTAACATTTTTTTTTCGACATTGCTCAACACCACAATCATGTGATTTATAAAAAAAATTTTATTGGCTAATTTATGATTTTATTTATACATAATTTTATAAAAAAATCGAATGCACTGCAATATATAAGAAAGAACGGGAAAATACAATAAAATAGGACAATAAAGAAGACAAAGGAAGAATAAAAGAGAAAGGAAAGATACATGAAAATGGACAAAGGAAATGAAGTAGGAACAAGAGAAACGAAGAAAGAATAAGAATGAATGAAAAAAGCAAAAGGGAATTAAAAGGAATAAAAAAAACAATGGGTAGTGAAAAAGGAATGAAAGAAATGAATGGCAAATGAAAAAGAAAAAAGGAGCAAAGGAGGAATAAATCAACAAAGGAACAAAAAAGTAACAAAAGAAGCCAAAGATCATGGAAAAAAACAAAGATCATGGAAAAGAAGCCAAAGATCATTGAAGGAGACAAGAATCAAATCAATAAAAGAAACAAGAAAAGGATTAATGAAAGAGATAAGGATTAATGAAAGAAACAAGAATTAACAAAAGAAACAAGAATTAACAAAAAAATAAAATCAACAAAACCAACAAAAGGGATAAAGGCAAAGTAAGAGAAATAACGGGAAAAAAATGAAAGATACCGAAACCCCCACTCATAAAATATAAAAAGAAAACAGTTAATGTCATCTTAAAAGAAAATAAAATAATAAGAGAAAGAGACGAAGTAGACTCACTTGAATCTAAAAAAGAGATAAAAAGATTAGTAAAAGAACAAAAGAACAAACAAAAAGAAGAAAAGAAAGTAAAACTCACTTCGATTTCTGTCAAAATGGAACTAAAAACAGACGTATCTAAAAAAAAAGAACAAGCAAGTTAATAAAGAATAAGAAAAAGGAAAATAAATGCAGAAAAAAGCTTACCTATTACCGGTACTTTGAAATCAGAATCTACTGTTTAATAAACAAAAAGAAAAAAAATTGATATGTTAGGAACGTGTTGTTAAAGTCAATTTAAAAAAAATGATCTTTTCCTTACTGAATCCTCACACGTCTGAAGGTCCAGCTACCTAAAAAAGAAAACTGAAATGTAAGTAGAACATTTGATAAAAGAAAAAAAATTCAATAAAAAAAACTTTTCGTAATCCTACCAAAATTCTACATGTCTAAAGCCGCACCTAAAAAATTAACAAGAAAAATAATTAAAATAAATCGCATCTATCTAAATAAATAAACTGATTAGGTGTGTAACATATAAACATGTGATGTGGTGTTTAACACCATTGGTGCATTTTATAGTTTTTGTTAATTATTTTTACATCCAATAAATCCAATAAACGAGTACTAGGTATGGCATATATACTCATATATCATAAGGCCCTATGAAAAAAGATCATCCAATATTCGTGCAATATTTGTTCAATTCTGTGTAAAAATCATTCAATTATTGCAATTTTTTGGATAAAAATGACCATGCAGTTATTTATAGTGTGTTAAAAGTGTGCAATTTTTGTACAATTGAAAATAAACTTAAATTTAAGATATAGAAAATGTTCAATTTTTGTGCAATAAAAATTTTAGGGTATAAAATTTGTATTTAAGATACAGAAAGCATTCAATTTTTGAGTAACCCTATCATACAATATTTGACCACTTTTTGGGGCAAATAGACCACTTTTAACCATCATTATGAATATATTTTCCTAAGTGATTTATGCAGTAAGTTTAAACAAAATTCAACTACATATTTGTTTATAAATAGGTATCTTCTGAACCTTGGTACAATTTTTGTAGTGCTTCGTAACTAAAAAAAAGTCCAAACTTTTATTGAGTTACAGAATTAGTTCCGGCCAGAATTATAATTTGGCCGGATTTATGCATCTTAAAATTGTATATTAAACACGTGATCTGATCATCAAAATAAATATGACGCGAATGTTTGTTTTTTTTTTTTAAACCTTTTTAACATCAAAATTTCAGGTAAGAAATACTTGTTTTCTATTATCTTTTTATTTATTTTCCTAACTTTTTTTCATTTTAACGTTATTAACTTTGCTTATTTACTAACTTCATACTTTTTTTACTACTAACACTAATTTATTATTACTTTCAACACTTGTTAATCATATTTTTTATATATTACTAATGCTAACTAATAATTTACTTTTCAACACTACTAATGTGCTTTCTTTACTAACTTCATACTTTTTTATATTTAATACTAATAATTTACTTACACTAATAATTTACTCTTCTTTGATACTACTGCTAATTTACTGTTACTAACATACTTTATTTTATTTTCTTATATTTTTACATTTATGATTTATATCAAAATATAGTATTTTATTTATGAATATTTTGTATATTTTTATATTTTAAATTAATAAAAATTCATAATTTTACTTTATAAATTTGCCTGTCATTACTGTAAAGTGTAAAATTTTTAGTATTTAACCTATCATAATACCTAAAATTTGGCCTAAAATTTGGCTCAAAAATTGGACAATAATCGTATAAGTTCAGGACATAAATAGGATAATTATTGTACAAATTGCCATGCAATTATTGTGTGATTTATTGCAATTTTTAGCACAATTATTGCACAATTATTGTATGGTCAAATATATAGAAATTGTAGTGAAATCGTAGTAAATTTAATTGAATGTTAATTCAACAAAAATCACACACAGTTTTTTCATAGGGAGGGGACGAAGTCCCCTAAATAAGCGCATATTCTAGTTGATTAATCCAAAAGATCAACGCCAAACCACTGTAGTACAATACAAAATTGTCATTTAATGAACGTGGAAAAGTATAAAAATTCAAATTTTTTTTCAAAATTCTACAAAACAAATAAAAAAGATGTCTTTTAAATGTTGGAAAGAAGTTATCGATGATTACGAGAAATTACTTGAAAATGAAAATGGTCATGACATTATTATTTGCGCCGGTGGAAATGAGGAAATTCGTGCACATTCGGTAGTTTTAAGTATCAGGTCTCAATATTTTCGTACAGAATTATCTAAAGTAAATGTTGAAAAAAGGAATGGAAAAATCATTTTTAAAAGACCTGATATTCCTTCTAGATTATTTAAAATGATTTTAAGGTAAATATTAAGTTATTAAGTCAACACCACCTTAATTTTTGAAATTTGAAAAATTTTATGTACTTTTCTCTTTGGTATTAATTTATCGAGTTATCTTTTAACATTTATATAATTCCCTCTATAATATTTAGATTTATTTATTGTGGAAGGATTAATTTAAACGAACTAGAAGGAACTGAATTATTAAAGCTCTTGATGGTCGTAGATGATCTCAATGTTCGCACTTTATTTCTTCAACTTGAAAATTATTTAATTCAAAATAAGTCAGCTTTCTTGCATCAAAATACTGTTGAAACTCTTGAAACAATTTATCAACGTGAATCATTCATAAATTTGAGAAATTTTTGTCTCGAAAAAGTTTATAAAGAACCTAAAATTTTATTTGAAACTGATAAATTTATCAACTTAAAAGCACCATTGGTGGAATTGTTATTTAGACGTGATGATTTAAATTTAGATGAAATTGTCATAATGTTATTTAATTCTGATAATTTATCAAATTAAAAGCACCATTATTAGAATTACTTTTAAAACGAGATGATTTAATTTTGGAAGAAATTATCGTCTGGAATAGTTTATTGAAATGGGGCCTTGCACAAAATTCTTCTATCTCACAAGATAGTACTAAGTGGAATGAAGAAACGATTAAAATTATGGAAAGAACTCTTCATAGACTTATTCCTTTAGTTCGATTTTATGATATGCCTTCAAGAGATTTTTTGATAAGGTATATCCTTTAAAACAATTACTACCAAAAGATTTGGTCGACAGTCTTATAACTTTTCATATTATGCCGAATAGAAGAACAAATATTGATATACACCCTTCTAGACGACCAAAATTTGATTCTGTTATTATTCAACCTAAACATCTTTCTATACTTGCAAGTTGGATCGATAAAAAAGAAAATTTTTATTATAATGTAATGAGTACACCTTACAAATTCAATTTACTTTATCGTGCTAATAGGGATGGTAATACAGCAGCAGCTTTTCATTCTAAATGTGATAATAAAGGGGCTACTATATTGATAGTAAAAATTAAAGATTCAGAACATATAGTTGGAGGATATAGTTCACAATATTGGGAGTCAGGCAATGGCTTTTTTAAATCTGCGAACGATAGCTTTATATTTTCATTTATAGATAGAAATGACCTTCAAACAGCAAAAGTAGGTTGTATTAAAGAAGATCAATACCAAAATGCTATATATTGTGATCGAAATTGGGGTCCAATTTTTGGTAATAATGATTTAATTCAATATACTAGTTACAATATTGATATTTGGGGAGTCAAAAATCCGTGTTCTTATTCTAAGATTGATGTGCCCGAAAATTATGTTTTATATAAAAATTTTAAGTGTTTTATTGTGGAGGATTACGAAGTATTCCAAGTTGTTAAAAAATGATGCATATTTTATTAGATAGTTATAATATGTAGTGTATTTTGAAACTTTAACTTATATTAATGTTTTATTATAACAAATGTCAACATTTGGATATTAATTTATTTACGAAATAATGATACGAATCTCCTTTAAGCTAAATATAAATTGTAAGAAACCTACTACGCAATAAATTTGGCGTTAATATAATAAAATGTTATTTCATCATATCTTCGAATTACCGCACTTACTTAGTTTTGTTTTTTTGTTTGGAATGATTCTGAGTTTAGCGTCTTAAATAAATGTTCTGGTTGAAATTCCTTGGGTTGAAACGATATTATAATACTAATTATTAAATGTCTAATAATTTAATTTATGAATAATTAAACTGTATATAAAATCACCTAATTTATAGTTTTTATTAATAATAAATAATAATAGAGTTGATAATTAAACAAACAAATAATTAAAATAGTTAGTAGTTTCTCATCATCAGCCGGATCATGTTTATGTCGCGAAAAGAATTTTATTTGGTAATGAGATGCTTACTTTGTCTAATCAAAATAGTTTAAAAAAATATACTAAACTGACAAAAGTTAGCCAACGACTTTTTAGAAATCGGCTCAGCTTTTTTTTTTTTCTAAAAATAATTATTTCCCTGGTGGTCGGGTCAATTTCAAAATCTTTTCAGACAAACAACTAACGACTTTATTTATTTAGCCTACGAAATTGGCGAATTTGAAAGATCGTAAGAATTTTGTAATCTTTAGTTTATTAATATAATTAAATATCTAGATCGAATTTGATTGATTATTAAAATATCCATTTAATTAGGCCATTCTAACTAAATACTTTAACATAACTCTCTTTTTTTTGGTTTCGAAAGGTTTATTGAACAAATAATTTACTGTATGTAAAATTCAAAAATATGAAAGTTCACATTTTTAATAATAAATATTTTTTTGATTCTACACTGAAACTAACAAGATAAAAAAACACTCACATAAAGCCGGAGTTTGATAGTAATGTTGGCGGGCTAACATTACGTACCAATGATGATTGATGATTCGCCGAAACCCAAATAATTATTAATAATACACTAAAACTTATTCGTATTTTGTAATTGTCCAAATCGGCTTTCGAAAATAAAAAAACTAAAATTTAAACCTTTAATTTTAGATCCAAGGACATGGTTTATATTTACGTACTTCGCATATCATTTGTAAAACCTTTGAATTTTGAAATACATCCATAATCAACTTCCTAAATGATCGGCAACGCCAGCATTTGAGCAACGTAACACCTGTTGTGGCACAATACAAAATTGACATTCAATGAATAAAAATTCTTAAAAAATTTTTTTTTTTTTTATAAAAATTTCAGAATTCTATCTTAAATTCTGCAAAATAAATAAATAAAAAAAATGGCACTTGTATGTTGGCAAGAAGTTATCAATGATTATGAGAAATTACTTGAAAATGGAAATGGTCATGATGTTATTATTTGCGCTGATGGAAATGAGGAAATTCGCGCACATTCTCTCGTTTTAAGTACCAGGTCTCAATATTTTCACACAGAATTATTTAGAGAGAATGTTGAAAAAAGGGATGGAAAAATTATTTTTAAAAGACCTGATATTTCTTCTAGATTATTTAAAATGATTTTAAGGTAAATATTGAGTACCATAAGTTAACAAAATATTGAATTAGTTTATACACCTCTCTCAACAGCATTAATTAATTTATCGAATTTTGTACTTTCTTTCATATAATTTCTTATGTTCCAGTTTTATTTATTGTGGAAAGATAGACTTGACCGCAGTGGAAGGGTTTGAATTAATAAAACTCTCAATAGCAGTAGATGACCTCAATATTCGTACTTTATTTCCTCAAATTGAAGATTATTTAATTAAAAACCAGTCAACATTCTTAAATCAAAATGCTATAGAAATTCTTGAAACAATTTATCAACGTGAATCATTTACAAAATTACGGAATTTTTGTCTCGAAAAAATTTATAAAGAACCTAAAATATTATTTGAAAATGACAAATTTGCCAACTTAAAAGCACCATCAGTAGAATTAGTATTTAAACGAAATGATTTAAATTTAGATGAAATTATTGGAATATTATCCAATTATGACAAATTTGTTCTATTAAAAGAACCATTAACAGAATTGTTATTTAAACGGAATGATTTAAATTTAGATAGAATAGTTTCAATGTTATTTAATTCTGATAATTTTACCAATTTAAAAGCACCATTATTAGAATTGATTATAAAACGGGATGATTTAATTTTGGAAGAAATTGATGTTTGGAATAGTTTATTGAAATGGGGTCTTGCACAAAATCCTAATATTTCGCAAGATTGCACTAAATGGAATCAAGAAGAAATTAATATTATGGAAAGAACTCTTCATAGTTTTATTCCTTTAGTTCGATTTTATTATATGTCTCCAGAAGATTTTCTTGATAAAATATTCCCCTTAAAAGAATTACTACCAAGAGACTTACTTAATGATCTCTTAACGTTTCATATTACACCAAGTAGAAGAGCAAATGTTAATAGTATACATCCTTCTAGACAATTAAAAATTGATTCTGCTATTATTCAAGTTAAACATATCCCTATATTTGCAAGTTGGATTGACAAAAAGGAATATTCACATTATATTCCTTATAAGTTTAATTTACTTTACCGCGCTAATAAGGATGGTAATTCAGCATTAGCCTTTCATAACAAATGTGATAACAAAGGAGCTACTTTAGTTGTAGTAAAAATTCCAAATTCGAATCATATAGTTGGAGGATATAATCCACTTTTTTGGGACTCGACTAATAATTGGAAGTTTACAAAAGACAGCTTTATATTCTCATTTACGGATAGAAATAACCTTAAAACTGCAAAAGTAGGTTATATTCTTTATGAACATTACAATCATGCTATGAGTTGTCATCAAAATAATGGGCCAAGTTTTGGTGCTGGTTGTGATTTATTCATTAATCCCATTGGACAGAATAGTTCCAGTAGTCAACAATCTTATCCTAAAATTGATATACCAAATGGAAATTTCCAAATAGAAAATTATGAAGTATTTCAAGTTATTAAAAAATAGAATGCACCTTAAAATTTTCATTTAAACGTTTAGATTTGTGTTTGAATAAATAATAGGTTTTTAATCGAATAAGAAGTTCAAAACAAATATCAATGTTAAATTCCTGCGAAATAACGAACAAAAAAAATTATAAATACTTAGCTTATTTAAAGCAGCTAGTGTAAATTTTGTTTAATAATCTGTTTTGTATAAAGCTTTGTGTTCAATAAAGGGAGACGTACTAGAGAACCACTTGAAGCATAATAATTCATTAAATAATCAGCGTCATGTATGAATATTTTAAACATAGAAGATTCATTAACATGATAACAGCTTTTATCCAAATTAAGTGCCATAATGGGGTTTATTCCAAATCAAATTTAGTTGCTCGTACTTTAAATCTTTGTTACCGATAAATTTCTTTTTAAGATTAAATTTTATGAATCGATTTTTTTTATAAAAAATTTCTAATAAAGCATGAAAAGATGTGCTACTTATTTACTTAACAAATCACTTAAATAAATAATGCTTTTGAACTTAGAACGCGATTTTGAACGCGATTTTTTTAATTAATTTTGTGAGGCAAATAAGTAGATTAAATTAATAAATGAAATTAGTAATTTATTATTTAATCTCATGAAGTTGCTTTTATTTTTATAAGACGTGACAACAACAGGAAACTATTATTTGACTCGATCTTTTTGCTTTAATCCCTGAAAATAGAATGGGCTAACTAAATTATAATAAAACTTGGTAAATTATAAAATACCTATACGATATCTTACTCAAATCAAAATAGAAATTCTATTTATAAATATCTAACGTTATGAATGAAGTTTCTCATGTCAAGAGTAAAGAACAACCACTCTCTCACATCATATGAATTTTGAGTAACTATTTAACTACACCCATGATTTATTGATCTATGTGTCTTTTAATGTCTTAGTAGTTACATTAAATTATTTCACCATCAGTATCACATGCTTCAAAAGTATTTGCTATTATATATGTGTAATTTCTTCAACAATTGTAAAAGAAAATGTTTTACAAAAATCTACTTAGGCGACATTACGCAATTTGTCATAAATATTTGTGTCGCGGCTACAAATATAATTGTACATGTCAAATGACACAATCACGTTGGAATTCTTTATGAATGAAAGTTACTTTTGCGAATGAAATACTATAACAAGATGATTACAAATCGAACATTATAATGGTTTACCAAATTTAGTGATTTAAGCTAATTTTTACCCAATGAATAATTAATATTCTTAATAAAAACGAATAAATAAACCATTGAAGTAATTAACTTTTGCGTATCGGGCCGATGACAAATATTACCGTACTACGTAAATAATAATCTGCATTACTCGGTCATGTGGCTTATATTCATTTGTATTGTTTGTTCACACGATCACACGATTATTTTAGTAATCCAAAAATAAATAAAATTTTCGAATTTTCCATTTTTTTTTTTTTTTCAACATTGTTTTTTTTTAAAAAAATTAAAAAAAAATGGAAACAAAATTTTTATCCGAACGCGTGAAAAATCTTGAAAATTTATTAGAATCAAAAGAAAATTATGACATGATAATTTATTCAGGAGAGGAATCGAATAATCAAGAAATGCGCGTTCATTCTATTATTCTTTATTGTCATTCAAATTATTTCCGAAACGCTTTTTTAAACAATTCAATGAAAAAAGAGGATGGGAAATATTTTTTAAGAATACCCAACGTTACATTACAAAATATAAACAAAATTATCAGGTAATTACTAAATCATGTTTATAAACGAATTGACTTTAATGTTAATAATTTTATTCGGGTTTATAGATTCCTATATTGTGGACAAATTGATTTAACTACAGAGAATGGACCTAATATTAAAAAGTTATTATTATCCGTAAATGAATTGGAAATGCATTCTCTATCTGATCATATTCAAGAATATTTAATTAATAATCATAAAGAATTTGTTCAAAATAATTTGATTGAATTATTTGAACTTAGTATTAATAATGAATCTTTTAAAATTTTACAAAAATCTTGTTTAAAAATAATTTGTAAAAATCCAAATCTTTTATTCGAAAAAGATTTTTTCTTATCATTATCATCACAAATTCTTATGAATATTTTTAATCAAAAAGACATTTTATTGGATGAAATTGAAATTTGGAATAATTTAATCAAATGGACTTATGCTCAAAATCCGAATATTAATTCTGATCGTTCTAAATGGACTCAAGAAGATATTAATATGATGAAAAATACTATGCATGATTTGGTTCCATTAATTAGATTTCAAGATATTACTTCTGATGATTTTTATGATAAGGTTTTTCCTTATGAAAATATCTTACCAGATGATTATAAAGATAATATTATGCAATATTATTTAGTATCAAAGATTAATTCTTCTATCATTAACGATAATCATTTTGCTACTTTTTCTAATTGGATTGAAAAGAAAATTGATTCTTGTTATACTGCAAGAAATAATCCTTATGATTTTAAATCAATTTATCGCGCTAATAGAGATGGTAATTCTCCTGCGGTGTTTCATAAAATATGTGATAATAAGAGAAATCTTATTGTGGTAGCAAAACTTGTAGATTCTGACGAAATAGTTGGAGGTTATAATCCACTTTACTGGGATAAAAGTGATACATTTAAACAAACAAAAGATAGTTTTATATTTTCATTTACTAATAAAAATGATATTCAAAGTGGAAAAGTAGGTTATACTAAAGTCAAAAATCATTCAATATATTGTGATCAAAATTATGGTCCTGCATTTGGTGGTGGTTGTGACCTAATTTGTTTAAATGATGGTAAATGGATGAGTCTTCCATTTTCTTATCCTGATATTAATATACCAAGAAATTTTAGTGTAGAAGATTATGAAGTTTTTCACGTTATTGTTAAAGGGTAGTTGATTTTCACTTTTTTTTAATAGGAACATTTGGATTGTATGATTTTAATGGTTAATTATGATTATACTGTAATCGATATTGGAGCAAACAATTTAAAAAAAAAAAAAAATTATCAAGGCGTTTTCGCATATAAAATATGGGTCGAACTTACTAATATTGACGTTAAATACTTGAATGATTTATAATATTAGTCGTTTTTCGATTCATATAAAAAAATTGCTGCGGCAGTTATTCATTTAAAATTCTTTTATTCTAGATGTTATTTTAAATAAATTGCGTAATTAAGAACGTTAAATAAAATTTCAATCAATTTTATGCTTTTATGTGAAAATTTATTCATCATTACTATAATTATTCAAAATAATAGTAATACGTAAAAAAGTTAAAAGTAGAACACAAAAAAAAAATTTAATATTCTGCACGAAGACAAACTCATACATATTTAACGTAAAAAAAAAAAATTAAAATAATTACTCATTTATTCTTATTTCTTACGAATACGGACTGTACGGTAGATACCTGGCAAATTATACAGTACCTAATATACCGTCAAGTCCGTAAACGTTGCTAACATTTTCGCGATTCGGGAATAAATACAATAACACATTTAATTTTCTTTTGAAAAAAAAAAAATCGATTAAGGAAGGCTAGAGAAGTTATTTAATATTAATTATTTATAGTTGTTACAGTAAATAGCAATGTGAGCGTCATTTTTAATTATTCGCGTAATTAAATAACAATATTAACTGTTAATATGTGTATATCTGTTTATTAATAATTAATTTGACTAATAAAAATTAAAGTTTTTTTTTTGCGTAACTATTTTTTTATATTTTTCTCGATAAATATTTATACATGAATTTACAAATATAATACCTTTCCTTAACAATTAAAAGCATCCCTTAAAAAGATTTAGTTTTTTAAGTTTTAGCCCAAAGTTAGAATCAGAATTACCTAATCTTAATTTTTTACAAATTTCATTACATTTATGATTTGTCAAGAAACATTGGTTAATTCCCTCTTTGCCAAAATTTGTTCTTCCGAATCTTAAAGGATCAACACAATGTATCGCAGGATCAGTTAATAAGAATTCACCATCAAGTTCAATTCCTTGAAGATCACAAACAACTAAATAACCTTTGGTGTACTCATATGTGAAATGAGCAAATGCCTCAAGTGTATGATGAAGTTCAGTAATTATACCAGTATTTGCATTAAATCTTTTATACCCAGAATTAAGTCTTGGTTCTATTGTATAATATTTAGTATGAAGATCAACAGTACCAGTACGTAAAAGACTCACATTAAGAAAATTTACTTTACGGATCTTTCCTCGTTTTATAATTGAATTAAATTTTGTAGAGAGAAAACATGCGACAGTGGATACTTCTATCGCCTCCAAATATTTTTCGAAAGGATTCGTTTTTCCAACGCAATGATATTCCTTTATAACCATAAGACTATTTTGTGTATCAAGTGCAAAATATGCACATTTTTCAACACCAGCAGAAAATGGTTGAGAAGCAATCTTGAATGTGAAGCTTTTAGAAAAGAGGTTCGATCTGTTAAAGTAATTCGGATCTTCAAGTTGATTCAGATCTCGAGGAATATTATACCACATTATTACTCCTTTCTGTAATGGAAGAATTTTCCATTCGGGTTCATTTGGATTCATGTCAAGTTTTTTTTGTTGTAAAGAATATATTTCTTTTGAGCCAACTGTACTAGTTAAAGAAACGGCAAGAGTAATAGATGATGATGTAGCCTTAACAAGGTTTTCAATTAATGAAATTGGATCCCCTCCCACAATATCAAATACTGGAAATTCACCAATTATTTCACGGAATACATGAAGCATCTTTTCTGTATGACACGTAACCTTTCCAAAGAAGTAAAGAATATTTTTTGATTGCATTTCTTTTAATATATTTTCTGGAGTTAGACCATTCGGATCGCCATCTGGATATTTATCTTTTAAATATGTGAAACGACGACCATGTGGTGGATAATCACCAATATGAAGAAGAACTCGTGTGGTATTTTGCCAATCCATTTGGTTTACAGCTGCATCAAGACCTCCGAGAACATCTTCTGGATCATCATCGTTAGAAATCGCTGCCACATTATTAAGTAAATATCTTGTAAAAGTTTCATATTTGTCGGTAAAATCAAAAACTTGTAAACGCATATCTTCGTTATAGTAATCACGATATCCACAAAAACCAACTCGAAGTTTAATATTTGAATTTGTATTTTTAATATAATTTGAAACTTGTAACATACAATCTTTAGCAGCATCAATATGAGGCTGCATGGATCCAGAACAGTCTAAAACAAAGCAAAGATCAACTTTCATTGAAAGTTTGATGTTATTAAGTGTTTTGGATACAGCTTTTTCTCGTAATAATATAGCTCTCGCCCTTAAATTGGTTTCATCTTCCGTATTATTAGTGAATGTTATATCAGAAGATTGGGTATTTGCTTCATAGACATAACGTTTTAAACGTTCTTCGGTAAGGTTTAATTTATCTAAATCAGAAACAAGTGAAGAAGGAGTAGAATTGGTGGATGTTGTATTGGAACTTTCATTTTCTGATTTTCTTTTCGAGAAGAACCACTTTGACATTTTTTTAACGTTGGAAAAATAAAAGTTGAAAAAAATATACGGTTTTAAAATATTTATATGTGTATAGAACGAAACGTTCCTCGCTAATTTAATCATCAAATGAACATCCGAGTTAATATATGCGAATAGGGGATGAGCAAGTATGGCGTACGTACAAAAAAAACGAGAAATAACTAGTTTTTTAATAAATTTTATTGTTTATCAAAGTGACATCGTTTATAAAGTAAAATAACTCGTTTTGGGAAAAGAAGGTTTGTCCTATATATAGAAAACATCACATTTCATATCACGTAATAATTCTCACGTGAATTTTCTATTTTAAAATTTAAATAAGGAGATTTTTTTTTTTTTTCAAAAAAACAAAAATAAAAAAAAAAATAAAATAAAGTTCATTCCACCTCAATTAAAATTAAAATTGGTAAATATTTAATTCTATAAATAACAGATGATTTTACCCAGATTTGTTAAATTATAAAATTATAAAATTCCTATATTAATTAGAGAAATGAAACGTAGATCGTGCGATAAATAATAATTAATATAATTTAAACTATATTTTATTTTATTTTATTTTTTATTTTTACAGGTGGGTACCACAGATACAGTTATATAATTTAAACTATATATAGGTTACGTTCATTTGATCAAAAACTTAGTTTATAAGTCACGTGATATTATATACAAGGATGAACTTCAATTTTTTTTTTAAGTTCCGTATTGTGTAATTTTCCACTATTTACGATGTTCTCATGATTAAAGATTATCAAAACTTTTTGAGATTAATTTCTCACGAAAGTTCCTATATAGGGTTTATATAATTTTAGAGGACCCTTAATTTGTAAGTACGTCAATATCATCTTAATTAGACTTATTAGGCAATAACATTTTATTATATTAATAGATATCAGGAAGGCAGAAGGTATTCAATGAAGTAGTCATAACAACACGAATTTTTTTTTTATTTAAATTAGAATCAACTCTTGCTTGATTTACTAAGTATCTTTTATTTTTGGATAGAGTTCGTAAAACTTTATCGTCGAGTAAATTACTCGTTCGGATGATGCATGAGACATTATGTATAAATAATTTTTCAATTGGAACAATTTTTAGCAATAAAATGATTTTTTGGCTAATTTGTTCATGCACGAGTGTGTTTTATTCCTACAGTAATATTATTGTGATTAAATGGTTAACACTTGCCATTCATAATAAGGTTGATACAAAATAACAAATTTTTTTTTAGTAAAATCGCAACCACCATAATTAGTCTCGTTGCTATTGAATGATTAGTATGCAACATTATTTAAAGTGGCTGTATATCACGTTCAATTATCGTTAGTCGCAAAAGTTAATTCTTTTAACATTAATTAATACTTTTATAGATGAATGCCCAATAATACCCGAATTCATATGAATTCAATGTTTAATATCTTGTTAGAAATCTTGTTATCGACGTACATATGCATCTGTACAACATTAATGACATAATAATAAACAATCGTAATTTTGATATCAGATTATAAAAAAGGAAAGAACTGAAAACAAGTTAAATGAATAAATAATAAACACGCTTTTCTCAGAGTGAGTTACACAATAAATGTCTAAACATTTTTGTGGTGATCACCTGATCAATTACAATATTTCCATAGTAAAAATGTTCATACTCCGGCTCACATTATAATTATTTTGGCCTACATTATTGTACCCTATAAATACATAACCTACGAATTCCGCACTTATCAAATTATATAAAAAATGTCATATCTGAAGTTATAAAATTATTTACGTTGATGACTTTCATACATGTATTCCAATATCTCGGGTTGTAGATCCGAACATTTTCTGAAAATGATATACACAGTGAAGTTCGATATACTGGATCTTCGATAAACCGGACCATAAGTAAAATCTCGATAACGGAGTTGAGGACCGGAACGGTTTATTGTAATCTATAATGAATTTAGTCCCAATGCTCCGGATTTTTTGACATACCGGATCTTTGAAAAATTTATTATTGGAACGAACTGGTCCGATATATTATTGTGTAGATACAATTAAAAAAACAAGTATGCCTTGAGGTTATTAACAAGTAAATTAAAAATGTTTTTTATGATCAAAAAATTTTTTTTAAAAAAAAAAATAAAAAACCAAAATTGTAGTATTGTACGGGATACGTTGATTATAACTGAACCAATGCAATTAATTAAACCAGCCGAAAGATTTCCTTATCGGAAATATTCAACAATTCTTAAATCTTCTATATTTTATCTTTTTGAATCTAAAATTTTATATATAACTCCGTTAAATTTGTTAATTTACCTGCTCCTATATTAGAAATTATTCTAAAAACGAGATTATTTGAATTTTATAACTTTGTATTAAACTATAGAATATTATTATCAGGAATAATACATTACTGAAATATTTACAAATAACTAATACTTCTCTTATCTATTATTTACCATCCTGGGTTCACGTTGGGATAAATTGGCATTAATTCTTCATTTTTGCATACAATTTCTTATCTAGGAATCCAAGATTTTAAAGATCCTCTCAAACTTGAAGGTAAATAATATAATATAAATTTTTAATAACAAAAATATTTAACGATTTTGGTGAACTATTTTTGTATTTTATCCAGTTTATAAATGATCTCAGGATACTCATTCAGATAAAGGAAGAATTGTCATAATAAACAATATTATTTATACATTTCACGCATTTTTATAACGGTTAAAAATGTGTAGCTAGAAGTTTGATAAGATAATTTTATTGCAAAAAAGGAAAATGTTTGTTAGATAATTCTGCTAAAGAAAATGTGTTTTGTTGAAAAAGATTAGTAGATAATTTTGTTGCTTTTGCAATAAAACATTATTTTAGTAAAGAATACTAACAATAAAAGAACAGGTTCTATTACTAAATTTGCTGTAATTCAATCTCAATATTTTTTTTTTAATGGATTTTGAAACTTAACCTTATAAATTTGTTAATAAAATTAAACATTATCAAAAATCATATCAAACTATTATTACTTAAACTGTTGTCTAAAACCAAAGAGAAAAATTTTAAAGTGATTAAAATTATTCGTTTACAAGCTCATGATCTTATTCATTGCAAGGAAGTGCCCACGTAATAAAATCACATGTTAGGCTGTTCAATTTAATTGTTTGTTTAACGTCCGAAAGCATCCTTAAGCAAAAATTTACAAATCGTATCACTATTAATTTTATTGTCAATTTTTTTTTTAATATTGCAACAATCTTTCAGGTGAAATAAAAGATATAAATATGAATATTAGCCTGATATCCCATGATTCCTATTTGATATTCATCATATTTCATGGGCAACTAATTTTCCATCCATAAAAACAGTGCGCATATCTTAAATTTGTTAGTAAACTTAAAATTGCGAAATGCAATGTAATCAGTTACCTTTTAGTATAACCTCAAGAAGAATAATTTGCAACATCATCCTATAAAGTAATAAACCACGAGATAGGCATTGCACGATTTTTGACTTCCTAATAATGAAACACAGAAAGCGTTCATTGGCAGTAATTATGAAACTTAAAATCATGTAATATTGTGATATAGTGACACTACTATAACAACATATGACAAAATACAATATATTAAAAATTGATTGTAATATTGTGTCAATTACTATAATGCAAAATATCACAATTATAAAATATTATATAGCTCTGACTATTTATGATAAGACAAATAAAATTGACAGATGACTCATATGGAAACAGCTAGATTCTTCTTTGGTGACTCAATAATTATAATACTGATGATATATACAAGATTTGTAATAATAAATATATAGCAATCATTATTATAGATACTGCACATTTACTTTATGAGTCATTGCAAATTGAATATTTTTTGTATTATTGAACTCAACATTCGTAAAAAGAGTTTGAGTCTGAGACATAGTTTCAGACTAGAGTCATAATTTCAGATTATGTGTTGTTGTGCTTAATTTTCATAATTTTTGAGTCACATAAGATTTACTGCAATATTGTGTCAGTAATTATGATGCAAAATCTCGCAATTATAGCAACATAACATATAAACAAATAAAATTGACGGATGACAGTTTAATTCATTTTATTATGACTCATATGGAAACAGCTAGATCATTCTTTAGTGACTCAATAATTATAATATTGATGATATATACAAGATATGTAATAATAAATATATAGTAATCATTATTATAGATACATATACTTTATGAGTCATTGCAAATTTGAATATTTTTTGTATTATTAAACTCAATATTCGTAAAAAGAGGTTGAGTCTGAGTCATAGTTTCAAATTAGAGTCATAGTTTCAGATTATACATCATTGTGCTTAATTTTCATAATTTTTGAGTCATATATTTTTCATAAAGTATATAAGTTCTCTATTTTTGGTTTTGTTTTCAGAAATTTTAAAAAAAATTTAAAATAAAATAAAAATCAAGACTGATATACAATTGTTGATACTTTTTATAAAGACAAAATACAATATAGAGAACTTTGGTAAGTTTCAGGTGTTTTTATAGCTGATCTTACTTAGTGTGCCTTTCCATGTTTGGTCTTAGATCTGTGTAAATACCCCATCCCCTGCGAATCGAGATTCTGAGGACAGGGGTAGCATAGCGCCCAGAGACTACTAACTAGTATGTGGAGAGGTTAGGGGATGGTTACTTTTAGTAGGAGGGGGGGTTCCTTAACCTTGTTCGAATGATAAGTACGACCACTATGATTTCTGGCCAGGATTATAGGCTCGGCAGAGTACATCATTTGATATGGAAATATCTACTAACACTTTTTTATTATTCTATTTTTAGATAACCGGCTATAAAAAGAAGAGTTAGGACCAACTTATATAATTTTATTAGCGTCAGGATTAGGATTAATAGAATTTACATTGTATTTTAATTTAAATTATATAAACCACTTAATAAAATTTATATTACATTTATGATTTTTAAACCTGTGAAAAAATATAATAATTGTTATTCGCTAATATTTTTTAAATTATAACTGATACACGTAAAACAACTTATAATTTTTAAAATTTACTTAGCCTAAATTTTATGTAAAGATTAAAACCATTTAATAAAATATTATGTATTTTATAATTTTTTTAAAATTTATAACAGATATATATAGAACACTAATAATTTATAAAATTTACTTAGTTTAAATTATATAAAAAGATTATATATATCACTTAATAAAATTTATATTATATTTTATATTTTTTAAACGAATTTACTTAGTTTAGATTATATGTAAAGATTATAATTAATAATTTTTTAAATATTCATGTTTGTTATTAATACATTGAAAATAAAAAAAAAAAGTGAAAATAATGAAAATGAAAATAAAATAAAAATGAGCAAAATAAATAAATTCATCAAAATTAAAGGGATTAGATGAATTAATTAATTATTTATCAATTCTTATCATCACTTCTATATGTGCATAAAATTACGCATATTTAGTTTAGCAATTTATTACTATAAGAATTAAATTCATGCAAGTCCTAAATAACAACTACTTATATATTCCTCTTGCTAGTAATCACTATACCCAATGTTGTCTAATATTTATAATAAATAAAATTTGCATGTAAAATTATACAAAATTGCGCCACATCATTAGTACTCTTAACTATTTCCAAAAAAACACCAGCCACCTATGATTATGTTAGCTAGTCAACTAGTCCTAATAAGTATCGTTTAAAATGATTAAAAACTGGTATTCTGTATTTGACCTTTGGATTTAAATCCAGTTTCTCCAATTCAAATGTTTAGAATAATATAATAATGGGAGATCTGTGTTACTATAAAAAAAATAATGTAACTTCATATTTCTGAACTGAATTCTTGGGCCTAAACAATTCCCTTTTCAAAAAAATCTCCTTTTTAGGCAATTCACACAAGTTGAATGGAGTCAAATCAGTCACTAATCAGTCATATGACCAATTGGTGACTGATTGGAAACTGATTCTTTCAATCTGATACTAATTGGTCATCAATCAGGCATAAATTCCAATCAGTCATCAATTGGTCATAGGTTAAAATTTTTAATGAAATTTATAATTATAATTTTAATTTTATTATCAAAAAATGCAAGATTGCAAATGTAAATTTGACTTTAATATGTGAATATTCTCAAATAATTATTTACTGGTTATCAATCAGTCCCCAATTGACACATCAGATTGATGACCGATATATATATATATATTATTGGCTGCTAATTGGTTTATTTTATATACAACTTTTATAATAGTAGTTGAAATCATCATATGATTTCAGTTAGATTTTGGCTAAAATTAGCTCCACTTTCTCTTTCACTTTCATTGTTTCCCATTCCCCTTCCAGTTCCTTTTCACACTTTTGTCTTTCCCATTTTACCCTTTCCTCTCTTTTATCTTTCTTAGACAACTTCTCAACCCTTTAGATTATAGGTGAAACCAAAATGAAAATAGCAAAGTTGAAATGGTTGACAAAAATTTCATGGTCAAAATACAAAACTGAAATGAATTTTAACAGTCATAATTAATTATAGAGGTCCTATAAAAAGTAATTATACATTGTTTGTACAGTTTTTATACAACTTTGTACAGAATATGTACAGAATTTGTAGTGATGTATACTTTATGATGACCTTTTATATATATTTATTAAGAGAATTGTATGGAATTCATCTGAATTTGTACAGTATTTAATTTTGAATTTGTTATATGGAATAATTTATACAGAAATTATCCAAATTTTAATTTTGTATGGAATTTGTCATTCAGAATTTGTACAGAATTTATTTAAATGTATATAAGGCCAGTCCAACTTAATTTTTTATTTAACATAACATGGAGGGTCACAATCTAAGGGAGGGGATATAAAACATGACCAGAATTATGAAAATTTTGGCCAGAATTATAATTAGAAATGTGCATGTCATGTGATTTGAAAAAATTTTTTGTAATTCTGGCCAAGAATTATAATTCTGGCCTAAATTACATGCACAATTTTTCTCCATTTTTTTAAAAACTAGGGGGGGTAAACGAAAAATTAAGTTGGACTAGCCTAATATATAATATACGAACTGAATTCCTAGAAAATCTCTTAAAAAAAAAATTTTCTATCAGATATCCCATATGAACTTTTTCCATATAAACTCTTAAAATAGAAAAAAGATCTATTTATCAAAAATATCTTATATGAATCTTAGGAAATCTCTCAAAAAAAAAATTTCCTATCAGATATCCTACATGAACCTTCCCATACAAACTCATCAGAAAATTTTGCAAAAAAATTTTCTATCAGATATCCCATACAAACTCTTCCCATATGAACTCTTAGAAAATCTCTTAAAATAATTTTCTATCAAAGATATTCAACAAATCTTTCCCATATGAACTCTTTCTATATGAATTCTTAGAAAATAAAAAAAAATTTTCTATCAGATATCCCATACAAACTCTTCCCATATGAACTCTTAGAAAATCTCTTAAAATAATTTTCTATCAAAGATATTCAACAAATCTTTCCCATATGAACTCTTTCTATATGAATTCTTAGAAAATAAAAAAAAATTTTCTATCAGATATCCCATATGAACTCTTCCTATACAAACTTTTAGAAATCTTACACAGGTCGAAAGCTAATAAATTGGGCATATGCCCTATTGATAACTATTAGACTAATAGGTTAGCCAAAATTTAGTAATCAATAGGGCATATACCCGATTGGTAACTATATAAAAATTTAGGTTAGCTGAATTGATCATATTTTTTAATTTGAATAAATTAGGTAATAATTCAATAGTTATCATTCAGTTTGATATATTATTATTACTATTCGTAAAACTGAATTCAATTGGTATATACCAATTGATGACTATCAGACTAATCTGTTAATCTAATAATATTATTTATTTATATTATTTCTTACTGAATTTAATATATAAAAATTAAACTATTTTAGAGTTATTTGCTGATCAATTATTTTATATAAATGTGACGCGTATCATGTTAAAAGTTTAATTATCTTGGATAAATAATTTGGTTAAAAAAACTTTGAAAAAAAAAATCTTTTTATTTTATAAATTAAAATTGACTTCCTTGAAAACTGATTTTTTTTTTAAAAAAATATTTACTTTTCTCTGTTTGCACATCCAATCTTAAGAAAAAAAAAATTACATTAACTACTCCCTATAACTAACAACATTAATACTGGAACCCACTGTAACATTCAAATCCTGCAAAGCATCATTCTTCATATATTTTGATGTGCTTTCCTTTCCCCCCTACTGGTAGTAATCATATTAAAAGTTGATATTGAAATCCTGAAGGAACAGCTCAAATAAATCAATATGATCAGTTACAGTAAGCAGTTGCAATTTGGTTGGTCATCTGACTTACTGATCTGACTTATTAATACCGGCTAATAATCTTTTTTTCAATTTATTCTAAATTGAAAGAAAATGAAAAATTAAAGTCCTTTGGACACCATTTCGGACCAGTGAGTTAAATAAAAAAGCATTTTTTTTAAAGTAGAAGGCGTATATGCATCATACTAACCTTCTACTTTGTTTTTTTCTATAGTTTTCCAGACCTCCTGGATGCTATTCCAGACTAGTAATAAGTTAAATAAAAAAAAAGTTTATTTTTTTAAGTAGAAAGCGTATAGACGTTATACTCATCTTCTACTTTATTTTTTTTATAGCCTCCAGATCTCCTGTACACTATTTCGGACTGGTAATAAGTTAAATAAAAAAAAACTCATTTTTTTTTTTAAGTAAAAAGGCACCATTTCAGACCGGTGAGTTAAAAAAAATTAATTTTTTTTTAAGTGGAAGGCGTATATGCATTCACTAGTCGAAAAAGGAATATTCAGCCTTAATGAAATTTGGCCTATATTCGACCAAAATTAAAATTATTCGACCTCAATTAGTAATGATCAAAAATTAGACGTGTATTCAACATAGTTGAATGTATATTAAGTATTACGCGTATCATTAATTGAACATTACGCGTATCACAATTCAATTAAAAGTAAATTTAAATTTTTAGCAAAACCTCCCTTATCATTCTTCCTTTTATCTTTCCTTTTTTCCTTTTACTCTTCCTCTTTCCCTCCTTCCTTTCATCCTTTCCCTATCTTCATCCTTTCCTACCCTTTATCCTTTCCCTTACTTCGTCTTTCCCTTTCCTTTTCTTACTTTACTTCACTTATATTTTTTGTCAAAAAAATCTGTAATGAAGCATTTTGGCTTTTCTTTCCAAATACTTTTTGTTAAAAAATTCTTAACAAAACATTTCTTAACATTTCAACTTTTCCTTTTAAGTAATTCTTTTGGTCTCCTTGGACGTGAAATTCCAGTAAGTTTTTGATTTTGGTTTTTCTCTTTTAATTACTTACGACCAGTTGTTCTCTTAGATAGCCTGGTGAGTGAAATTTTTAATTTTTAGTTTTTTTCAACAAACTTTATTAACAGTTCATTTTTTTCCTTTGTAGACGAGATATCTGGACATGTGAAAATTTGTTAGAGATTGATCTTTTGCAGTATTTCGGTAAGTCTTAATGATAAATTTAATTTTTTGTTTTATTTTCAAAGAACGGTCACTAATTTCTTTTTTTTTTGTTTTTTGTTTGTTATTCAGGTATTGGACGCTAAGAATTTGGTAAGGAGGGCTTCTTTTATTATATTTGATGACACTTCTTTGAACAAACTGCTACTTAACATTTCAGTTTTTTTCTTTTGTAGATGAATTTTTGGCTTTTTTGGATGCGATATTTCAGTAAGATATTTTTAAATAATTTTTTATTTCATATTTAAAGAATGCTATCTAATTACTTTTTTTCTTTTTTTTTGATTTGTTCTTCGGCTTTTTGGATGTTAAATCAATCTCTTATTTACTTACTACACTAATAATTATATCAACAATTAATCTATGAATTGTCATATTAATTAATGATGCTTTTATTATACAGAACCGGATCTGCCAATCTGATCCAAAGCTTTTTCTTTTTTCAACAAAATTTCCCCTTCTCTCCCTTCCCCTTAACCTTTTCTCTCATCTCACTTCTTTTCTTTTGTTCTTTCTCTTCCATTTCTCTTCCCTTCTTTTCTTCCTTCTTCCCTCCCCTCACAATTGTCTCTCTTTCATAAAGAATACACTAAAAATGTTTTCCAGTTTTTAACAAAATGTTGATAATAATGTTTTGATTTTTTTCTTTTTTTAAGTGACTCTTCAGTTTTCTGGACGTGACATATCAAAGGTTTTTTTTTTTTCTTTAATTATTTTAATGAACGCTTATTAACAGTTCATTTTTAATTTTTTTTAAGCAGTTTCTCAGTCTTTTGGCATGTGGGACTTCGTTTCAGTGAGTTTTTTTCCTGTTTAGTTTACATGTTCTAACTGTTCTAGTAGAATATATGCTAACCTCTTCTCTCTTTTTTTTAAACGGTTCTGGATGCATGGAATTCAGATTTTGATAAGGAAGTCTTTCAGTTTTTGGTAAGGGAACCAGAATCAATTTTTTTTTTATTAATTACATTTATTTAACGAAATGTTAATGTTTTGTTTATTTCTTTTTTTTAGGCTGTCTCTTCATACATATGGAGTTGGGTAGATTTTTTCTTGGATTATAAATTTTTGAAACACCTACTAATATTTTGGGTTTTTCTTTTTTTAGCAGTTTGCTCTTTAGGTCTTTGAACACGCAGATTTATGGCGAGTTTTTTTATTGTTTTCAATTTTTTTATTTTTAACAAATTGTTAGCTAACAAATTCATTCTTTATTTTTTTTAGGTTGCTTTCAACTCTCATTGGATGCAGATTCAAGATTTTTTTAGGTAGGGACATATTGGGACGTGTAAGATAGTAGATTTTTGGTGGGATTTTTTTCTTTTTTTTTTACTAAAATTTAACATGTACGTTTCATTTTTTTTGATTCTTTTTTAGGCGACTGTTTTTCAGACTTTAGGATGCAAACGCAACTTTGAAATTTTGGTAGATTTAAAACATTTTTAAATTTATCTTTTTTTAACAAAACGCTTATTAATGTTTTATTTTCTTTCTTTTTAGGCAACCAGTATATCAATAGGTTATATATTGGTAAGTAAAAAATCAGATATTTTTATTTTAACAAATTGTTATTAACGGTTCATTTTATTTCTTTTGTAGGTTATTCTTGATCTTTTAGAATACCAAAACCCAGGTAAAGTTTCAAGTTCGAAACTTACTCTAAAAAATTCTATTTTAATTTTTTTCTTTCTTTCTATTTCTTTTAGTAAACTGACCCAATTTTGGACTATAAACAGAATGCTGGTATTTCAGGAACCTGATTCGGACATGGAAATACAAGAATCCAGGTGAGTTTCGAAAGGTTTTCTATTTTAAACTTCTTCTAAAAGCATTTTTATTAAGCGTTTTTTCTTACAGTCTCTGATAACCATTCTGGACAGTGTGCTTTCAAAACTATTCTATATTAAATGGTAGGAAGTGTTTTGATTCTTGGATAAATCAAATGGTGGTAAGTTTCAAATTCAATAAATTCAATGAAATTTAAAAATTTGTTAAAGTATTTCATTTAATGTTACTTTTTCTACATAGGTTTTGAGACTCCTTTTTTAAGCATTATTAATATTCTATTGATTAAGCAAATTAGCTAGGTATTATAGTAGAATATTTAGAATAGCGAATAATAATGTAATGTAATTTTGTAATAATTCATTAATTTGGCATTTGTGATTAATTGAAATAAAATTAGCAATATAAATCAGTAGTAATAAAATTGACAATTAGGTAGCAATTAGGAATCAATTGAATGCATATATTTGATTCTAAATATTAAATTTTTTGCAATCGGACATAACCTATTGATTACAATTTAGTAAATTATGCATATAAATTGTTACAATTAGTAAAAATGACATCAATCAGTAAGCTGTCAGATAAGAAAAATAGATATCAATAGGTTAATCCAAACAAGTAAATAAAAAAAAAACTGGATAGCAATAGGCCAATCCTATTGATATCCAGTTGCAAATAAATAGGTACCCTATTGATATCCTATTGATAACCTATATATACCCGATTTACGCCATTTTAAAGTTACCAATCGGGTACCCTGATAAAATAAATTAAAAAAAATTGGGAATCATCTAGGCCCCTATAGGATAGCCTAAATAATTCCCAATTTGGCAGCCTTCGACCTGTGTTAAAAAATAAAAATATCTCTATTTATCAAAAATATCTTATACAAATCTTAGGAAACATATCAAAAAAATTTTCTACCAGAGTTTAGAATTTTAAAATGGTTTATAAATTAAATATTTTAAAAACATTGTTATTGAAAAAATCTAAAAATCTGCTAATATATAATAAGCCAATTAGCAACCAATCGGTCATCAATCTGATATGGTTGATTGGTGACCTATTGAGTGATAACTGGTAAATTTCAACTGTACACCAATCAGTCATCAATCAGTCATATAACCGGTTGATAACCGATTTGGAATTCATACCTGATTGATGACTGATTGGAAGAATCAGTCATCAATAGGTAACCAACCAGTTTCCAATTGGTTACCAATCAGTCACATGACTGATTGGTGACTGGTTTAACCCATTCGACCTGTGTTAAAGGAAAAAACAAAAAAAAATATCAAACTGAATGATAACTATTGAATTATTACTTATTTATTCAAATTAAAAAATATGGCCAATTCGGCTAACCTAAATTTTTATATAGTTATCAATCAGGCATATGCCCTATTGATTACTAAATTTTGGCTAACCTATTAGTCTAATAGTTGTCAATAAGGCATTTGCCTGATTTATTAGCTTTTGACCTGTGTTTATCTGAATATTACTATAGAGTGTCTATACAAGTTTATTACTTATATAATATTAACCCTATGCAAATATATTTTATTCAAGATATTAATATAATAATGGTTAGTTGCTTAAAGCAAATTAATGTTACCAGGTTAGCAATAGAATTTTAACTTACAGAAGTTCATTCTTTAAGAGAGGAGTAATGTTGAAAAATATATGAAAATGATTAACTTGTGGTGTAGTAATAATTATTTTTAGAATGACGATCATTTTTGATTTTTCAGATTTTATTATAATTATTATAATTATTATATTTATTATTTTTATTATTTTTATTATTCTTATTTTTTAAAATCAAAAATTTTGTTTAAATTAATTATAAATATATATTTTTAAAAAAAGCTATGTAATTTATTAAAAACGTTTTCAAATATGATAATGACTTAGTATCAGTTAAATGAACGAAGCATATCATCACTTTATTACTATTAATCAGGTGATCTAGCAGTAATGCAGTTGCCGCATCTGTGACCTTATCTTATTAAATATCAAATAGTATATTTGATATTTTATTAAGGTTACAATCTAATTATACTTTTTATATATTATTACTGTATAGTAATAGCATGCCTTTGCTAACAACCTAAAATTTTTTAAATGTATTGTAAAATTATTGTCACAATATATTGTTTACAAACCATGATAAGATACTTGTTATTGGGTTTGAAGGGACATCGTACAATAGTTAGTATAACGTCAATTGTAATATTAATTTATTGATATGTAGTAAGATTGATTACAAAAATAAATAGTGGCAAACCATTGTAAGATTAATTGTAAAATGGAAATTGTAATAGATCGTAAGATAAATATTGAAAATTTATTATAAAACGATTTGTACAAGACTTTTATACATGTATTGTAAATTTAAATAATAAAAATAAGTTGTGTAATTAATTATAAGATACTGTATATATGTGTGTAATGAATAGAATACTAAGACAATTTAAGAATCATAAACTCTCGTAGCCACGCTCAATTAAGGCAATGTATTACTAGACCTACGCTAAAGTTGACTTTAGCAAGGCTTTCTTTGTGAATTAAAGAAATTTCATACACCTTGCCAGCTGGTGGGAAAACTTATGATTTTAACCTCAAACCCCAAATCCCCAAACATCTAGAGACTTAGACCATCTAAAAAAAAAAGAGGAAATTAAAATGTTGTGAAATATTTCATTGAAATGCATAATTAGAACAGGGTCTCACCAAATTTTCCACGTGTTCAAACCAACCAACTGAAAAGGAAAGATGATGAATGTTAGTGACTATTCACTAAAAGAAAAAATTTGAAGAAAAAAGTTAGATAACTTACAAAGTTCGTGTTTAAAGGAGCCAGTTATCTAAAAAAAAAGAAAAAAGATGGAAAGTTAATACTTGTTTGTTAAAGTAAATAACTTGGTAAAAAAAAAATATCTTACCAAAATTCTGCATCTATATATCCAAAGAATCAAAGATCCATCTCATTAATAGGTTAGCATTTCATTAAAATAAACACATCGTAATCTGCATCTCCAAAGATACCCAAAGAAGAAACCATCTAAAAAAGAGAAAAAACAAAATGTTAGCAAATGGTTTGTTAAAAAAATAATTAAAAAATAACCATTTTCTACCAAATTCCCACGCGTCCAAGAATCTATCTAAAAAAGAGGAAATTGAAATGTCAGTATTATGTTTTAATAAAAAATAATTAAGTACTAAACATTATTTTTTTTAACTTACTTCAAACACATGTTTAATTGCTAAAACCTTTGTTAAGAAAGAAAAAACTTGTAGGGAAAATATCAAGTCCTAAAGAAATCCGCCTAAAAAAAGTAAAAATTGAAATGTTAGTAAATGTTTCGTTAAAAGAATAATTTAAAAGAAAATAAAATTCCTACCAAAATCCTATAAACTAGCCCAAAGACCAAAAACTGCGTACCTAGTTGTCTAAAAAAAAAGAAAAAAAGAACTAAGAAACTATTTAATAAAAACAATTGAAGAAAAAAATATGAATTTACTGAAATGTAGCGTTAGGAACTATTTAAATATAAAGAATATTTAAATGGAAAGTACAGGAAAAAAGGGCAGGAAGAGGGAAAGATAGGACAAAGGAAAGGACGAAAGAAAAGGAAACGAAAAAGGACAAGAGAAGTAAAATGATAAAGTTAAGTAGAAGTTAAAAAAAAAGTTGATCGTCGTATTTATTAATTTTAATCATGTGATGTGATACATGTGATTCTACAGAAAATATGGATGATAGATATAGCTGAAGTTCTTACAAGTTCCTACAAAACAAAACCTAAAAAAAAGAAAACAAAATGTCAGAAATATTTCATTATTTGATTTAAAGTAAGAAAAAAAAATCCCTCAGTTCTTCTTACTGAATTCTCACTGACTTTCTTACGCATCTGAGTATTTCAAGGAACCGATCATCTACAAAACAAAAAAAAAATGAAATATTAGTGATCGTTTCATTAAAAAAAATAAAAATAAAAATCTCCTTATAGAATTTTTCATGCATCCAAGTACCTTAAAGAATTGGTCGTCTATAAAAATGAAAAAAATGAAATGTTAGAAACGTTTCATTAAAGAATTATTTATTTAAAGAATAGAATTCTTCATATTGAATTTTCCACGTGTTCAAATAACTTAAGAACCAGCTTTTACAAAATGAAAAAAAATTGAAACGTTAGAAATGTCTCATTTAAAGAAATAAATTTAAATTAATAATTCTTGTAATCTCCTACCAAATTCTGTGTCTAAAAAAAGATTAAAATCAAAATGTTAAAAAAGAATATTTTCAGATTTCATTACTATGCATTCCGAAGACCTCGACTAAAAAAAAAATTTAAGTCCAAGTCCTCCTACTAAAATTTCACGCGTTTAAAGGCCTGGCTATCTAAAAAAATAAAATAGATAGTATTGTAAAATAAATAATTATGAAAATTCTTCCCACCATATTCCTACACGTTTAAGTACCTATCATAGAATAAAGTCGTCTAAAAAATCAAGAAACAAGCCATTAAAATTCATTCATTAAAATAAAACAAAGAAAAAATCTTGATAAACTTACCATATGTCACGTCCAGAAACATTTCATTATCTTGCATGATGTGCTTTTCAACTTTTTTTTTAAATCAAGTACAAGTGGAAGGAAAATAGGAAATAATAAGGAAATAGAGAAATGGAAGTAGGAGAGAAATGGAAAATGGAAAAAAAGAAAAGAGAAAATTTTTGCTGAAAAAATAAATTAACAGATAAGCGATAAGCTTCGTTAAAATGAATAAAAATTAAAAAAGTTTAAAAAAAGATTTGTGGAAAAAATAATTTAATTAATTTTTTTTACTTTTTTTCTCATTTTTTTGTTAACAGAGTGGTTTACGAAGAGTTGGACATGTATTTTCAATTATATGTTGCTTTGGTATTTTTTTTTTTTTTATTTTTTACAAAAGAAAAAAAAATGAAAAAAAATAACGTGAGAAAAAAACTAATTACCAAATGTAGTTTATTTAGTTTGTGTGGTTTGTGTAATTTTGAAAATCAAATGACTATATTTATAAACAATTATATTTATTAACAATTATATGTATTATTAATATGATTGGTTGTTAAAGTGACTGCGATATAAAAATAGTCTAAATTAGTTTAATAATTTTATAAAGTCTATTAAATTTGCCTTGTTAAAAATTTTTTTTATTTTTTTTTTTTTACTCCCTACTTTTATAACTTTACATTTGTTTTTCTAACAATGGCAAGAATAACTCGTTCAAAATCATACAACAGTAACAAAACAAACAATACTATAAGCAAAAATAATACCACGCATAAGCATTAAAGAACATCAAACAGTAGTGAATCCAGTAAGATATTAATTTATTAATTTCTTTTTCATGATTTTATAAGAAGAAATGATCTAACTTTAATAACCTGAGCAGAAAAAAAAAGAAAATTCGTCCAACCCATCTGGAAAGTTTTGATGATACAGATGATGATATACGCAACAACCAACTTGATGATCCACTAGTTGTTCCTCTTGATAAGTTTATTATAGATATTAATACTCCTCATAACAGTACCTCTTTTAATAATGAATCTCTTGAAGAATCGGACAAATCACCTAAATATGCCAAGTGTAGAAAGTTTAGAATCATTTGTAAATGATACTGTAATTTATCAATGCCTTAAAAATCTGATTGCACAAGTTTCTGAAGAGTGGTGGGATAATGATAAGGATGCTGTCAATGCATTCAGATTGTTAATTGCCAAATGCATCAAAATTCATATGGTCAACATTTTAAAATGTGTAGATGAACCACTTCTTACAAATGCTCCAGCTTTAAATGAGGTCAAGACACTTGATTATATTACACGTGATTTCACACTCCCTCATCATGATCAAACCAATTTCGCCAATGAAATAAATTTTAATACTCTGGAAGCTTCTACAAGCTATAGGAATGGACGTGGATGCGGATGTGGACGTGGATGTGGATATATTTATGGACATGAACGTGGAGGATTTAGCAGAAAACATTGAAATAACTCGTATTCACTGCTATGTCAGTTTTCTATGTATTTCATGATGTAATTCATGATGTAATATAATTTAATACTTGAAAAATCGCAGGTATTTAATGCTACTGCATACTGTGCATAAAAATTTGAATTTAATTATGATTCAAACATTGTATTAAAAAATTTTATACTATTAGTGTAAAAAGTAAGAAAGAGTGTGTGAAAAGTTAGTAAAGAATATTTTAGTCTGACCGCCAGCGGATAAGTGAATGAAACACTAACAGTATGATGTTAGGAACCTTCTTAATGAACCAAATTAAGGAGAGGTAATTCATCATATTAAAGTGCGTGGTTAATCAGGTTAAAATACTTACTAATTAGCTGTTAATGAAAAATAACAACATAGTAGTTATATGGTTAATGTATGACAAATCATTGTAATATATATTGTAATGTATGAGTAAAAAATATTGTTTAAAATCGTAAGATGATTTATTAAAATATAATTGTGGCTATATAAATTACAAGTGTTTGTGTATTAATATATACTTGACAATTTATAGTCTAAAACTATTGTACAATTCATTATAGAATTTAAATATATTGTACAATACTTGTACAAGTATCGTACAATACATTATGTAAAATTTTAGTTGTTAGCAAAGTGTGTATAGAAATAGCATGATCTTGTTTAACTGATACAATAACTAGTAGGAATTGGTCAAAAGCAAGATATCAAAATGCAATTGGAAATTAAAACAACACCAATAAAATTTTTGAAAGAAATAATTTAATGATACAATTTATTTACAATAATGATTTATCTTAAACTCCTATATTTTTGAAAAAAAAAAATTCTAGAATAGAAGAATCTAATGTTAATAATCCTAACTACAGTTATATTCAGTAACTTTGATATACTGGAAAGAAAATTACATTACTTATATTATTAGCCAGACACAATATACAAAATAAGTTTTGATTTTCTTTTTTCTTTTTGCTTTGTGTCATTATTTCATCTTTATTTTTCTTTAAGCCATGATAATTAAGTTTATATTTATGTAATTGAATTTTTGCTCTGATAGAATTATATATATATATATATTAAACAAATTTAAGTTTGCAAAATTATAATTGAACTGATAACTAGTGCTTTGATCTGGATGAAATCCGTCATCTGGATTACACAAAAAAAAATCCGGATTTCATCTGGATCAATCCAGATTGTGAATCCGGTTTGGTAATCTGGATGAAATCCGGAATCTGGATCAAATCACATAAATTTTTTATTAAATGATGATATTTTCGTCATTTTACATATTGCTAGGTGTATCAAACCTCTAGCACTTCAACTTTGACCAAAAATTCGTAATTTTGGCCAATTTTTATGATTTTCTTAACTCGTCCCGTTTTGGCCGGCATTATGCATTTTTGGCCGGAATTAAGAATTTAACTATGTGAAGGTGTTAAATATGCGGAAATAACGTCATTGACGTTAAAGTTTTATAATTTTAACGTTCAGGAAACATTTATTTCTGTGAATTTAACGTCTCTGACATTAAATTTCATTCATTTTAGCGTCAGAGATGTTATTTCGTGGATTTAACGAGTATTTAACATTTCTAACGTTAAAATTTGACGCCGAAGACCTTTTTTCCACAGATTTAACATCTTCGATGTTTACCCTAGTGTTTAATACACTTTAATATAAGAAATTTGCTTAAATTTTTTTTTTTATATTTATTTCCGTCCAGATCCTGGTTCAAACCGGATATTTGTCATCCAGATTATAAACTGGATGAAAAACTGCGGATTTCGGATATCCGAAAAAAAAAAAATCCGGATCAATCCGGATTGATCCAGATGCACTACTGATAACAATAAAATTAATGATATTATGGCAAGCAAAAGTTTTTTTTATAATTGATAAAGTAATAAAGGAGAATTTTCAGGCTATGATAAAATAATAAAAAGTTAAAGAAAATAGTAATTTGCAATTGTTGTGAATTAGGAAACTACTAGTTATATGATAACCTTTTCCCTAAGGTTCTCAATGAAGTTTTAATTGATTGTGAGGGAAGTTTAGGTGATATTCAGCATAACAGCAACCTTTTAACTCTCATATTTGTAAAAAAGAAATTAGAAGAAAACACAAAAAGCAATCCATTTTCAAATATTGAAGCATTAGAATAAAGAATTTGATATGTATTTTTTAATTTTAATGTTTTTGTATATTTACATGATATGTATTATAACAAAGATACATGAGGAATAAGAAATAAGCAATTATTTAATATTATCAATGAAATCAGCATTTTATTAAAATTGGATATCAAATATTGGATAAATTTAATTTTATTATTACGATTTGAAAGAAAATATACCAATTTTTTCCTTATTAAGGGAAAATTGTTACTTAATAAATTGGGAATAAAAAATTCCTGGTTGATGGAAAGGTTCATAAATACATTGTAATACTTTTGTATTAACAATTTTATTACATTATTTATTTATAATTTATGTATTGTCTACTTAATAATCATTTTTTTTGTGTAAAAAACTGATTAAATTCTGTTGGTGAAATAGCAAGTTGGTAATTTTATATCTGTAAAATAATATTTCAAACTTTCAATAAAATGAACTCAGGTAATTTTTCATGTTAGCAAACAAAGTTGCTAAATAATGTTGGTTAATTTTATTTATATTGTTGAAACTGTGCTATAACTAAATAATATCACTTATTATCAGTTTTTATTAATTAATTTTTATTCCAACCATAAAATTCACTATTAACTGATTATTAACAAGCTATCTTAAAAATCATTTTAAAAATAAGATGTCATAAACATTTCTAATAACTATGAATCTAGCTTTTAATAATAATGCTTTAAAGTTTAAACAATTATATATTGATAATTATTTTGATTGTTTTGATATTATTATGATATTTAATTGTTTTATAAGTATGATATCAGTAATATTATTAAAATGAGTATTATTTTTATATATCAGACTTTTTTTATTAGTTATAAATATTTTAAGTTTATAATAATAATAACATATAATTGGAATTAAATTATTTCTTATATTGTTCCAATTATTTGATTCATAATATGTGTAATTTAAAGTTTTTATAAAATAGTACAATCAAATACAATTTTGTCTGAATTTGAAAACAAGAAGAAATAGAAGTTTTTTTAAAAGATTAGCAATGATAGTACAACTGAACTTTAGTAAATAATTTTAAGAGGTATTTAATTGTTATTATAATTTTTATAAGGAAATAATTAAAAAAATAATACATTTAATTGATGCAAATTTTAAACTTGAATTTTCTAGACAAATTGAAAAAAAGAACAAAAACTGAATATAAATAAATACCATTCTAATAGTTACCCTTTATTGTAAAATTTATAAAAATACATAATATAAATATCATTACTTAACAGATAAACCAAAAATAATAATTAAACTTCAACTATATATTCCAAACACTCAGAATTTTCTTTAACTAAAATTTCAGTAATGTTGCGACTTGTATAATAAGCTTGTGAATGAAGTTGTACGATAGTAGAAACATTAGTTTGTTCTTGTGCTAAAGCATCATTAGCTTTTACAAATTCCAACATCTCATAATATAATTTGATATTAACATCAGGTACATCATACTTACAATTTCCATCCTTATTTATTTCGTAAAATTTACTAACACATCTAATCCATCCAGATATTTCATGTTCAAGCTCAGTTATAGTTGGTCTATTAGAAGGATTTGAATCCCAACATCTTTTCATTAAATCTACATAACATTTGGAGTATTTTTTTTAATTTCAGGACGTTCACTTTTGCAAATATCATAGATAAGTTGATGATCATGTGCTATATCATTAAATGGAGGAATACCAGATGTAAATTCCCACATTATAATTGAAAAACTGTAAATATCACTTGCTTGAGTGTAAGGTTTTCTTCTTAATACTTCAGGTGCCATATAAGGTATGACCCCATAAATTTCATTATCTTTTTTATCAGAAGTTTGTAAATCACTTATAGGTTTACATAATCCCAAGTCAATAATAAATAATTCATTATGATTATCTGACATTAAAATATTACCATCATGAAGATCACCATGAATTAAATCTGATTCATGAATTACTTTAAGTTCTAATATAATTTTTTTTAATAATTGTAATTTGCCTTGCCATTTAAGTTTAATTATATCAGATAAACATTTTCTTAAATTTCCTTTTTTCACATAACTCATTACTATTATATAATTTAAATTATCTGGATCTTGAGTAATTCCAAAAATTTGAATAAATTTTGAAAATGAATTTTTCTGACAGTTATAATGATATTTCCACTAGTAAATATATATAAATTATAAAAAAATTTAATTATAATACAAAAAAAAAAAACTTGGTTATTAAATATACTATAAATACATTACCTCATCCAAAAATTTATCATCAATGCTTAATGAATTATTAAATATTTTAAGAATAACATCATAACCTGTTTGAAAGATCCATCTATTCCATTGTTGTTTATCAAAATTCCAACTATTAATAGGACCATCTAACCAAATAGCTTTATGGATTTTACTAAATCCTCCCTTATCATAATAATTAATATTTGATAATTTATTATAAGGTATCCATTCCAAAACTTCATAATTACTTTTAGCATTTAATTGTGCTTCTTGAATAAATATATCAATATATTTATTTTTACTAGTCCATTTTGAAAAATCTTGTTGAAATTGTTTGGAATTACATTGTTGGCACCATTGGTAATTAGTATATGGTTGTTTGCATTTATTACAAAATTCATTTTTAAAACTAATTTTATTATTTTCTACTGTTTTTTGATACCAATAAAAGGCTTTCTCCTGATTCTCCTCCGTGCCCTTCCCATTTTTGTAACAAATGGCCAAATTATTCATTGCCACTATATTACCACCCTCTGCTGCTTTCTGATACCAGTGAAAGGCTTTCTCCAGATCCTTCTCTGTACCCTCCTCATTCTCATAACAAACAGCCAAATCATTCATCGCCACTATATCACCACTCTCTGCTGCTTTATGAAACCAGTGAAAGGCTTTCTCCAGATCCTTTTCTGTGCCATTTCCATTCTTATAAAAAACAGCCAAACTATTCATTACTATTAAATTACCACCTTCTGCCGCTTTTTGACACCAGTAAAAGACTTTTTCCAGATTCTTCTCTGTACCCTTTCCATTCTCATAACAAACAGCCAAATTATTCATTGCCATTACATCACCACACTCTGCCGCTTTCTGATGCCAATGAAAGGCTTTTTTCAGATCCTTCTCTGTGCCCTCCCCATTCTCATAACAAACAGTCAAAACACTCATCGCTATTAAATCACCACCTTCTGCTGCTTTTTGATACCAGTGAAAGGCTTTCTTCAGATCCTTCTCTATACCCTTTCCAAATTTATAACAAGAAGCCAAATTATTTATTGCCACTACATTACCACTCTCTGCCGCTTTCTGATACCAGTGAAAGGTTTTCTCTAGATTCTTCTTTATACCATCCCCATTCTCGTAACAAATGGCCAAATTATTCATTGCTACTATATTACCACCCTCTGCCGCTTTCTGATACCAGTGAAAGGCTTTTTCCAGATCTTTCTCTGTGCCCTTTCCATTCTTATAATAAACAGCCAAATTATTCATTGCTATTACATTACCACTTTTTGCTGCTTTCTGATACCAGTGAAAGGCTTTCTTCAGATCCTTCTCTGTGCCTTTCCCATTAGTGTAACAAATGGCCAAATTATTCATTGCCACTTCATTACCACCCTCTGCTGCTTTCTTATACCAGTAAAAGGCTTTCTCCAGATCCTTGTCTGTACCCTTTCCATTTTCATAACAAACGGCCAAATTATTCATCCCCATTATATAACCACCCTCTGCCGCTTTCTGATACCAGTGAAAGGCTTCCTTTAAATCCTTTTTTATACCCTTCCCATTCTCATAATAAACAGCCAAATTATTCATTGCCACTACATTACCACCCTCTGCTGCTTTCTGATACCAGTAAAAGGCTTTCTCCAAATCCTTCTCTGTACCCTCTCCATTCTCATAACAAACAGCCAAATTATACATCACTATTACATATCCACTCTCTGCCGCTTTTTGATACCAGTAAAAGGCTTTCTTCAGATTCTTTTCTATGCCCTTTCCATTCTCATAACAAATGGCCAAATTATTTATTGCTACTACATAACCACTCTCTGCTGCTTTCTGATACCAGTGAAAGGCTTTCTCCAGATCCTTCTCTGTGCCCTTTCCATTCTCGTAACAAATGGCCAAATTATTCATTGCTACTATATAACCACCCTCTGCTACTTTCTGATACCAGTGAAAGGCTTTTTCCAGATCTTTCACTGTACCCTCCCCATTTTCATAACAAATAGCCAAATTATTCATCGCTACTACATTACCACCCTCTGCTGCTTTATGATGCCAGTGAAAGGCTTTTTTCAGATCCTTCTCTATGCCCTCCCCAATCTCATAACAAATAGCCAAATTACTCATCGCTATTACATAACCACCTTCTGTCGCTTTCTGATACCAGTGAAAGGCTTTTTCTAGATCCTTCTCTGTACCCTTCCCATATTTATAACAAGCAGCCAAATTATTCATTGCTACTACATTACCACCCTCTGCTGCTTTCTGATACCAGTGAAAGGCTTTTTCCAGATCCTTCTCTGTGCCCTTCCCATTCTCATAACAAATGGCCAAATTATTCATTGCCACTACATTACCACTCTCTGCTGCTTTCTGATACCAGTGAAAGGCTTTTTCCAGATCCTTCTCTGTGCCCTTTCCATTCTCATAACAAATGGCCAAATTATTCATCACCATTACATAACCACTCTCTGCCGCTTTCTGATACCAGTGAAAGGCTTTCTCCAGATCCTTCTTTATATCCTTCCAATTCTCGTAACAAACAGCCAAATTATTCATTGCCACTACATTACCACCCTCTGCCGCTTTCTGATACCAGTGAAAGGCTTTCTCCAGATCCTTTTCTGTGCCCTCCCCATCCTCATAACAAACGGCCAAATTATTCATCGCCACTACATAACCACCCTCTGCCGCTTTCTGATACCAGTGAAAGGCTTTCTCCAGATCCTTTTCTGTGCCCTTCCCATTCTCATAACAAACGGCCAAATTATTCATCACCACTACATATCCACTCTCTGCCGCTTTTTGATACCAGTGAAAGGCTTTCTTCAGATTCTTTTCTATGCCCTTTCCATTCTCGTAACAAATGGCCAAATTATTTATTGCTACTACATAACCACTCTCTGCCGCTTTTTGATACCAGTGAAAGGCTTTCTTCAGATCCTTCTCTATCATATCCTTCCCATTCTCATAACAAACAGCCAAATTATTCATCGCCACTACATTACCACCCTCTGCCGCTTTCTGATACCAATGAAAGGCTTTTTCCAGATCATTCTCTGTGCCCTCCCCATCCTCATAACAAACGGCCAAATTATTCATCGCCACTACATAGCCACCCTCTGCCGCTTTCTGATACCAGTAAAAGGCTTTTTCCAGATCCTTTTCTATGCCCTTTCCATTCTCGTAACAAACGGCCAAATTATTCATCACCACTACATCACCACCCTATACCACTTTCTGATACCAGTGAAAGGCTTTCTCCAGATCCTCTTTTATATTATTACTTGACATTTTTTAATTATAAGTAATGAAAAAGCATTATAAAATTTGATGCAAATATTTATGTTATGGCATATGTAAAATGTTACACATGCAAATAAACAACAAGCATTTATATGAACTTTAATGAGCTGATCAAGTGTAACGAACAGTTTTATTTAAATTAACTTAATTTGGTTAAAATAAAATCCGATCACGTCTAAATATTTTGGGACCCCTCTGTATTTCGAAATACTCTAAAAAATAAGGTCTAAATTCTAAAATAATAAATAAAAGCAAATACATTTTGTTATATTAAAATATATAAAACTGAAATAGGAGTCAACAATTTTTGATTTTACATATTAATGATGTAATTTGTTTATTGAAATTTTTATTTTACATATTTATGGTAAAAAATATTTTTTTGTATTAAATATGTATTTGAAATACCGCAAGTTTTGTTAAATTTATTGTCGGTAATGTGAATATTTCTTATGCTTTAAATGAAAAACTAATGAACTCTTTATTAGAACAGAAAATAATACGTCTTATATGCATTTTTGTATATTCTGTAGATTCTGTATCACAATTCCGCGTTTTTAGCATTTTTTTTGAAAAATTTATATATACGGAATTTATACTGAATTTTTTAAAATGTGATACAACCGCATAAATTACAGGGCACGATGTTTTAATCGTACTACCGTATAGCACTACCTAAAATACCAGAAATATTTAATATATGAAAATTTAAATTCCATTTGAAATAGTGGTTAAATATTCTGATTTAGAAAATAAAAGATTTACATAATTATATTGAGACGGGTATTTTATATGGGGGGTACGCCGAAATGAGGATACCTAAGACAGTGCTATACGATACATCTAATTCTGTCTTTTTTTTTATTTTCTAACTTCATTATTTTTATCTTTATATTGCAACTTTGCGCTTATTTTGTTTTACCTCCTTTTTTATTTCTATCCAATTCTTTAATTTTTTTTTTTGTCCTTTTTTTTAATAATTCTTTTTTTTTTTCATTTTTCACATTTATTTATTTTTAAAGTTCTCTCTTCCTCCCGTTCTGTTTTTTAAAAAAAAATAAAAATTTTTTCTATTCTCACTATTTTTTTTTTTTTCTATTTTTTTTTTTAAAAAAAAAAAAATTTCCTTTCGATTCCCTTCTTTTACAAATATTTTTTTCTTTTATTTTTCATTTGTTTTTAAAAATTCTGTTTTTTAAAGTCACTCCTCTTTTTTTTTTTTTTTTTTTTTTGAAAAAAACATTATTTCCCCCTTCCTTTTTATTTAAAATCTCTGTTTGAGTTTGCATTCTTTTTTTTGTAACATGAACTTATTGAACGATTAAATAAGATGTGTGCATTATGTATTTTTTAATTAAAAAACATTCTAACGTTTCTTTATATATTTCTTTCTTAAACGAACCAGACTTGAAATAAGTAAGAGGAGGGAATTCCTTTTTTAATATTAAATATTACATCTTTTTTTACTCTTCTTTTTTCTTAAACAAACTCAGATTTCTTTATAAGGTATAGACTCCCGAACTTGGAAAACCCAGTCTAATGTAATAACGCAAATGGAAAAGTTTAATTTTACGTCCAAATGCGAATTTGTTTGCATTTATTTAAGAGAAACCATTTTCAACAATTGATTTACAATAGTTCCATGATAAAAAACTCCAATTAAATTCTATTTATTATTAACACAAATGTTATCTTCATATTTATTAAGAGCATTAAGACATTAAGGGTAATTATTCTTAGCTACAAGAACATTTATATTTGAAATTTCTTCTCATAAAAATTATTTTATCATCATTTACATTCAAAAAGTATAATCCGAGTGAATGAATAATGATCTGTAAATATCGTCATCTCCTCTTAATACAATTTTAAATACAAAGTGGCTTTACCCTCAACTAATTTACTGTCAAAAATTAATCTTTACTGACCTAGTGGTGTGTTTTCTTTATTTATTACGTATCTGAGCTTTAAGGCAACTTGTTGACCTTCCATTTCGATTCATACTCTTGGTATTGCATTGCACTCCATCACCATTCACCATTCACCATTGATGAAGATCAAGATTTAATTGAATATAAGTGTTTCCTTAATCGTCATAAGAAATAATATTACTATTCATTATAGCCGTACTTAATACTTCAGTTATGAATGAATTTAAACATTTTCTTGATTTTCTTTTAAAAAAAAAAAGAAATTTCAACGAATAAACAGATATTTTTATTTTATATGAAAGAAAAAAAAAAGGAAGAAATACGATGAATATCTTTTATATAAATATTTTATTTATATAATATTTTATCCCATTTTAAAATTGCTTGATCACAAATACTAAATATTTGTTTATGTTTATTTACGTAAAATAAAAACGGTTCTATTAAATAATTGTATTATTATTTTTTTTTTTAGGTTGTAAATATGTCTTTGTCACACTCTAACTAGAGGTGCAAAGTTAATTGACGTAACTAGTTGATATAATAAATCTGGATACAACGAAACTGAATATATTATAATTTATAAATCCGGATATAAAAAATAAATCTGGAACGAAACTTTGAAATTTTCGTTTTATGCGATAAGTCATGGATGGCGCTATCCAAAGTTTTAGACTTGTGAAAATGAATCAGGAAAAAAAAATGCGCGATTTGTAAAACTTAAGAAAGTACATTATTTTCGTGGCTGAATTGGAAATTTTTTTTGCTTTAGAGGTACATTAACAGTTAATTATTATTCAATACCAAATATATTTCGGGTAAATGGTAAAGCTATAACTTAGCAGATTGTAAAAACCTTTTATTAATAATTTTATTTAATATTATTCTAATATTAACAGTTAAATCAACATAAAGAGTAATAAAAAATAGAATTAATAGAATCATCCTAAATAGTTTTATATTATACTTCAGTATTTATCATTAATCTTCCATAAATTGAATAAACGTCTCGCAAAATGCAACACATAATTAATAACTCTTGATATTCTTTACTTCTTCATTCTTTGTTTTTCTTTCCTTTTTTTTATATCGGTATATTTAGCTAGATGAAATGGTAATGGTACAAAAATTAGATTAAAATTTCAGCAACCAAATATGCACATCGCCATATCATTTTTTTTACAACTTACGTCGAGGTTCCACAATAAGTTCGTATATGTTTCCATTCCTCACATCCCATGCTATTCGACCTTTCCCTGTCGTTGAACGTTTTGAAATTTCTTCTCACACCATTTGACATTCATCATCCCATAAAAAAACGTGACCAAAACAGTCTAAAAAGACCATTCCAGAATAAGTCTCCCCGATAATTATTATATGAATAAAGCCAAATTCTGCGACACTATTTATATAATCGCATAATTATCATTCTCGAGTATTCCATAGCCAATCAATTTTCTAACAATAATAGATCGACCAGTTTTCTCAAACTCATCAACTAATATAGATGAATAGCTGCTATGCGCCAACGTTCAGGAAAACAGAGTAAGAACTGGAACATTGGGAAAAAAAAATGTCAGTGAATCATACTAACAAAATAATTGAGAAAATACGTAATCAAATTTCATTAATACTTTTTAAAATAAATTAGTGAATCATGACATGTTGACGCTCTACCCTATAAAAAATAAATGTCCGGAAAATGTTATCAAAAATGTCTGGAAAATGTCCAGAATAAATCTGATGTGTCCGGAAAATGTCCACTTTTTTTGGTACATGTCTGACACACTTCTGATACTTAAAATTTTGACATGTCCTAACTTTGTCCAGAATTCGTCCAGTATTTGTTCGGTATAAAATTTTGGACAAATTCTGGACAGTTAAACCTGGACAAATTCTGGACATAGTAAAAAACCAGATAGACAAATTCCGGACATGAAAAAGTTCAGGACAAATTCTGGATACTATTTCCAAAAAAGGATAAATTAATTTTGTAAAAAAATGCAAAAATCACAAAACTGACATTCAAAATCTTTTCTGTCATACTAATTAAAATTGCAGAGCAGGCAAAAATACTATATATCTATGATATAAAAATTTTGGGTTAAGGAATAATAATGATCATCTATCCATTGATCATCTTTTGTGGCAAAATTTTACGAAAATACATTTCTGGACAATTTCAGGACAAATTCCTAATATCCCGGAAATGCAGTGTTTTCGGAACAGTTTCCGGACACACAGTGTCCAGAATTTCCGGACAATTATTTAGACAATTTTTCCGGACATTTTCTGGACATTATCCGGACACTTATTTTTTATAGGGCTACATAGTGTTTGATATATTGTATATGATTTGCTAGGCTAACGAATTTGATTGATCCATACTTAGAAAATCAACATTGAAAATCTAATTTTAATTATTATAGTATCTACGAAAATTTACGTATACATAAGACCCTGAAATATACATAAAAAGGTCAGATTTGAGTTTCCAGTTAAAAAAAATTGGGAAAACCTTTCTTTTTTTAGATAATTTCTGGTGAAAACCTATTACCGGTTTTGGATAATGACCAAAATTATCATAACACTGGCCCTTAAAAAATGTGTACAGCTAATAGTAAAATTTTTTTGGCTGCCTTTGACCTTTTTATATATATTTCGGGTCTTGTATACATATCTACTATAATGAATTTAATATTGATAATATTCTAAAAAATTTAACAATGGAATTAGTAATCATTTTTCTTAAACGTTCAAATTTAATCTGAGTTACACGAGTTAAACTATACCAGGGTCAAGTTAAGGTGAATATGAGACCGAATAAATTACTTTCTTGCAGATCGGCTCGAATATACTCTTAAAGCTTGACCCGACTTGATCTGGTGGGCGCACTAGTAACAATAATGAAAACTTATAAGCAAGAAAAACTGTATAATATTATGGGAGATAACGCTCAATTTCAGCAAGTGCGATTACATAGAAAGATATAGAAAAAGCATAAGAAAATCCTGACGAATACGTAAGAACTACCGCTACAATAGTGTAAAATGGTATAAGCGTAAAAAAAAAAAATTTTTTTTTTATACTAGCCATTAAACCCGTTGCTCTGCAACGTCATTACGTCACATAAATATATACATGATGTTATCAGTACGACAGTTAAGTCTAAAGTCTATAAACGTGATTTTTTATGCAGTTTACTCTACGAAGTGCTCCGCATGAGCCGGCTCGAGTCGAGCTGCAATCTAGCTCAGCTCAGCTCACTTTAGCTCGAGCTGGCTCAAGCTTTATTATCAGAAAAACATTTCGCAACGTTTTTCATTAAAACGATTAAAAAAAAGTTGCGAAATGTTTTTTTTTTAATTAAAATAATGCTGAAAAATGTATCACAACAGTTTTCATTAAAGCAATTAAAAAAAACGTTGCGAAACGCTTTTTTTAATTAAATTAATGTTGAAAACGTTTTCACAACGTATTTCACTAAAACAATTAATTTTTTAATTAAATTAATATTAACATTGAAAAATGTTTTCGCAACGTTTTTCATTAAAATAATTAAAAAAAATGTTACGAAACATTTTTTTTAATCAAGCTAATGCTGAAAAACGTTTCACAACAGTTTTCATTAAAGCGATTAAAAAAAACGTTGTGAAACATTTTTTTTTAATTAAATTAATATTAACATTGAAACCTGTTTTCGCAATGGTTTTCATTAAGACAATTAAAAAAAATGTTGCGAAACGTTTTTTTTTAATTAAAATAATATTGAAAAAAGACTTCGCAACGTTTTTCACTAAAACAATTAAAAAAATGTTGCGAAATGTTTTAATTATTAAAAGTATGATAGATCGAGCTGGCTTGCGAGGCAGCTCGAGCTTTTCAAGCTGAGCCTCATTACCGGCTCAGCTCGGCTCGCCGAGCTCAATAACTGGCTTGAGCTTTTTCAAGCTGGATCGCGAGCCATCAAGCCATTTTAAACATGGCTCAGCTTGGCTCAGCTTGAAAAGCTTAGCTGCAGAGCTTTAACTCTATGTTATGGTTTATACTACATTTGATATATTTGTTTATTACTATTACTATTTATAACATAGTTCAAAAACATAAAATTTTTATATGGTTATAATTTATAATTACGGTTCTATAAATGCGATTTTATATAAACGTTACAGGTACACAAGTATAAATTCGTAGTCTAAACATTACAGATACACAGGTATAAATTGTAGTCTAAACGTTACGGTAACACAGGAAAACAATTATTATATAGTAGATAGATAGATAGATAGATAGATATAGTAGATTAACAATCAATCGTTGTTTGTGTAGCCTGTCCTCACATGATCTTTTTATAACGCCGGTAAAGATTTCTGAGAAAAGTTTAAAAGAATATTACATAATTTTGTATCATTGATTAAATTTCATGAAATTCCTTATGATAATTATTTAAACGAAGCTAAACCTTATCGTTATGAAATTATCTTAATGAAGAAATTTTACCGAGGAATTACAAGAAAGAATTTTAAGATTTATAACTTTTGACTGTCTTTCAAATATACGTTTGAAGTTATCCCTAATGAATTCATGAAAAGTATAAAAATAAATGAGTGGGTCATTATAAATTACAGATTTGGATATGAAGTTCTTCAAGTTGCAAAAAAGACAAAGAAGAATGTTAAATCATTTGATTGAGGAATATACATCTTTTATTGCTTTATATAATTTTATCGATACCTACTATCGTGATAATCGAGAAATTAAAAGGGTAATAAATCGATAAGTTTGAGTAAAAAACCTGTTTATACGATTTTTCGCTTTTGCCTTTTATATTTGCTTAATGATTATTAAAAATTTTGTTAAAAACATTTAGTCTGTAAAATAAATTATAATGATATTTATTCTAAAACGTATGATTATAATCATACATATAAAACCTAATTTTTTACTGAAAAGCATTTTACCAAACATAGTATGTTTTACAACACTTTACAATAATCATTAATATTTAATCGAACGATCGCTAACATGCAAAAATTACCGTGACAATTTATTGAACTTTGGAATTTCCTGAATAATGATCGGATAAAGTTTAGTTCTTATTAATAAAATTTTACTTGATAATTTATGTGAATACGATCAATTCGCGACCTTCCGTTCTATACTAGAACAAGAATATTAGTCCTCAACTCTATCATATCTGAAATAAATTGAATAAAATAAAAAGATTACAAATAGAATTTTCAGTTGCCAAAATTATAATAATCTTCACAATCGCCCATTCTGTTCTAATAACTACTTAATTTATTTGCCTAATAAAAACTATCTAGATTACTTTTATATAGGATAAATCATAAATCCTGAACCATAACTTTTGAGCTTTACCATCATTTTATATCATAAGTCGCTTTTGGTTTAATATGTTATAATAAAGTATAAATAATTTGTTAATCATTTTTATTTAGTCTGGCTAAACTCTTGTTAATTTAAAATGTAAAAAATTCTATAAATAAATATAAAGTATTAAATACAACTTCTATATTAATACATTATTTTTTAATAATTTGAAAAACTTCATAATCATCCGCTATAAAATGATTTGGTATGCCATTAATTTTAGGATAATCACTATAACTATTATTCGTAGTACTATACCAATAACCATTTCTATCAAAATATAAATCCCCATTACCAAATATTGGTCCACATAATGGATGATTTTTTATAGAAATTTGATTACCATTACTATAACTTACTCTTGCAGTTTTTATATCTTTCCTATCTTCAAATAAATATATAAAACTATCTCTTGTAGATTTCCATGAATCATTTGATTCCCATTGAAATGGATTATACCCTCCAACTATTTTTTCTGAATTGCTAATTTTAGCGATAAAAATAGTTTGACCTTTATAATCACATTTAGTATGAAATACTGTATGGTTATTACCATCTCTACTAGCACGATAAAGCAAATTAAACTGATAGGGAATATTCTTATTGTAAGATGAATTCTCTTTCTTATCAATCCAGCTAGACAAAATAGCAAAATATTGTTGATTAACTAAAGTTGAATCATAAATAAATTTTGATTGTCTAGGAAGCTGAACATTTGGTTTTCTATCAGGTGCAATATAGAATATCAATAGGTCATCAACTAAACCTTCTGGCAGTAATTTTTTTAAAGGAAATACTTTATCAAGAAAATCATTTGATGAAAGGTGATAAAACCTTACTAATGGGATAAATTCATGAAGAGTTCTTTCCATAACTATAATATCTTCATTATTCCATTTTGTGGTATCCTTTGAAATAGAAGGATTTTGAGCAAGACCCCATTTTAATAAACTGTTCCAAATAACAATTTCATGCAAACATAAGTCATCCTGTTTTAAAAGCAATTTCAATAAAGGTGCTTTTAAATTGATAAATTTATCAGAATTAAATAATACTTCAGGTTCTTCACAAATCCTTTTAAGGTAATAATTCCATAATTCTATAAATGATTCATGCTGATAAACTGTTTCAAGAATCTCCGTAGGATTTTGTTGCAAAAAACCTTCTTGATGTTTAACCAAATAATCTTGAATACAAGTTATTAAAGACTGAATATTAAGTTCATCCACTACGATTAAAAGATTTAACACTTCAGAACCTTGTAATTCTGTCAAATCAATTTTCGTACAATAAATAAATCTAAATAATATAAAAAAAGAAAATTACTAAATATAACTTGTTTGATAATATTATATTTTAATTTAATACCTTAAAACAATATTAAATAATTTAGGAGAAATATTAGGTTTTTTAAAAATAAATTTTCCATCTTGTTTCTTAGCCCATTCATTGGAGAGTGCTGTACAAAAATACTGAGACCTGGTACATAAAATAACTGAATGGGCGTGAAATTCTTTAATATTTTCATTGTCACCTGCATAAATAATAACATCATATCCCTTTTCTGTCATAAAAAGCTTTTCAAAGTCATTAACAAGCTCATGAGAATATTCAAAAGTCATTTTTTATAAACAAGCTTAAAGAGAGGTTAACGAATAATGGTTTTCTCGGAGAAAATAAACAGTAATATTTTACAATAGCTTGCCAAATTTATAAAGGATTTTGCATGATCAGCAAGCTATTTTCTTTTTTGTTACTAGACTTGAATTACAAGCATTGGTCTTACAAGCATTGGTCATGTGATTAATAGTATGACGTAATATATTAAATAATCAGCCGAAGTCGTGGAATCCCAGGTGATTTACTGTGATTAAACTGGGTCCAGATGATCGGCAACCAGGAATGCGGTTCCGGTTTTCGGCTAACTATACCATTATAAAAAAAAATGTATTTATTTAATATATATCAAATATCGATATGCTGAAGTACTTATATTATTTAATGATTTTGGATTTAATGTGATTTTACTTTAATTTTAAACAAACTGAAAATTTAATAATAAGTTGCTTGAATAATTATAATAATTAATTGATATATTTATAGTTAAATAACTGGATTGGAGCAAAATATTTATTTATTGTAAATAAATTTTTAAAATATTCAAAAATTCAAGAATTAACTTAAAATCAAGTATTAACCGGCAATAATTATTATTTTTAAAAAATTTAATATCATTTTATTTCCAATAGTACACTAAAGAGCCCTCTCTATAGAAATTGGCACAAATTTCACGCATTTTACATAATAATAAATATTATTAAATATATAATTGTATATTCAAGATTCTTTCCTTATTGTGAAAGACAAGTAGTCTTAATTGGAAGCAAAATATCAAAGAATAATTAATTCGTTGCTGTATTACCATTCACTTCATCTATCTAATTCTTTAATTGAAAGCTCATTTTCACCAAAATATCATCATTGAGTATAGTATTAGACTAATAAATTAAAGTTCTGAAAGGCAAAAGGATTCATGAATAACTGAAGATGTCTTGGAGAATCAAATTATTAGTTGTATAGTTTTTATGTTTCTATTAATAAATAAATTAACTATTTCATTTGTTTAATAATGTGAATCAGAGATTTTTGTTTGTTAACAATCATTATTTCCAATTAATGTGAATTTAAATTTAACTGGCTATAAAAATTATTATAATTAAACATAAAAATAATCATGCACAGTACTGCTTAACATATCTTGATTTATTTATAAACGTGAAATAGTTACACTCAATTATAATTCATTTTTTAATTAAATGATCACAAGGATTATTAATCATAAGGTTAGAAAATTATAATCACCAAGTTTTATTAATTTAAAAACATGGATTTATTGTATAAAAAATTTTTTCGAGCGTAAGTGATTTGAAATTGCGTTTTAGCATTCTGTACATACAACCCACCTGCTTTTTCTTGCCAAGTTTTCTACTAAATTAATGCAAGTTAATTATTAGATTATTTATACATTAACAAAAAATTTTCATAAATTTAAGCAATAATAGTTAAGAAAAATATAACCTTGAGAAAATTCACATATCTGATATAATACTTTTCAAAAATTAAATACATATTTTTCTTTATTGAAAAGCATATTAATGCATTTAGGTTTGTTGTTTGCCCAGGCCAATTTATTAGAATACACTATATAGATTATCTTAGTTAATAAAATTTATAACATAGAATTGCAATTTTGTTTTTTTTTTGATGATGTGAGATTTACATAGTTCATCGATTATATTATTTAGTTTATCGTTGGCGTGCACTTGTACTCTTGCTATTTGAAAATCATTCGCTTATTTTTATTTTTATTTTTACTTTTATTTTTATTTATATTTTTCTAGATGGCAACCTCATTAGGCAGAAGTACATTAAACACATACACAAAGTATATACTGTACATAGTCAAATATATGTACGAAAGAATTATCTGCTAAAAACAATGATATGATGATCAAAGTGTAAAAGAGGACACCCACAGTAACAAGAGACTAACTAAAAAAATAAAAACCTATAAGCAAACAGGCTTCTAAAGATTGTCGTAGCGCTTTATGCAAAAAAAAAGTTTAGTAGCAACTCTACCTCCCATAACTACTCCTGGTTAAGTTTTGTCAAAAGCAGTTTTAGCAGCTCCACTGTAGCACTATCACTACTATTGGAACGTGTCTTTTAAAGACTTTGACAACTACCCTAGCAACACCATGAGAAAAATGGTAGCCGGATTTATTGCCAGGTTACACGTGATCTGCACACGTGATCTGGATGATTAATTTGTTTCGATCAAAAAAAAAAAAAAAAAATGTTAAAAACTTATTACAAAAATAACTATAATATTACTACGATTTGCTTTCTTTTGCTATTTATTATCAATAAATTGCATATTTTACTATTTAATATTACGGTTATTATAATAATCAGTAAATTTTGTACTTGATTTTTGTAACAAATAACTATTCTCAGTACATTATATTATGATTAAAAACTTTCCAAGTTCTTAACATAGTTTGTCGATTTTTAACATTCTAATATCATCATTCATCCTCTAGAAATCATTATTATCAAAAATAACATATAGTTTCTGTTATATCTGAATAACTAATTAACATGTTAGGTATTCTGTTTGTATTTTTTATTGAACGTGATCTTTTAATATTATTTCAGCTTCTGCAACATTTTTTTTAGAATAATCCTCTTTTATTTAAAAATTCCAAACTTTCTTGATTACAATGTCATCTTTTACAAATGTTACTTTTTTGTTGATATGATATGTTAACGAACTTTTAAAAAATTTCAGAAAGGAGACATGTAGCGTAAAAGATTGATCAGATCAATAAAAAGTTTTACTTGACCAATATTTTTCTCTTATTTTCAATAAAACAATACTATTGTTTTGATATAAAAAAATAATTCTTTCAGCATTATATTGAGTATTGACTATAAAAGAGTATTCATCAATTTATTGATAATTAAATTGTGAAGGTAAAAGATATAAAAATATGTATAATTACCATATTTATTAATTCTTTTTCCTTCTATTTGATCTGTGATTAGTTTTACTAGTGTATCTCATGTATGTATCTTTGAATTATGTATTGCATATCCTGATATGTTTTACTTTTGATTATGATTTATTGTTTAGATGCGTCTGTCTCTGGGGTTTAGTAGATATTTTTATCTAAAATGTTATGATGTGGATAACTGATAAAAATTATTGTCATTTTGTTGATATACGCATGTATATTTATTTATTATCCTTGATAAACAATTACACAAGTCTATTTTCATTTCGAAGTATATTTACTGACTGTGTTACCACGTACCACCAATTTTATGTGTTGCAACAGGTAGTAACAGAAAAATAATTATAAATTTATAACAATTGATAAATGATTTATGATGATTTATATACAATTGGTAATGAATTATATAGTGTGTTAATAAACAGTTTGTATTTACAAAATTGACAATAATCAGTATATGACAATTGACAAAATTTAACAATAATGATGTTTTTACTAAGAAATTGGAAATGATCGGTGGGTCTTTTATTAACTTTTTTTATAATCAAAAGGCTACAAATACGTACCACTTTATTTAACAAGTAAAACCTAACCATTATACAAAAAACGCAGTGACAATTTACATGATCAAAGTCTACATACTAACCACTCCCTATGGAAGAGGAGCAACCATAAAAAGAAAAGAACACATGCGTACTACCGCACGCAGAGGTGTATTTAAATGAAGGGGAAAAAGGGAATTGGGTATACTACAAACTTATCCATGATTTTTAGGAAGAAAACCTTTCATCCATCTGCACCACTCAAAGGTGAAGGATATCTACTACAATATAAACTAAACTACACCTTGAATAAAACACCTTTACAAAAAAACAAAAAAACAAAAACAAAAAAAAAACAAAAACGACAAAAAAAAGCCTTTAAGAGGCCCAAAATATTTTGTTTTCTACAATTGAAATGCTTTTGACGTATCACAGGTCCAGGTGCTTGCTGGGCTATTGGAAACTAGGGGACACAGTTGTTAGTTAAAACAACTTCAAAAGCTTGATATTTAACCCTTTGATAGCAATTTAATTAGGGTTTTGAGTAAGGACCACATTTCTTTAGTCCCTTCTTTGTGGCTATTGGTTTTCTTCTGGTCCTTCTTCTTCTCCTTCAACTCTCCGACTTTTTGTCCTTTTAGAGGTTTTGGAAGTTTTCTCCTTCTTTTTCTTTGGCGATGTTGGCGATTGAACGAGTTTGTGATTTAATTTCTATCCAAAGCAGAGATAAGAGTGTCTTGGGAATCGAAATACAAAATGATCATCATTGTCACTGACATATCTTTACTTTGGTTTCGTATCATTTCCATGCTTTAGCCCTATAGAAATCGATAATAGATTGGGAATCCATAAATTCCACTGATAGCAGAGTTTGATCGGTAACAGATCCCTGTATGATAACGAATGCCTGGAATTGTTCACGTATTTTCTGATCTGAGATGCCAATTACTAGGATACCAGCATATAACTGTATCTTTGAGCTTATGCATCAGGTATATAAAATGTAATCCGTCAATGCAAGCAGAGAAATAACCATTTTGGCCCACACCGATTGGTATTTGTATTGTATCTTGAACAAAATTTCAAGTACGCGGCCTCACTTGTTCAGATGACCTAAGATCATTTTGTGAAACCACTTGGCTGGTATATTATAGATCATAATAGTCTTACCTATTCTTTCTGACTATCTGATACTTGATTATTATTCATTATCATATGCTTAACTGTGCAGTGTTTCTTTTTCTCCTGCTGCATAGTCTTAAGCGCAAAAGGAGTAGGTGATGGATCACATAGCGGAAAATTAGCAGGTGTGTCAATGATCATGGTGTTATTGCTAGGCAATATGATTGATGTTTTAGTTGGTGTGAAAGCTTCCGCATTAGGATTAGATCCAACAGGTTGCGTAGGCAGAGGAATCAAATTTGGGTTTTGTGGCTCCTTTGTCTTCATTCGCGAAGAAAGTCTTTTCTCATCTGCTCAAGAAGCAAATGTTCTTTTCAAACTGAGTAAAGAATGACATTTACAAAAATGGTCTGTATGTTGAACATGTTGAACTAGCTTCTTTTTTTCATTATATATCATTAGGTTTGCTGGGTGAAGGTTATGTTGTTTACTCTTCAGGTCTTTCAAGTTATGCTTGACCACAGAAGCGGTTTGAGAAATAAAATATTTAGTATCCGTTACAGTATGAAGTTTCATAATATCGTGTATTATATCAGTAATATAACTATCTAAAGTCTTGTTCATGGGTGGAAGGGACGAAGAGGTGGTGGAACTTTTTTCTTTATTCTTATCCATTTTTTCTAAAAACGTTTCTGCAGTATTTTATGGAAATATTTGTAAGAGAGAGCATAGTAATTCGTCTTTTATTAACAAACAAAAGAAAGACAATATTACTGTCTCACTTGGTGCTCTGTAATATTCGTACTATTCTATCTTTATATTAACAATCACACACTTTCTCCCCTCTAGTTATCTTCCATCCACTCCTTATATAACATCCAAAATTTGGGTCAATTTGTTTAAAGTACAATTTGTTGAATGGCCGAATTGTCCGCAGTACAATTTGTACACAGATCAATTTATCAATTGGCCAATTTGTCCTAATAAGCCTCAATTGAATCTCTTTCAGCCACCAATTAGCTAATCATCCGATTCCTATCTATATATTCTATAATTATATACTATAAATAAACTATCTAAGAAAATACAAAACAATAAAATATAATTATATAAATAAAATATATAAAAATATCAAGATGCTTCTCTTTATCTTCGAAAGGATTGTTATTGTTGGTGGTATTGATTGGTGAACCAAATCCTAAAACAAAATATTAAATTCTAACACTAAAATTAATTGCCTAAAAATTTGCGTGGCAACTGAACTCTATTTTATAGTTAACATATAAATTTGATGGAATATTAGTTGCATTTTCATATAAAAAAACTAAATCTTAATAGAAAATATATGTTTATATGATATTTTAGCGGCCATATCAATTACTTTTAACCTTTATTCAAATGAAATCATCTTTAATCATCTTGTTTTTTAGTAATTTATATGCAGAAATTTACTTAGTTTGAACACTAACATGTTTTTTGAGTTGTGAATCTGTATGAAGTTGTTTGCATTCTCAAATATGGAATGAAGAGATCTTCAAAATGATAGTGTCTAGAACATTTTTTTTTGCTTGTCTAATTAATTTCTCCTTCTGGAGTTCCAAATATTATTAAGTCATTCTTGGAACACGAATTAATATATACTTCATTAAACTATTTGAATTATTATATATAAGAGTATAATTATAAAATCTTCTTGCCTTGATCGATCATTATTACCATATTTAGAAATAAATGAACTAGCAAATCTCTGATTCCACTTACTCAACTTTGTTCTGGAAAAAAAATAAGTTTGTAAAAAATTTTATAATCTCAAAAATTGTATAATACATAAATTAGATATATTCCGCATAATTAAGTTAAATAGGTTTGTTTTTATTCCTAGATTATTTGTAATGGAGTAATTTAATTCTTGCAACATGATCAGAAATAACCGCTATAATTGGTAAAAATATCCTTTAATCATCGCTTCATCACGTATGTCTATAGTATACTTATTAATTTTTATATTTTTGCAAAATCCAGAGATTTGCAAATCTAATCCAAATATAAAAAATTTGAATGTTATTTTCTATTAGTAATGATGGAGTACTATTTTGTTAATTTTAATCTATTGTTCAACATTTGACAACTAGTTTTTACTTTTGACACCTTCTTTTTGGTCCTAATTAAAGTTATGACTATTTCACAAACTTCAGGTGAAACAGTTGAATCATCTCTTAAACCAACAAGTATGAAATAAAAAGTATTGTTATCTCTTACAGTATTTTCTGTTGTATTTGTAGTTAAAAATAACCACTTACAAGAAATGCTTAAATGACTACTGTGACAGAGAAAAAAGTAAAGTAACTTTTAAATTTATTAAATATTGAATTATAAATTGCAAAAACTCATATCAGAGCTTTTGTGAGCTTTCCTTTCAAAAGAATTAGACATTTCCAGTCATTGTAGTAGTTAGAAGATAAGCGATCTTTCTGACCTTACTCTATTTTTCTGGAATTTTCTTCATCCTAAATGTAATTTAGTAATTCAAAATGTGATTCAGTTTGATTATAAAAGTCTGTAAATTTATACAAGAGATTAAATCATAAAAGTGTGTTATCTGAATTGTTGATAGTGTTAGTGCTAATAATTTGAAGGTCTTTGTTATATGATAAATACTATGATAAATAAAATTTTTGATTTAATTTAATTATTAGTGATACTTTCATGATATTTATATAGAAGTGTACCATTTAATTTAACATGAATTGTTAAACATATTTTATTTCAGGTAAACAATTAATTCTATCCTTAATTTGTACAAAATCATTAAACATCCCCTCCAAATAACATCTTACTTTCAATGAACTTTTCAAAAAATCCTCTACAACTTGACGGTCAGAAACTCTTAAAGGAATGGTATATTCATAGATTTTAAATGATCGATAAAAGAATTATTATAAAAGTCAATAATATGCGATTGCTTATTACTTGAACTCCTATAAAAGAAATTCGATAAAGGTCATTAATGATATATTTTACTTCATCACTTTCAATATTTTTCCCTTTAAATAATTTATTGATTCTTTCATCGATCTTGTCTTTACACAAACGATTTAATTTTTTTCCAATCGCAATTCTACTTATCTAAATGAGAAACTAATCATGAAATCTCAATAAATGCCAATTCCCACATATCTAAATCAAACATCAGGAGAACTTGAAGGTCTGGCCTATCTCCAGAATGAATAGAATGCATTGATTTTTTAATTCTGAGATGAATTAAATACCTCTTCCCTAGAATAAGATATGTTTGTTTATTTAAGATGTGTCAAAAAGAAGCAATAAAACAAAATTATCAAAATTATGTACTGTACCATGAGTGTTTAAGTTTCCATTTGTAATAATTAAATATTGGATCAACCATCCTAGATACTGCGTGAATTATGTAGGAGTTTTCACTGTAATCGCATTCATCTAAGGGTGGTTTTAAACTCCAACAATTTCACCTAATTAAATTTTAATCTAGTTAATTCTAATCGAGAAAAATACAAATAAATCTATTCTAATTTACAATCCTTTCAACAGGTTGAATATTGTCAATAACATTCTACGTTTATCCAAATTACATTTATATTGTGGAAATGATATGGGATAAACATGAGCTGGTTTGAAGTCAGGTCCTAGTGAGCGATAGATGTTGACAAACTGATCTATCATGACATTCATATCATTTGAAAATTCTGGCTCACTTAATTCAACATTTGCGAGGACTTGTTAATCAATAAAATTTAATGATACTTAATTACCAATTTAATTGTAAATTGGTCTAAGTTGTTTAGTCCTTTTTGGTGATGGAGGTGGATGATTATGTGTACCATACATACAGATCTGGAGCAACAAATGGTCATCCAATAATATTTATGTGAAATAATTTTAATAAATTTGATTGATATATACTCTGACTGAAGTGTTACCAATTGTATGGATCTACCTAGTGTAGAAATGTTATACTGGGTTTTTATACTTATAAGTAATAAAGGTAACCTGATAGTACCTTGAATATAATATCACTGGATAAGATTATTTGTATGAGGCATATCTTGAAAAAAATTAATTATCAAAGATAAATCTAATATATAATAAATAATGTACCATGGTCATCTTTGTTCCGAGGTACGCAATTTTATAATATGAGGTTTCCATTACAATATTATCCTTGCATTTCTTAATATGTAACCAATTTTCTTCATTATTTAAAACTTTTAAGTTTCCATAAAACTATTAATATTATTTGTCAGTAAAATTCTACTCATTTATATTATTTTATACTATCAATTTTTATGTACTATCTATAACACTAGAGACGGCTGAAATTGTCTGTAGAAAAGTAATTCATGTGAAGGTAGCACATCTTGCTTCATGAAGAAATTCAATGAAAAATGGGCTTTCAATAGTTGAAATGTGTATGTATGAGTACGATGGGATTCAACTCACAAAAAAACTTGTACTTTCATTTTTAAATTTTGACATATGGCAGAATTATAAGTTGTGTCCTTATTACACGAAAATATTATTCATTGATTTCACTTTAAACATATATATATCTATTGTAGTTGTTTTTCATTGATTGGTAGTCACATTCAACCGCTATAACTTTTCTTAATATTTGATAATGAAAAATTTTCAATTTATATGCACTATATATTAACAGAATAAGTTTTTAACTGCTATATTTACTAAAAATACCAACTCTATGTTACTATTAAGTAGTGGAAATATTCCAATTGATCAAAATAATAAACTGTAACAATTGCTGGTATTTTAGTCTAAACCGACGATTGCTATTTTTGAATTCTTTAAATACTTAAATATTAATATATGCAATATTAATAAATAAAGAATAAATGTATTATAAAGTGTTTTTGAATACAATGAAGAGGACAACTCTGATTACTTGGGAATTAGGTAAAGAAGTATATTGACGAGGTGACAAATTAAGCACCGGTGAAGTTATAGAAGCCAAATCGTATAACCAAATGCACGGATTATATTACTATTAAACATTAAATATTGTAATCAAAATGCTATTAAAACATGTTTTTAATATATCATTATTGGAAGGATCTGAATAAGGAGGCGTGATGCTTTCATAGAATAAATGCATTATGTCTATTGGGAAACATATAGCATAAGTGCATAATATCTATTGGAAAATATGTAGCATACTGACAATTAATATTATTATATGTAAGTAATTAGACAAATTGCCATATAACTGTATTCAAAGTAATATATTTTGTACGATTTTGATGTTTTTCCGACTAAATAGATTTGCCTTGAAATGTTTCCTGTTGTTTAATTGTTAAGTTAAATATGTAAAACCATTATATTGATCGATCTTACAGTACATCATCATCAATTATTGGTTTAATAATTCCTTCATTTTCTTCTGAATTAAGTTAAAAAGAAGCCTTTTATATTCTTCTTTCCAATCATATTATTTATTTTGATGAATAATGCGGAAAACTCAGAAATTAAACTAATGAGAACAGAATTAAAATTCTTAAGATCATGTAGAACAAAACTTTTATAATCAACGGAATTGGTCTAAATTATCTATTGAGCATCTTTTTACAAATTAATTCAAGACATGTAATTTAACCCAAAATTCCACTATCGTTAATTTGTATAAAAAAAAATTGTAAATAACAAATTATAAGTTATAGTTTCTTTTTGCCACTGTTATAATCAGCCTAATTGATTTAAGTGACTATATATCCAATACTTATAGTCATATATGTTATAGTAATTTTGGGTTTGAAACCACTATTAGTGAACATATGATGGGTGTTATGTAGGTTTCAAGAAATACAAAGATAAAATTGTTCCCTTTTCTTTCATTAGAGTCCAATTTCCTGGAAACCATCGTACCAGAATATCATCTAGTTGAGATTACAATATGCCTGTATAATGATCGAAAATTCACATTTGTTATCTCTCATATATTCTATTAGATTAAGAGTAGTTGTTGTATCCTACTGCTATAATTATTAAATTACAAAGTCAAAATTGTGGCCATAATAGTTAGAAATAAGACACAGACCGTATTAAAGCATTATTTATCATAAAATACTTGAATACATATTGTATTTTTTTTTAGTCTTGCATATATTGTAATTTAATACTATATCACAAAATTGCAGGTCTAAGATGTAATGTTATATTAACTATCTATATCCCTTCTTGTATTTAAAGATTTAATATTAATATTAGAACCTTCATTCTTTTTATCAAATTATAATATTGGCTCCAATCTTGTACGTTTTGTGTGATCTTTCATGTTCCAAAGAGCTCAAATATGTATTACATTTGTACAGAAGTAGTACGATAGTGAAGGGTTAGCTGTTGTGCATAGTATAAGCTTCGATGCATACCATTTCAATATATTCCCAATCAGGTGGTATCTAATTAATATTGAATGTCTATTGTACCAACCGAAAAAATGTTGTATTTATTGGTCTTGCATGTATTATCATATATCCATTGTTGGATGAATTTTGTAATATTTTGCTCTAACAAATTTTATAACTTTAACTTTCAGTTCTATCGTTTAATACTACATCATAAAATTGTAGGAGTAAAGTATTCATATGCATAGATTAAATAGGATAAAGAAACTCACTTTTTGAAAAATGTAAAAGGATGGGTATTGATCGATTATCTTGACTTATTTGTTTGTACTTGTAATAAAATGTGCTTCCTTATAGATCAAAGTAATAGAATAAAAAATCTTAAAAGATTTAAAATTATTATAATTAATTAAATATAACCTATTTACGCTTATGCTGCATTAAAAGATAAATTTGTTACCAAATTAAAATATTGAGGTATTGTGTCAACATAACTCAATTAGGTAGATCATATGTTGATGTTAAGGAGTTTAAAAACAGTGGTAGATTAAAGCCCAAATAGCAGTTAAAGTTCCTATGCTTGGCAAAGTTCTTTGTTGGTTTGAGGAATTATATAAGCTGTCTCCACTGGTAGCAGCATTAAAGATAGGTTGGCTGGAAGTTGGGCAAGATCATCTATTATGATTATATTTATGTCACAAAATTTTGAAAATCTGGATAATACAGTATGTTTACTTATATTATGATTATAGCAGAATTATGGGAATGAAAGTATTATATTAAGATATGGACAAATATAATTAATTATTTAATCTTCTATTTTACGAGATATTTAATTTTGAATAAAATACAACTGATAAAATCCTACAAATTTATATCATCATCTCTTTGATTTTCGTACTCTTTTAATTTGTATTCAACTTATTAAAAATATGCACTATATAGTATTAATATCTTGATATAGAGGTAATTGAGTTTGAATGTAAAAGCAACATATATTTTGTAGGAATAATTATGTCTAATTAATGTTTTAAATTATAGGACTATGCAATCTATATTTTCTATTCCTTTGATTATATACTTGAAGTGCATAGATCCTTGATAATAATCTTGATTATATGAAATAAGCATAACTTCTTCGCCATTATTAATTGCAAAAGTTTATTTAATCTCTTTTGAATGAAAATTTGTTTTAAACTTTAATATCATCCAGGTTAAATGGAATAAGCTTTTCTTCGCTCACAGTGAAAATAATATTTTGATATTTAGCTCTAAATTATTGATGGTGCGGTCATTCTAAATATTTAAATAATCTTCTTTTTGAATGTTATATCTCTTGTTCATATCTCTGATTTTTTAGGCAGTGGTTCGTAATAGATGTGCCATGGTGGTTGAAAATGTTTTTTCATGGACTTAGTCATTTTTTGGAAATACAAAAAAAAAAAAAATATAAAAGTAGTAATTGTAAAGAAATTATGTTGAAGAAACTATCTTTTAACATGGTTTTCCATGTTGATTTAAAATATCAAATAATTCCATTATTTTCTGATCCCATAATTTGTGAATTTGATATTTTTGGTTAGTTCCAATCAATACTTTATGTGGTTCTGTTAAATTAGCTTGTATGAATTTACAATACGAGATATTATGTCAATATCTAAAAGATTTACATAACTCTCTTTCTAAATATGTGGAGAATATTATCAATTGAATGTTTAATTAATAAATAACAGTCCAGATTTAAGTTTATATTGGACAAATCTTGTATTGAATTTTTGACAGAAGGTCTAAAATTTTTAGCTTAATTAATCAAGAGTTGCAATACTTATGTATTTTCACAGTGAGCTTGTTGATTTCTCCATGCATTATTTCCAATAATTATAGTTATATTACATGATTTAAGTTCGGATTTAAACGACAAACCCAACCCTTACACAGTTAATTCCTTTCCTCATCAACACATGTCATAATTTTAAATTACAATACTATTCCTCAATATAGAAAACCATTGCATTTTTGTCTATTTCTTCGATTATTATCATTACTACTTGTTTGATAATTGAATAAATTATTTTATCATTTGACAGAAAGATCCTTGTGTTTGAAAGGTTGAGTTATATGGGTTTGATTTTCTTAAGCCTTTCACAAGTGAGTTGATCTAATTCCATTAACTTTTAAGTCTAGAAATTATAATTATATGCCGTATACAAGACTTAAAAATGGTGTTTCAGGAGCTCTTTACTTATCATACAATGGGTTTCATGACCTTTGTTGATTATTTAAGGAATAATAGCACACTTCCAGTTTTCACCTTATTGTTTGTTTCTGGCAGAAGGCACCAAGTTGAATTCATTATAAATTATCTTTATTGATTCTAATTTAAGATTTATCAATTCCATTATTGTGTCATTAGTGAGTCTTCAAGAAAAAAAATATATCTTTCATCAAAGCAGTCCTTGCAAATTTTGCCTAATTGAAAAAATAATTGACAAAATTTAGCAAAAACATGTTCAATCTCAATTTAAAATGCGATTATCTTCCTGTTATAATTGGGTTATTAAACTTTCATTCACTCGCTGGTTATAAACCTTAGATGGAGGAAGCATATTCATCCATGCTCTTATTAGGTTTTTGTTGACGCTGATCCAGTTCTGATAATTTGTTTGTTATGTAATTTCTTGGAACATTTTACGCCTACATTATTCTGAAGGAGTGTCATAAATGATCCAAACTGTGATTTTAAAAATTTTGTTTTAATCATTCTATTAATCCATCCAAATGATACTGTTATTTCTTTAACAAGTTTGTTCAGTTTTTATATTTTTATAAGCATTGTTAAAAATGTTTTTTTGTTACTTTATATAAATGTCATAATTCTTTAAAGGTGTAGAAATAAAAGTAAAGTAGCAAACCTTCTTACTGGTTTTATTTGTAGCTTGAATAGATAAATAGTCTTTTGCTATACAAAATATTTATCATATGTAGAGACAGGTAAAAAAAATTCCCAGGCAATAAATAGAGCTGCTGTTGGAATTTAAAAAGAAACTGATAGCAGAGAGCAATTAGAGCTTTAATTATTAAAGAATAGGAATGATAATGAACAATCTATCCGTATTATGTTTCTGTTTTAAAAAGATAATAAGAATTCTTACTAATTTAAATGGTTATAAAATAACAATTTCATTTCCAAAGCTAAAGAAATTTTGATACTATTTTGTCCATCTATCTTATCATTATAATTGGTAATTTGAAAAAAAATTTGTTAGATTTCTGATTCCTTGTAAGGAATTTCGTTATCACAAATATAGGCATTATAATTAGTATAAGATGATAATTTATAGATTTAGATTTGATTTAAACTTATTAATCTTCTCTTCTATTGTATGAAAGTGAATATACAATTGATGTTGAATTTGTATGTTCTTGAAAACATTTAAATATTGGTTACTATTTTGCAATTTCCTTAAATTTGGCATGATAATATTCTATTGTTATAATCTTTTTCATATTTAAGATGAGTTTTTCGTATGCAATAGTAACATAGTTGACAGTTGGAATCAAAATATACAGATGTTAATGACCATATTCTATTATGATTTAAAGTTGAATCTTTCTAAAAAAATCTATTTAAGTATGAAAAACTTTAAATGGAACTAAATTTTTAATTAGTCATGAAAAGTGAAATGATTAAAACATTACTGATGCTATCATCTGCCGCCTGGAACGTTTGCTGAGAATATTTCTTTCTCTCAGGATGATTTTTCATGTTATTATAAAAAAGAAACAGCATGAAGTTTTATTATTGCAGAGTGCAGACATTTTTCCTTTTTTTATTGTTTCTCAAAAGAACTTCTTAAGCTTTGATAAATCTTGAGAAAGAATTTAAATTTAAATTTTTATATAAAAATTAAATTTTGCTTGTATTTAAATAATAGGTAGAGAACAAATTCATCAAAGTTAATAATATGCTTCACCATATTCTCCTTTACTGGGTTCTTTGATGATAACTGGTGATATTTGACGCATCATTTAATATACTGTTAAATCTTGTTGGAATGTATTTATGGCATCAGGAAATTCTTTAACTATATAATTTATTTATACTGTGATATTAAATAACTGCACTTCACTAATGAGATTCTTAATCCAATGACTCTTATTTCATTAATTCAGAAAAACTATTGCTCAACAAAATTGCAAAATGGGATATTACTGCCCATTAAAATTTATCATCTTATTAGAATTCTATTAAATATATCATTCAATTTGTCAATAATCCAGCATATTAATAATTGTGGAATGAGATAATTATTTTTTATTTAATGAAATTGAAAGATAATTACTTAATGACCAGGTTTCATTCAAGATAAATAACACTAAATATCAGTAATTATTAGAATGTATTATATAATAATAGTATGATATTGCCAATAAGAATTTCTCATACAGTATATGCTTATAATTGATATTTTTTTATTAAATATAAATAAAATTTTATATAAGGCCCTCATTTACAATCTTCAATGATTTCATCAGCATATCTTTAAAATTTTGAATATATTCATATCTTTAGCAGTATTATTAGACTCTTGTTCAAATCTTCAATAATTATTTATCAACATATTTTTAAAACTTTGAATATATGCACGAATTTGAAAAAGTGATGGCAATTAAAAGTATGAATTTAAATTGCTTACAACATTTACTTGACATTTCTGGTAATAAGTAATTTTGAATTTCATTTTAGAATTGTTTCTTATCTTTAGTTTGTAAATTCCTTCTATTGTTAATATGATTTTAATCATTATCAATAAATTGTCAATCGTTACATTGTTGTTGAATAAAATTTTCGATATGATCCTTCATGTCTAAGTTTTAAAAGTCGTTTCCATGCAAGGTAAGTAGAATTCCACTGTGTTAGAAACAGCACCAATGAAGAAGTTATTTATCAGAATTCTTTATTATAAACATATTAAACATATTTAACTTTAATTCTATTAGAATGGAAAGAATGTTATTGTTGTCCAGTATGGGTTTAATTCTTTCACTGTTCAATAAAATTGTGCTGTTGTTGAAATGTGCACAATTCATGGACAAGTTGCTCATATAAAAAACAGGGTACTATCCGATTGGACTTCAATGATAAAACTATTGCTCATCTTCTGCATCTCCTGCAGTTTCTAAAATAATAATATTGGTTATTAGTAGACTTCATTAGATATTTGATGTTTAACTATGTCCTCTGGTGTAGTAAGTAAATAGAGACAAAAGCAAAGCCCAAGGTTTGTAGAGTATGTATTAGTTTTTCAATCTAATTAAGTAATTATTCTGGTATTTAGTTTCGTTAATGTAGATATCCCTTAGTTCGGAATCGACCCACATAAATACTTCTTTCTATAAATATGCATTAATGTAAAATAACATTAATGAATAAATAAAAACTCTAAATAAAAAAATACAACAAGTTGCACCCAATTCTTTAGAACGATGATGCGTACGGCTAGATTAGGATTGGAGGTATGTCATAATAATGGCAAAATGGTATCACCTCATTATGGTCTTTGAATAATATGTTCTTGTTGTAATTGAGATAATTCTGTGCTGATGTTAAGGTGATTTAGTTGTACAATTGTTCAGTATTTTTAGTTGTCCTTTGTAATTCTACTACTACATGAATTTCAATCAAATTCAGTGCCACATGTATGCGCAAAACTAAAAAAAGTATAAATAACATAAATATTTATCTACTATAAGCGAGGATACTAACGGTGAATGACAAGAAAATATTATCTAAAAGAACTGGATAACCAGTTTGAAGAGATGGCAAACATAGTAGACCAACGTGGTTTGGTATACCTTCTCATTTAAAATTCTAAAAGTAACAATAGTAAAAAATATAATGAATGTCTTGGAAATTTTAATAGTAATAATAATAAATAAGTTAAAGTAGAAATGATTGGTAAGTAATAATAAAATTATAGCAATAACAATCAAATATATATTGGAATTATGTATAACTCAGGAGCATGCTATGTATTATTATTTAATTTACATTAAGATTTATTCATATGATAAGGAGTTGATGTAGTAATGCTGTAATCTTAATTATAAATATAAAAATTACATTTATTTCACGCATAAGTAATATATTTCATAAGTAAAATTTATTGTACATGTAAAAAATTAGATTGTGAACGTATTTATATAATTTTAACTATATGGATTATTTGAATTATTATGTTTAATAAATGAAGTTTTTATGTTTGCCAAAAAATGTAATTAAATATTTTAGGCTGAAGAGATATGGAAAATATTAAAAAATTATTTTTAAAAGTTCCATGTACTGTATCTTTACCTTATTTATAGAAAATACAAAAAAGATTATCTATTGATTATCTGTCGGAATCTCGGGTTAAAATGGCTTATTATGAACAAATATTGTCTAAGCCTTGTTGCGGGAATTGAGATCTTACTGCGGTGATCATTATGATAATTCGACGATTTACTGTTAAATTGAAAAAAAATTGAGATCATATAATTCTACTGTTATTTGTTAATAATAAAAATTAATTATTTGTACGGATCTATTTTTAAAGTGTTCATTGTCATAAGTTTTTTTTTCAAATTGCGAAAGATATTAAGAGAAGTATATATTAACGTATACAAGAATACTCGCTATATACAGTATAAAGTAAAACGTGATAACCCAAATTAAGGATAATGTGATTTTCTAGATTTTCGGATTTTCGTAGTAGATCCATAAATTTGGACATACCACAAAAAAATAATAATAATAATTTTATTTTGTAAATAATAAATTGACTTTAAATCTTTTTAAAATAATAAAGGTTTTTATTAAGTACTCTAAAGTATATAGTGAAAATCTGGTGTAGGCTTAAACGTCACATGAAGACAAGTCACGTGACAATAAATAGGCTGGTCCAGTTATTTGGCAAAAGTATCGGACTTGACTCTCCTGATAGCATCATCATATTGACCCCTTATTGTAAAATATATTATGCGGGCAAAGTCAGACCCGTCGCACGGGCCAAGAATATACATTTGCAGTTATTTTGGATAGTATAATAATGTCGATCAGTATTGTTGAGGGATGATATTTAACCATACACTACAAGAAATGATTCCATAAACTACAGTACATGGCCGTAATACCTTTATAAAGTTACATTTTCTATTATTGTCCTCACAACTCGTGTACGAATTTTGGATAATCTCATTTGAGTAACTCGAGTGACCAACCAGTAATCCGTGAACTTTGTGCAATGCAAAAATTATTTATAAAAAAGGTTTATCATTTGAGATTTTAGTTCGTTCGTGCATAATAAATTTATTTCTTTCAAGAACAAAAACTTTATATTCTACCAATGTCGCAAGAGGGAAATATAATCTCAACCGAACTAACTAATAATCAATATGAAAATATTTGCAAGAATATTAAAAGTTTTCCAATTAAATTATCATATAACGATCTTTATCCAAGAAAACATCTAAGAAATGGAAGATATAAAAATCGAAATTGGAAGGTTCCAAGTGCTTATTTTATTTTTAGAAGAGAATTATCTTTTACATTTGTTAGAAATAATATTTATAAAATGAAAAATTTTTCTAAATTCGCAGCTCAAAAATGGATGGAATTACCAGATGAAATTAGACAAAAGTATAAAAATTTTTGTGTTGATGCTCTTGAATATCATGATTATAAAATTAGTTCTCCCACTTATCAATTAATTAAATTTTAAAACCATTTAATAGTTTGATCATGTTTTTGTTATCATTTCCTTTTTTTTTTTTTTTTTTTTTTTTTTGCGATATACTGTAATGTAACTTTTCTAAGTTAGCACCTTTTTTCAATTACGTAGTATTGTGTAATATGTACGATAATATGTATGCCGTTTTTATTTTTATTTTAAATAATAATTCAAGGTTTAGCTTTCTAAGCGATTTTTTGGTTATATACAATTGCCCCAGCACATCTCTTTGTAATAGCACTGCTGTGCAACGGGATCATCATTTTTTTTTTATAATATTTCATGTGATTCGACGTTCGATTTGAAACACAAAATTTATTTTGATTAGACAAATTACAATCTTAATCTTATTTATTTATGGTTTTCGCATCCTGTGCTATATATTTTTTCCTGTAAGTATAAAGATAGATTTATCTTAAACATAATTATCTTCTTGCAACAAAAAGAATTTCTTTAATGACTTAATTAATGTAATTATTATTTATAACTTGTCGAGAAAGGGATATTTTTTATTATAATGTCGTTTCATATAAATGATCAACGAACATGGGCGACAAATTACATCATAATATTAAACCGAGCTTTTCCTATTTATTTAAAGATCGAAGAAAAAAGGTTAGGATGTGAAAAAAATTATTTGTAAATATAAACATTAGGCCATTCCGACTTGATTGTTTATTTAACATCCAGATTTTGAGAAAAGTTTGAAGGGGGAGTGTTCCAAGTAAACAAACAAAACAATAAAATTTTTGGAAATTTTGGGAAAATTTGGGAGATTTCGGAAAATTCTGGAAAATTGAAATTTAAATTTAGAGGGGGCATTTTAAACATGTCATTGTATCAAATATGTTTATTAGCTGTTAGGATATAAATTTTTTTTTAAAAAAAATAAAGAGAGGCGGTGGGACGTTAAACAAACAATCAAGTTGGATTTTGTAAAAAAAAAAGGCTAAAAAAAGTACATGATTTGGCAAAACCAAATTTCTAATTATAACCGATTTAACCACAAAAACTCGATCACGTTTAACTGGTCACATGTAACCGATCAGCAAAATTATGCACATTTTGAGGGTACTCAATAACTCAGTAATATTATTTTGTGCTATTACTGTACACATAAATAAATCAACTCTCAGGACCGTACGTTTCAACGAAAAAATTTTTTTTTGAAAAAGTTATTTACATTATAACGGTTACCCTTTTACGTATATTATCATCGAAAGTGTGCTTTCCCCGCCCTTACACCAAATACTTTGGTCGTGGTGGCACCCGGTCAAGAAACGCAACGTTACAGACGTTTTTTTTCATGTCCTCAAAGAAACTTCTTCCTACACGAAAAGTCCCATGCCCTCGTACGACGACCAACTCGCCGACATACGTGGATAATAACCTACTTATACTCTCGAAGATGCACACAAGACCTGCGTAGACACATCTACTCGACTGTATATACAATTATACACCACCTTTATCTTTTTCTCGATTTCTTGGACGCTTCCCCAAGTCCTTTTTTCCTCCATTCCGAATTTTGACCCGCTCAAACAACACCAAACAATACCGTCCAATGAACGACCGTCACACAATCACATCAATGAAAAAGATTCCAGACTCGACTATCTTCAATTAGGGTACCACGAGTGACGATCTAGACAATTGCCATTCTTGATTTGCCCTTTTTGGTATTGATCCACATATCGAATGCACATTCTAATCCGCATCAGATACGCCTTTGAAGAACCGAAAATGGCCTTAAACATAAACAATTCTGATACATGAAGAATTGTAACAATAATAATAACATTTATTGACTAACCTGTTATCAGACCAATATTTCTTTTTTTTTTCTTTTTTATTGTTAAATATAGTACACCAACGAATCTCCGTTTTACGGACCAAAATTTATTTCTTTTAAATGTATTTCTATTTTTTTTTCTTTACTTTTTTTTCTTTAATTTCTCCACCGGTGGTTTTCCTTTTTTTTTTTGTCTTTTAATGGTCGCCTTGAAAGTATAGAATATTATTGTTCAATATTGCGTATGTACAGTTAGCATTGTCGATTTTAGTATGTAGACATATAACCAATTGTACTGACAACCTAAAATTTTAATAAAATTGATGTTCCTTCAAGCAAAAAAAAAAAGTATTATTACACATAAATTGCAATTAAATATTTCGTGATGATAGCTAAAATGCATTGGGAATACGAATTAAGATTGTATGCAAAGGAAATTTGAGAAAATTTCTTTTAAATAATTTATTTTAATAATACCTCATGGAGAGATGAAATCAATCTACTGTATAATTATCAACAAAGCTATGTGAATTACACGATTTAGGATGTTTTCATAAGGATTTTCATAGTGGTAATATTTTACAAATTGTAATCATGATTTAACTTATATGACCATCAAATGATCAAAAATCCGATGACAAAGTAGTATATGGAATAATGTCATATGTTGCACCAGAAGTCATAAATAGAAAATCACATACATTATCTGCTAATATTTATAGTTTAGGTGTAATTATGGCTGAATTATCATCAGGCAAACCACCTTTATATGACAAACTAATCAAAATACAAAAAAAATTGGTCGCATAATAAATTATTATAGTGATTAGTGATGATATATCTATATCTCCATTTACTTAAATTGAATTTTTAATTTATTTTTTTTTTTCTCTCTCATGGGGACAATAATGTTAACGTCATTTCCTGTAATTGTGATCAATCTTTCTTTAATGACTTTTAATTTATATCACTTAGTACATAAATTCGGAAAACGTAATTACTAAACCATCCCTATATAATTATCTTTTCCTTATTTCATTGCGTTATACTGTATTTTGTTTTTATTTTATGTTTTATAAACGAATATAATATATATACAATTGGGACCAAATATCAATCAAATTATATAAGGTTAACCATGATTTAAGAAATACTCTTTATTCACTTAAAAATGTTACCAATTCGTATCCTTAAATTCGTCTCACCCCTTTAATCAATCATTCTCAGGTGATACGACGTCCGACCTAGGTTAGATACGTAATAAGGACGTCTACTCAAAATTTATATAAAAAGCTTCCGTGTCCACCAAAAATCTTACTACTTACCGAAGAACAAAATAAGTATTTTTTAGTAACGTAAATAATACTTTATAATGTATTCACATTTTAACGTTTAGTAATAATAATAATAATAATAATCACTGAATTTTTTGACAATTTTTTTACAACCTTATTATAAATACATATCAAACACCATCAGTGATTATGTTGCTGTTCAAAAAGATAATGTACAACAAACTGTTTATCAAGCATCTTTTTAACATCATGACGAAACATGTTCAATAAAATAATTTTACGTCTACCAACTTGTTCTGGAATTTCGAAAGTATTTGATTCTTTTCATTAAAATCAAATCTCATTAAATTACAAAATGATCAATCCCAACAAAATACTCAATATGTTCGTTCTTCAACTATGCAGAACAATCGTACTGTTAAATAGGATGGATGAACCAAATTTTAGAAATAAAAGCAGTAATGATACACATTCTTACTCTTTCGCAACAGCACCATAATTAAATAAACTTCTGCCATTTATATGCAGAAAGTTTGATAATAATCGTATATATCGATCTTAATCTAATCTTTAGGAGCGATTTCGATTACTAAATTAGAATACATACTGCATAATTAATTAATCTTTTTCATTAAGTTGAACACAACAATCAAAACGCTTTTTTCGTATTCTCAAAAAAGAACCGTTTGTTTAACAAATTTTAATCTTCCACTATGACATTATTGAAGGTGTATTATTATTGTACCACGTAAGAAAAAGTTTTTTGATAATGTGATAATGATAATTAACAAATGTTACAACATGGAATAAATAAAATTAACCAATAAATGCAGAATTATTTTAATAACGTGTGCACGTGATTATAACCATAGTTATAATTCTTCGCGACATTTAGTACCTGAAGTTTGGAAAATTCAAAATTAATATCCATAGTTTGTTTCAATGCTACCGTCTCCTTTTGTAATTTTAGAACAAACTACAGGAGTTTATTTCTAGACAAACTCTTTGATCCTTCTTGCATATTAAGATAAACATAATTTTAGGCCAAAATCTTCATAATTCTGGCCAAGGGTACTTATTTTCAGGTAGATCTTATTTCCAACATCTCCTTAAAATTCCAAAGTCTTAGAACTCTAAGACACTAGGTGAAGAACAAAATGATACTCTTATTCAGTTTTATATCGTAATGGCATTGTCGATTATCCACTGTGCTTGCTTGCTGCTTTACTACGTACTGTACTTATTATCTTTTATCTGCTTTAGCAGCTCTTTTATATCAGTAAATCTATCGAATGTTGCCCATTCAAGAAATTCATCAAATAGTAGAAGAGCCAGTATTTATTTTATTTCTTATATTATACATTGTATCTTTTATAAACTTATCAATATCAGATTTCGTAATTCATCAGTAAAAAGTTTATTACAATAAGTGAAGAACAGCTTTTTATGTTTGCTGTATCAGTGTCTACTGTATCAATATTTTAAATAAATTCTTTGGATCTTTTTTTAGATGAAAAGAATTTAATAATTAATTTGTAAATTTCTTAAGATTATATTTTCAATGAATTTAATTTAAGAGAAAATCAATAATCGTAAATCTAGATTCATTTTAAAATCGATGTATAGTAACAAAAAGATCTCGTAATTTTCATTAAAATTTTATTTTTAATATTCAGGTAAAACACAAATTTGCGTTGTATATTATGAGTTTATGAAAGTTTATTCAAACTATATACTGGAGGTTGGAACCGGATATGATCAGTTTCGACTATTTCAAAGGTTGAAATTGAAATTAATTATGCAAATAGTCAAAGTTAATTATGATAGTTAAGAATTAATTATCCAATAGAGAAGCAGCAAAACTGACATGGCTGCGGTATTATGGCAAATCTGCAATAGATTTAAAAAAATAACTTCTTAATCATGTATTAAGTATTAACGTTTCCACTATATTTTTTATTTCTTTAACGAAACGTTATATTAACATTTCGACTATTATTTGTTTTTTTAACGTATTTAACAAAACGTTACATTAACGTAATTAATAAAAATTCTTTTTCTCAGTCAATCACAAAATATTGAGAACTGATACGTAAAATAATTGAGTGTGTATGTAATTCTTCTACGCTAGTATGGGTAATAACATTATTTTCTTAATCATATTCAAGTAACTTTTCATAATCATTAATACCTTCCTCAGACTGTCCAAAAGACATATCCTAAAAAGTATTTGACTCGAGAAAAAATTCGTATTACACAATGATCAACGAATTTTGATAATTAATACGAACTTGCCGTTGTAGATTTTCAGCCAAAATTTTATTTTTCTCTTTCGTCCAACATCATCTGCATCCTATACTAAGTTTCTAAGCCCAAAGCCCTGTCACGTAAAAAGAGATAAAGTTCATCCGCATTATATTTAGTTTCGGACATAGCGATTTTACGGTGGAATAATATGTTACATTCCAGTTTTAGACCACAAATCTCTAATATTCAGGAGAATCTTGAACTTCCAATGATTACGGTGATTCAAACCACTGAGATTAGTCTTTGGTCTTATGCAAAGCCTTTCATCAAGGACATCAAATTTAACTACGTCCATAGGAGCAATAGGACGAAACTCCTGAATTAAAAGGTATAAAATATGCCAAATACCTCTGACACTTTAGTAATTCTAATTAGCTATTATTAATTTCTCGCGGAACACTTACGAAAAGGTTATACCTTAGGGAGTCAACAGAATCTATCTAAGATGCATAAAATTGGTTTGCTTGCTACTTTAAAAATGATCATATTGACCCTATTTGTTTTGTGCACAATTCGTAATAGTTCGTGTCAATTTGGATCCTTTGATGATAAACTAAAATTTCAATCATCATGATACTATTGTGGATTCTACAGGCACAGACAATATGATGAAACAGGAAAATGATATTCTTTCCAAGATAAGATTGTTTCTAAAAATTTCTTATTTAAATATATTTATTTATTGGTCAATAATAATAATAATATTATTATTATTATATTGATACAATCAGCCCTCCATACAATCACCCCCTATAAAAAAGAACATCTCTTTATAAGCACCTCATTTTCGTTAACCTACATATCATTTTTATTAATAAATTAAATTAAACCTTTACGTAGTCACACCTCTATACAATCACTGACTTGGCGGAACCGATTGGGTGATTATATGGAGATTTGACTGTACGTTCTCTACCTAAATATGATGAATGTAAAGTTTGTGGCCAGAAGTTTATCGTTATTGAGAATGAGATTGATGAATAATTTAAAGTATTTTCTAAATTTTGTGATATGAGCATTTTGAAAAACTCACACTAATGGCCAAGTGCGGCTTAATGATCTTAATTTTTAACGCTATTTTTATACGTCCAATTTTTTTGAAGCTTTACTTAAAGCATGATTGAAAAATTTATTATTGTTGCAAGATTTTGATTACTAGTATTCATATACAGTAATTTGCTTGTGATAGTCGTTTTACAAATTTTTTATTATGAATAAGAAATTAACTTGGTTTTATTAACTTTTAATAATAATAATAATAAATTATCTATTATCATAACTTTAATACATTATTCAAATCCGTTCTTGAAATCTGGTGTCATACATTTGAGTATCATATACATTCTAACGCGAGTTCTTTTATTCCGGTTTATTTTAAAAAGGTTCATCTCGGGGATTTTATCAAATCCCAAGACTTTTGATTCTATTGTGCACAACTTGATAGTTGATCCGTGCTAAGTCAGAATTGCAAATTTAAGTACATATATAAGATACAGTAGATTTATTTCAAAATAATAATATACGATCATTAAAGTTTCGGCATCATATGTTGAACTTATTCATCAATTTAAACTATATATTAATATAAATCCAAAAATAACTAATAATAAGACGAATTTAACAATATACTTCATTCTCTTTTTAACAATAAACCTACCACATTCAATTACTTGAAAAACCTCATAATCATCTGCTTTAAAATTCGCTGGTATACCAATTTTAGGATATGAGCTAGCAGTAGTATTTGTATTGCTATACCACATTCCATTATTATTATAAAATAAATCACTATTATTACCAAATTTTGCACCATTCCTTGAATCGCAACCTATAGAATATTGATCAGCATTACTATAACCTATTTTTGCGCTTTTAAGGTTGTTTTTATCCGTAAATGAGAATAAGAAGCTATCATAAGTAGACTTCCATGTATTACTAGAATCCCAAATTAGTGGATTATATCCCCCAACAATTTGCTCAGAATTGGAGATTTTTATCACGACATCCCCCAACAATTTGCTCAGAATTGGAGATTTTTATCACGACTACAGTAGCCCCTTTATTATCACATTTATTATGAAAGTCTGCAACTGTATCACCATCCCTACTGGCACGATAAAGTAAGTTAAAAATATAAGGAATCTCTTTTTCATTGTAATAAGAATAATTTTGCTTTTCAATCCAACTAGAAATAATGGCAAAATGTTTCTTATTAATGATAACAGAATCATAAACACGTTTTGGCTTCCTAGGAGGTTGTATATCAATATTTAATTTTTCTTCAGGTGCCATGTGAAATACAAGTATATTATTAATTAAATCCTCTGGTAATATTTTTTTAAAAGGGTATACTCTAGTGATAAAATCCGCTGAAGAGATATTATTAAATCTAATTAACGGGATAAATTTATGAATAGTTCTCTCCATAGTTGGGATATCTTCTTTATTCCATTGCATAGGATCTTGTGAAATATCATCATGTTGAGCAAAGCACCATTTGATCAAACTTTCCCATATAACGATTTCATCCAAATATAAATCATCTCGCCTTAAGAGCAATTCTACCAGAGATGCTTTTAGATTGACAAATTTATTAGGCTTAAATAATATGTCTGATTTAGTACAAATTTCTTCAAGACAATAATTCCATAAATCTGAGAAAAGTTCATCTCGTTGGTTAACTTGATAAACAGTTTCAAGTATTTCTATAGGATTATGTTGTAAAAATTCATTTTGATGTTTAATCAAATATTTATTAAAATAAACGATTAATGTTTTGATTTTAAGTTCATCTGCTGCTATCAAAACTCTTAAAACATCTGGTCTTTGCAATTTCGACAAGTCAATCTTTCCACAATAAATAAATCTAAATAATGAAAAAAAAAATATCAGTTACTGCGACATATCATAATTACAGTATATAATTATATCTCATTTGATTACCTTAAAATAATTTTAAAAAATTGGGGAGTAATATTAGAAATAACAAAAATAAATTTTCCATCCTTTCTCTCAGTTAATTCGCTGGAAAATGCTTCACGAAAATATTGAGACCTGATGCGTAAAATAGTTGAGTGTGCGTGTATTTCTTCTACGTTTTCATTTTCACCAGCATGGACGATAACATTATATTCTTCATCAGATTCAAGTAATTTTTCATAATCGTTAATAACTTCAAAAGACATGTCTTAAAAAAAATTTTTTTTGTATTACGCAATGATGACTGATTTTATCATTACAATGAGCAATCACATGAAAAATTTACCCGTTAATTTTAAATAATGTCAATCACATGTTGATTCATAGCCACATTATGACTAATCCCGGGCCTTGATATTCGGCAATTATAGTATTAATTTCTACTTTATAATGATTTTTTAGAAATGAATTATTTTACAGGTACATTTTAATGTATTTAATATCCATTTTTTACATTTTTTAAGTTGCAAATAATATTTATGCATATATTCCTTCAATAAACCTCATAAAGATACTTTTCAATCTTGTTACGATACCACATTCAAATACTGAAATAAAAAATGTTTAGCGAAAAAAATAACAACCGAAGCTAGCTCTTCAATTCTTCATTAATATCTTCAATTTTCATTCCATGAGGAGGAAAATCCAACTTTTAATAATATTTAAAATTTCTTCATAAGCAGGCCTTTTTAATGGACCTTCATCCCAACATTTTGTCATCAAATCTATATAGCATTGTGAAGTATTTTCTATGCAGACAATATGATGAAACAGGAAAATGATATTCTTTCAAGATAATATTGCTTCTACTTAAATTTCTTATTTAAATATATTTCTTTATTGGTCAACAATAATAATTATTATTATATTGATGCAGTACATCAAAAGAATGTTCTCTACCCAAATATGATGAATGTAAAATTTGTGTCCAGAAGTTTAAATACAGTTATTCATCAATCTCATTCTCAATAACGATAAAGTATTTTCTAAATTTTATGATATGAGCATTTTGAAAAACCCACATTATAGTCAAGTGCAGCTTAATGATCTTAATTTTTAATGCTATTTTTATACGTCCAATTTTTTTGAAGCTTTACTTAAGGGCATGCTTGAAAATTTATTATTATTGCAAAATTTTGATTACTATTCACACATACAGTAATTTGCTTGTGATAGTCGTTTTATAGATTTTTTATTATGAATAAGAAATTAACTTTGTTTTATTTACATTTAATAATAATAATAATAAATTATCTATTATCAATAATAACTTTAATACATTATTCAAATCCGTTCTTGAAATCTGGTGTCATACATCTGAGTATCATATACATTCTAACGCGAGTTCTTTTATCCCAGTTTATTTTATAAAGGCTCATCTCGGGGATTTCATCGAAAGTTATGACTCCCAAAACTTTCGATTCTATTGTGCACAACTTGATCTGTGCTAAATCAAAATTGCAAATTAAAGAAATTTTATCAAATACAATACAATAAACATATAGAAGATAAATTTATTTCAAAATAATAATTTACAATCATTCAAGTTACGACTTCATATATTGAACTTATTCGTAAAATTTATCCCATTCTAACGTAAATTGTAAATTACAAAAATAGTGAATAATATAACGAAGTAAACAATACGCATTATTCTCTTTTTAATAATATAACTATCACATTCAATTACTTGAAAAACCTCATAATCATCCGCTTTAAAATTCGTTGGTATACCAATGTTAGGATATGAGTTAGTAGTAGTATTTGTATAACCATACCACATTCCATTATTATTATAAAATAAATCACTATTACCACCAAATTTTGCGCCATTCCTTGAATCGCAACCTATAGAATATTGATCAGCATTACTATAACCTACTTTTGCGCTTTGAAGGTTGTTTTTATTCGTAAACGAGAATAAGAAGCTATCATAAGTAGACTTCCATGTATTACTAGAATCCCAAATTAGTGGATTATATCCCCCAACAATTTGCTCAGAATTGGAGATTTTTATCACAAGTAAAGTAGCCCCTTTATTATCACACTTATTATGAAAGTCTGCAGCTGTATCACCATCCCTACTGGCGCGATAAAGTAAGTTAAAAATATAAGGAATATCGTTTTCATTGTAGTAAGAATGACATTGCTTTTCAATCCAACTAGAAATAATAGCAAAATGTTTTTTATTAATGATAACAGAATCATAAAATCGTTTTGGTTTCCTAGGAGATTGTATATCAACATTTAATTTTTCCTTTGACGCCATGTGAAATACAAGTATATTATTAATTAAATCCTCTGGCAATATTTTTTTAAAAGGGTATACTCTAGTAATAAAATCTGCTGAAGAGATATTATAAAATCTAATTAATGGGATAAATCTATGAATAGTTCTCTCCATAGTCGTGATATCTTCATTATTCCATTGCATAGGATCTTGTGAAATATAAACATGTTGAGCCAAACACCATTTGATCAAACTTTCCCATATGTCGATTTCATCCAAATATAAATCATCTCGCTTTAAGAGCAATTCTACCAGAGATGCATTTAGATTGGCAAATTCATCAGGCTTAAATAATATGTCTGATTTAGTACAAATTTCTTCAAGGCAATGATTCCATAAATCTGAGAAAAGTTCATCTCGTTGATTAACTTGATAAACAACTTCAAGAACTTCGATAGGATTTTTCTGTAAAAAATCACGTTGATGTTTAATCAAATATTCATTAATATATGGAATTAGTGTTTGGACTTTAAGTTCATCCACTGCTATCAAAAGTTTTAGAATGTCTGGTCCTTGTAATTTCTCAAAATCAATCTTTCCACAATAAATAAATCTAAATATTGAAAAATATTAGTTACTGCGACATTAGCATTATATACATAGACACGTTTATTTATGTATCGTTTTCATTACCTTAAAATAATTTTAAAAATTTGGGGAGTAATGTTAGGAATAACAAAAATAAATTTTCCATCCTTTTTCTCAGTTAATTCGTTAGTAAATGCCTCGCGAAAATATCGAGACCTGATACGTAAAATAGTTGAGTGTCCGTGTATTTCTTCTACATTTTCGTTTTCACCGGCATGGATAGTAACGTTATATTCTTCATCAGATTCAAGTAATTTTTCATAATCATTAATAACTTCCTGAGACTGTTCAAAAGACATGTCTTGAAAAAAAAAAAAAAATTTTTTTTTTTTTAAAGAAAGATTTGTTTCTTACAACGGAAAAAAATTTATATGCAATATAACAGTCACATGTTAGTACATAGTTAGCCACATACCGACAATTAGGTATGAATAACGTCATAATTTAATCTTATTTATTTATAAATTATTTTTGAACTATTCCATATTTTTTATAGTTAATAATTTTTTTTCTTAATAGATCGCACAAATTTTTTTTATGAATTTTCTAATAAAATTGTTTAAAACCCAGTTATAGAACTCGTGTAAATCTTAAATATAATCAAGAACATATTGCTTTTTTTTCATAATTTCTTCCTTTCCTTCATTTCTTGAATTATATATAACGTGATGTTGTTACGGGACAATGTCCGGGACAGGTTACACAAAAGAAATGATAATCCCTCAAAATTTTATTATGATAACCTATTTTGTAATATCTATTACGTATAAAACATATAATTTTTGTAAGTTACAAAAGAGTACAGACAGTGCGCGGACGGTTATAATATAACGTGCTACTCTGTGCCTGATCTGTTCCGTATTAGTATAGGTTTTTTTTTATTCAATATTTTTATGGTTTAAAAAAAATTCAGAACAATGCGAATCATTTCTATTGTCAATACTTCTTTTTTTTTAACTACTGATATCAGTTATTTATTATAAATTAATGTGAATTAAACTTTTACGGGTTTTAAAATATTTCTATGTATTTATCTATATTTGGGTAAATTTATTCATTTACACGTGCGATTCACGATTTCACGCCGCCTTATTACATGATTTATGATTTAAAATTTTGTATATTTGTTCATCGCCGTTTTCGAATTAGTGTGATCAAGTGATCAAGTGATCAGGTGGTCTGTTGATCAATTAAAATTAAAAATACCGAAAACCGAAAACAACCGAAAACAATTATTTTATCAAGAATAATGCTTATTTGCACTACTAAAGACATCAAAAAAATGATTATAAATGATTTTTTTTTAAAAAAAAAAAAAGATTCTGTCCCTTTTTATTTCATCTAAAAATACTTCTAATACTTTTATTTAGAAACAAGAAATAGCTTTTTACAAGGGAGCTCTAATAAAGGTAATTTGCGCATGATATGGTTTAAGAGAAGGAAAATAGTTTTCTATCAAACAAAAACATTCATTGTTGTCGTCATTTGAGAAGAAAAATATATATTGCAATATAAGAAAAAAACAGAGAAGAATTATTATTTGTTCTTTTCTTTTTTTTTGAAATTTTATATAATTATCACGAAAAATGACCCTTTCCCCTTTTTCTTAAAAAAATATATCTATATATATATCTTCATAAAAATTGTCTGCATCAGTTCTGCGCTTGATCTATACTAGATCGTTCGGCAAATTTGGATTACTGATCATAAAAAAGATTTTTTCAATTTCCTTTTATCGAACGTTGAGATTGCATTAATATAATGCGAAGATTACAATGATCACACCAACATAATCATATGAAACATATAACAAAGTCACCCTAGAATGAGTGAATAAAAAAAATTAATTTTTAGCTTCCTGTAACTGACGTTTGGCTAATAATAAAAGTTTATTGATAATAGTTAAGTTTTAGTTTGTTTGTTATAATGTGATCTAAATTTTAATTAGGATTCGATTAGCTTCAATTTTGGTGCTTTTTTACAGATTTTTAAAGTATTTTTTTGCTTTTTTATTTGTTTTTATTTTTTTTGATAAATTAATCAATCACATGTATTATTCATATTGCCTTAATTATATTATTTTTTGTTACTTAAAATTTTGTACAATTGTTTAAAATTTTAATAAATTTTTATTTCTCCATTAATTGTTAATATGTTTTTAACAAAAAAATAAAAAAAAAAAGAAACAAAGAAAAGGTATAAAAGAATGAAAAAAAAATATATAAAGGAATGGAAAATTGGTATGGAGAAACGAAAAATGGGTGTAGAGGAGTGAAAAAAATACAGTCAAACTTCGATGTACCGATGCTTTCGGTTTTGGGAAAAAGTATCAGTACATTGAAATATCGGTACATACTGTATATGTAATTAGTAGATTATAATGCAGGCCAAAATCTAACTATGGCTCGCACTATGCTTAATTCTGAGTCCAAAATTTTCTGAATATATTATGTATAACGTAAGTATGATTATAGAAAGAAAATCTAATTCCGGACATAATTAAGATAGATGCCCAGTTAACTCAGGCCAAACTTATAGTGCCGGCCAGAATTAACACTAGTGTAACCAAAATTATCGGTACATCTTAATATACATTACTATAGTAAAGGGACCAGGAGGTAGTATCGGTATATGTTACATCGCGAAATTGTATATAATATCGGTATAATGAGATTTTTTCATTAGTGATGAAACGGGACAACAAAAATCTATCGGTAAAAGCAATTATCGGTATATAGAGTATCGGTACATCGAAATTTGACTGTAATGGGTTTAGAGGAACGAAAAAAAATAATGAGGGTAAAGAAATGAAGAAAATAACGAATGTAAAGAAACGATAAAAGTGGTACCAAGGATGAAAAAGTGGCAAAGGGATGAAAAAAATGGGTGTGAAAGAATAAGTAAGTATTAACGGAATGAAAAAATAATAAGTATAATAAGACGAAAAAATAAATGTTAATGGAATGAAAAAAATAAGTGTAATGGAACAAAAAAATGAGTGTAAAGGAATAAAAATGAAGGTGTAAAGAAACGAAATAAGAAAATTTTTGTTAGTATTATTTTAAAGCAAAAAAGCAATAGAAAAAATAATAATAATAGTTGATTCTATTATTCAAAGCTTCAAGTTAATCCTTAGTTGCGACGATCTTAGTTCAGGAAGCTTGAATGGTTTAGAGATAAGTAACGGAGAAATCTAATGAATAAATAATATTTTAAATAATAAATTGTGACGATGATTAAATCTTCTTTTCTTTAAACTACTTATTAATCCCAGTGCGAACTGCTTGTATTATTATAAAAAAATTTCAAGGAATTCGTCTTTTTTTCAAAATTTACTAAATAAATAAGTATATATATATATATATATAATGTTTAAACATAACTATGAATATCATATTCCTCTTGATTTCTTTTTTTAATTTATAATTATTATTTATTATAAGGCAATTATTTGATTTTGTAACATAATAAAAATATATAAACTACTATTTTACTGTTAAAAATTTACGAATTTTTTATTCTAATTGGGACTTTTGGTTAATTCAAATGGGGATCATTTCCATAAACTCAAAAAAATGACTGAAAAATTCTCAAAAAATTTGTTGTGTTAATTAACGAAATTGAACAATAAAAAACGAATATTAAGTGATGTATTAATTTAACGAATATTTTTAGTGGTACAGGAAGAGTTTTTTTTTAAAATAAGTAAATGCATTTTATTGTGTATTTTGTAAGAGAAAATACATTTAAAAAAATACCTTTAGACTAAACGTCTATATACTTATCGTTATTATTTCGATCTAGGTCAGTGCTAAAAAACTATACTAATTTAAAAACATTCTATCTATATACATGATAATAAAGTACTATTCTATTGATTTGTTGTGTAAGAAAAACACGATCATAATAAAAACTAACTCAAAACCAATTCTGGATCTATAAGACCTTTGTAACGAGATATCGGAAATATCCTTTGGGAACGTATCATTACTTGCGTGTTCCTGAGCCTCTATCGTTGGTTCTGATCTTCGGTGCGGTTTCCGACATTCGTTTATGACTTTCTTTCTCGTTATTAACATCTTTACGCCGACTTGCGAACTTGTGCTGCGCCTCGTTTAACGTTGCGTCAGGAAAAACGTTCTCGTCGGTGTTCCATGAGATGTGCTTCCAATGTACTTGGAACTGAAGGTATATTCCTAGGTATATGTTCCTGTAGATTAGAAGGCTGTTTACCTTTCTTCTTTCCCGTCTCCTTTCCATCATTAAGGACTGTATCTTTCTTCGTTTTCTTCATTCTTCTTATCGCCCTTCGCTTGAACTTTTCGTCTTGAATTCGGACTTGCCACTGATTGTTGTGGGGGTTTTTCATAATCGTCCTCCTCAGAGCTCTCATCAACCCATCTTCGTTTTTAAAGAAAGCAATAACCTTCATCCTGTTGTTGAAGACGAGTGGTTTAACAAAAGCGGCGCCGTAAATCTTGACTATGTTCTTAATAACGTCATCTATCTCGTTTTTTTCAATGATATGGTCCCAGTCCTTTACCATTTGTCAAGCATTTCTTTCTTTGATTCGACGATGTTTCCAGTTACTTGGATACCATCGCAAATAGAACTTGGCATCGTTCATCTTGGTCGTTATATTGAAAGTTTTTTGATTGTAGGCGTCTTTGGTAAGCCCAATAACTGAAGCATATTTGTGGAGACGCCTGATCTTACATCCTTTGACTATCCCTATTTGACCTAACGCTTGTAATATATCCTCATCGCACCACTTTACGGGTATGTCATGGAATAAAATTTCTTGTTTGAAGACGTAAAATTTTTCCTTGTTCCGGGTCGTCATCACGTGATAAAGCGATATCCGGAATTGTGCCGGTCGGATTTATCCTTTGGTCCGGATTTCTTTTTTTGTTGATCGCTTGTGGTGATTTCCCGATATGGTAACTTCCTCCATTTTTTTTTGATCTCCTCTCCTCTTTGTCCTCTATTATTGGTGTGGATGCTGTTGTGGCACTTTCCATTAAACGGTTCAGCTGCTACAAGAGCAACAAAGTGCAGTTATAAATAACCTATGAGCAATCGGAGGAGTGGTTTTTGTCCTACATTGAAGGATATGTTTTTTTTATTTTTGGCATAGTCTTTAGCACTTTTACAGATGGTGGACTCCGACTTCAAAAACGATTGGGAAAATTACTGCGCCGCAGCAACACGGCGAAACTCCACTAACTCGAACTATTTGGTGTGAAGACTTGTATTTCCCACCTCCCGTATCGTTTTTGTCATTTCCTCTAAAAACTAAAGCGCTTTATCTAAGTTTCTTGTTCGTATCGAGACATTTTAATAGTGTTTTGTTATGAACTCTGCGAAAAAACGACTTCAGATCTTTGTAAAAAATTTGGACAAAGGATTGTCGGTAAGAGTTCCCCGGAAGAATTTTTACAAATAATTTACATTAGACATTGACATTGACATTGACATTGACATTTGACATTTGACATGATATATAAGATTTTCTGGTGTTTATACCAAAAAGGAAATTTTTTTTATCAAAAAGGAAGTGATTTTAATTTCGAGGCAATCCAGCATGTGTTTTAATAACATATAAGAAACGACTTTCTATATGGAATTCTTGTGACGAAGTTTAATTAACAAAATGATCAACAAATGAGCTACTAATTTTACAAAAAACGTCAAATTTTTCTTTTTTCATTGGAATTGATGTGCCACAAATTTAATGATGAAAATCAAAACTTGAGAAACGATTAATTGCGATTTGTCGATTTAAATGAAAATCGATTATGGCACGATTTACAGACAGCCGTTTTACCGACAAATTTGATCAGCGTTATGTCTGTAAAATGTCTTGTCGGTAAAATGGCTGTCGGTAAAATATCCTGATACGGTTAATTCAGCTTAGAAAAATTTTTTAATTAATTACTCGGTCTAAATGCAGTCTGAAATTAAAATAAAATATTATTTATTATTATTTAAGAAAACATACTTGATTTAATAGTAGTACTATCACCCTATGAATAATTAAGTTAAAAATTTATAATTATGGAAAACATGAAAATAAAATTGTGCCATCAAATAATATGATATTGGATAAAAAATTCAAATTATATTGCGTCATATTTATTTTGAGTTTTGGCCAGAACTTTTTATGTTCTTGTTCCTCGGATCGGAAGGGTCGGCACCTTTTACATTGTTTCTTGGATCGGAAGGGTCAGCACCTTTTACATTGTTTCTTGGATCGGAAGGGTCGGCACCTTTTACATTGTTTCTTGGATCGGAAGGGTCAGCACCTTTTACATTGTTTCTTGGATCGGAAGGGTCGGCACCTTTTACATTGTTTCTTGGATCGGAAGGGTCAGCACCTTTTACATTGTTTCTTGGATCGGAAGGGTCAGCACCTTTTACATTGTTTCTTGGATCGGAAGGGTCGGCACCTTTTACATTGTTTCTTGGATCGGAAGGGTCAGCACCTTTTACATTGTTTCTTGGATCGGAAGGGTCGGCACCTTTTATATTGTTTCTTGGATCGGAAGGGTCAGCACCTTTTACATTGTTTCTTGGATCGGAAGGGTCGGCACCTTTTACATTGTTTCTTGGGTCAGAAGGATCAGCACCATCTATTTCACCTCTTAGATAGAAAATAGAATTTTCTCTTTTATTATAATCCATAGGAAGTGCTTGAGAAATAATGACGAGTGATAAAAAGACTGAGAGAATCAATGAAACCAATGTTAACTTCATGATTGTTTTATATATTGCGAGATTTTAAAGAGGAAGTAGAAGATTACGAGTTTAATAATATAAAGAATTATAAGGCACAACTCTGATGTATATGGAATATAATAAATATATTTTTATGTTTTGCAAGTTTTTTTCCAAAATTTTGAAATTATTTATACCTTTTGAAGGAATTTCACGCTAAAATTGATCTACTTATTTTTATATTTAATAAATTAAGATCGGAACTATTTTTAAACTAAAATTATTTTGAGAAGAAATTTTGCTATTATGAATCCATATAAGTTATTTTGCCGAAAAAGTATTTGTTGTTTTGGAAGTCATTCCATACAAGTTTATGATATGTAATAATTTTACTTAAAATTCGATACATAAAATTATATAAAATTACCCGTAAAAAAATCGATCCGTAGTCGATCCGTGTTTAATATTCTATCTTTTCTCCATAAAAGGCACATATTCCCGAATTTAATAACTTTATATCACGGAATTTACCGAATTATTTTCATTGTCCGTGAATGGATCCGTGAAAGGCTCATTTTTATGGAATTTTTACAGAAATAATGGATTACCTTTTTCGTATAAATAAATGTGAATTTTTTTTGTACAAAAGAAAAATTTTATTATTATTTATTAAAATTAATATTGAATCTATTTCGGATCTACCAAAAGAGAAATGCTTCAGCACATTGACTTATCGGTGTCATTTAAAATGATTTTAATTTGTGGCAATGACTTTGTGTGATCGCTTGACTTAATTTATATTCCGAGATTAAAGAATATTTCTTAATACTACTAAAATTGAACAATTTCACAAGTAATAATATTTATTAATTTAATTACTAAATGGGACAAATAGTTATCCGGATCTACCCGAAATCCTGACAGTCAGAATCCCGTTACGATACATGCTTGATATTCGAAATCCCGAATCTTTATTATTCCCGACACTCACTTATTATCCCGACACGCACCATTATACCGACATTCATTATCTCGAAATTACTATTCCAACTTTTTGCGAGAGTATCATTAATTTTGCGAAGTAAAGTATTAATAAATGGTGATAAAGAATACTAGTTAGCGTAAAGAAGATTTTGAAGTGATTTGATCATTTCTAAATTAATCGACTTTTTCACTCAATTTGGATTTACTGATCTTCAAGACTCAATATAAAATCGTCCGAATTAAGAAATGCGCAATGTGAACTCGAGAAATGTGTTTTATAATAATGCTTAAAAAAGTTTAAAGCATTATGGAAAAAAAAAAAAAAAAAAAAAGTTTAAAGCATTATGGAAAACTCTTTCCCACAAACTTTATTTTATTATACACGCATACACAAAAGTGAGTTACTGGAATTATCATCGCCAAAAACTCACAAAGTTTATGATGGGGAAGACCCTTTTTAAGAGTTAAACAATATGAAAAGAAAACTACAAAACATTATCAACACTGTCCTTCTTGTTAGAAACATTTTAAAACAAGAGGAGTTTGCTATTTTCCTCTCTCCAAAACTCGCTCCTTTCCTTCGACAACATGGCCACAAACACTTCGCCACCTATAATCTTTCGGGTTTCCACACAGAAATTACCAACACGATAAAAGAACTACGCTCAATAATAAATGGCTTTATCTCTAACACCGGCATCATAGCTCAACATTACTTTCACTCACACACTTCGGACTTGTTAGCTCGTCTTCTTCGTTATCAACGATGTTTAGAAAAATTAATGGAAATTACTCCTGACCCCGTATGCAGATCAACGATCGACACAACCGGTTTTACATTGAGTCGCTATATACAAGGAGATGCAGATTACCAAAATTACCCGTCCTACCGATCAACAATGCAAATTTGCAAATTACACGAAAATCAAAACACTTTTAAGAAAAAGTGAATTTCTTATCGATCCGATCTGGAACACAACATCGATCTTTACGATAACGTAATAAAGGATTTTCTTCAACAACAAAAATCCAATTTTCCTTTCGACAAAAATGTTTTACAAGAGATAGTTGACGAGGATATCGAACATAAACGCGCAACCCGTACATTTGTTTTAGAATATTCCTCGACATATAAACTATACTTTAAATCTCATCGCTATTTACAATTGATTTCGGACCTATATCAACGACAAAGACTCATTAATGATGAGATTGATAAATTTACAAAAAAAGGTTATTACTAAAATTAACCAATCAACTTCGACGACCAGTACTATTCCGCAGCGCAAAACTATTTCCACGTTACCCGACATATCACATCCATGTGACATACAGGAACATATAATCAACACGACATCACATACAGTTGACGACAAAAAAGAAAAAATTATTTTTAATTATTTAAGTCAACAAAAAGAAGACCCCAAGCGACAAAAAAGAAAACATCGACAAAAACGGTACCACTATCGACAAGAAAGGAAACACGCCTGGATTAACGCCACATCGTACATATAGTGAGGATTCTTACCCCAGTCTTGTGGATCCTTTCGACCAACGAAAACAGGCACGCAAATTATGCGTGATCTACAAACGAACTACTAGGAAAAAAGAAACCTTTTTATTCCTCTTCAAACAATTTATTATAGATTTTAATTTTTTATATTTTATGAATACAATAGGTTTTTCTTTTAGTTTAACCAAATTTTTTTTAGGATATATAATTTCTTTAGTTAAAAGAATTATTTTAGAATTTTATTTTTCTCTTTAATTTTTTTTCTTTAGGGGACCGGTAGTAGTCCAAGGTGTGTGGAGTTTCCTTGAGCGTCTCGCAGTAGGGTGCGAGATTTATCCTTAAGAGTGTTCTTAGTTGTCTTTTTTTTTTTTCGTTTAGTAGGTGGTAGGTTGTCAGAGGTGGCGGAAAACTCGCTCAGTTAGAGCATTTAATCGAATTAGGATTAAATTTATTTATAGATTTTTTCTAAATTTTTCTTGTCAGTATAGTTGTTAATGCACAATGTATACAGCCGTTTATTGACATGAATCTTAATAAAGAATTTTATTATGCGATAAAAAAAAAAAAAAAAGCTTAAAGCATTATGCTTAATGAATAACGCATATGCTACATTTTATTAAGAAATAGATCTTGTCAGAGAAAAAAAAATAAACAAAATTATTTTCTTATTAATCGAAGATCATTAAAGCGTTAAATCATTTTTTTTTTTTAAATGTAACGATTAAAAAAGTCGTTTTTTTAAAAAGTGTAACGGTTAAAAAAATCGTTTTTTTAAAAAGTGTACCGATTAAAAAAATCGTTTTTTTAAAAATGTAACTAAGGCAATTTGGGTACAGTTAGTGAACCTTCATTTAAGCGTATAATTAAAAAAAACGCCTTTTTTAAGCGTTTATAATTAAAAAAAAACGCCTTTTTTAGGCGTTTATAATTAAAAAAAAACGCCTTTTTTTAAGCGTTTAATTAAAAAAAATCGTCTTTTTTTAGGCGTTTAATTAAGAAAAATCGCGTTTAATTAAAAAAAAAAAGAAACGGAAATTGCGCTTTTTCTAATCGCTTAATTAAAAAAAAATATGCTTTTTTTTAAGCGTTCATAATTAAAAAAAAATACGCTCTTTTCTCAAGCGTTTAATTAAAAAGAAACGCTTTTTTTTAAGCGTTTAATTAAAAGAAACGCTTTTTTTTAAGCGTTTAATTAAAAGAAACGCTTTTTTTTAAGCGTTTAATTAAAAAGAAACGCTTTTTTTTAAGCGTTTAATTAAAAAGAACCGCCTTTTTTTAAGCGTTTAATTAAAAAGAACCGCTTTTTTTTAAGCGTTTAATTAAAAAGAAACGCTTTTTTTTAAGCGTTTAATTAAAAAGAAACGCTTTTTTTTAAGCGTTTAATTAAAAAGAAACGCTTTTTTTTAAGCGTTTAATTAAAAAGAACCGCTTTTTTTTAAGCGTTTAATTTAAAAAAAAACCGCCAAATGGTTTTTTTAAAACATTTAAAATTTTTTTTTTATAAAAAAAACGCTAAAAATTTTTAAAGCGTTTGATTTTTTTTTTATTTTTGAAAAAAACGTTTAAATTTTTTTTAAAAAAAACCGCTTTCTTTTAAGCGTTAAGCATTTAAATTAAAAATAACGCTTTTTTTAAGCGTTTAATTAAAAATAACGCTTTTTTTAAGCGTTTAATTAAAAAAAACGCCCTTTTTAAGCGTTTAATTAAAAAAAAACGCCCTTTTTAAGCGTTTAATTAAAAAAAAACGCCTTTTTTAAGTGTTTAATTAAAAAAAAACGCCTTTTTTAAGTGTTTAATTAAAAAAAAACGCCTTTTTTAAGCGTTTAATTAAACGTTTAATTTAAAAAAAAAACGATAAAATGCGTTCTTTTAAACGTTTAATTTAAAAAAAAACGATAAATGCATTTTTTTTAAAGCGTTTAATTTTAAAAAAAAATGCCCAAAAAACGTTTTTTTAACTTCGGGCCATTTTTTTCAAATTAAACACTTAAAAAACGACAAAAAAAAAATGATTTTTTTAATCGTTTTAATAAAAAAAAAAAGATTTTTTTTTTTATTAATCGTTTTTTTTTTTATTTAATTGTTTTAAAAAAATGATTTTTTTTTAATCGTTTTAGCAAAAAAAACCAACTTTTTTTTTATTAATCGCTTTAACATGATGTACCATGCATAAAACAAATATGCATCTGCATTTACCATTTCTCCATTAACACATTTGGAGCATGCATCAATAACCCGTTACTCATACCACCAGAATTCTTATTATTTATTTGCAATTATTCCAGGACCAAAGTACAATTTTCATGGTGATATTAATTGTTTTAAAAAACCAATTTTTTATTGGTCGTCTAATAAAAAAATGAATTTGGCCATTTTTTTCTGTCATTTAATATGAAAACCGTTTTTTCCTAGGCCGTTTAATAAAAAAACTCAACATTTTTTTTATCGAAACAAATAAAGAAAAATGTTGAAAATTGTTAACCTTTTTTTTTATCAAAATAACATTAAAATGTTAAAAAAAAATCGTTGTTTTAATAAAAAAAAAACCAAACCCATTTTTTATCAATTTAATGGAAAAAACGGTTAATTGTTTTAATAAAATGAAAAAAGATTGATTTATTAATCATTTTAAAATGAAAAAGAAAATGCTTTTATTTGTATAAAAACTATTAAAAAAAATTAATAATTTTTTCGTTAATAAGTTTAAAAAATTGTTAAAATTCTTTTTTTTTTGATTATCTGGTTTAATAAATAAATTGTTAAATTTTTTTTTTTTTTTTAATTATTCGATTAAAAAACTGTTAAAAAATAAATTATTAATAATCATTAAAAAAAAAATAAATAAAATTTTTTAATTAACGTTAAAATATTTTTTGATTATAAAAGACAACAGTTTTTTCTTTGTTATCCGGTTTGAGATTTAATAGGCCATTAAAAAAAATTAAATTGATTTTTTTTTATTATCCGGTTTAATAAACAAAATAATGTTAGAAAAAAAAGATAATTAATTTTTTTTTTAATTATTTACTTTGATAATTAAAAAAAATGTTTTTATTAGTAATGTAGCAAAAAATTGCTTCATTGACATTTTTTGCAATTTTATTTAATAAAAAAAAAATCTCCACCTTTTTATTAAGTTATTTTATCGCCGTTTTCAAAATGGTGTATGCTATTTATTCGTAATTGAATATTCGAATACCAATATTCGTCCAGTTTTCATCCGTGTTTTTTTCTGTTTTCATCCGGTTTTCATCCGGTTTTCGGTTTTCTTTTTTTTTTTATTCAGATACAACTGCGTACATCATTTTGAAAACGGCGATAATAAAAAAAAGCTAAAGGCATTTGTTAAAATCATCTTAACAAAAAATGAATTAATTATTTTTTATTACGGTACTCATTTATCGGATGAGATTTTAAAAAAAGTCAAAATATTTTTATTAAAACGATCAATGAAAAAAAAAGTATCAATATCAGATATCGTTTATTACTAAAATAACTAATAAAAAATATTAATATCACTTTTTTACTTAAAAAACGATTATTAACAAGATATTAATACCGTTGCAGCATGTATGCTTATATATCATAGGGGACGAAGTCCCCTAAATAAGCGCATATTCTAGTTATTATAATAAATAATAATTCTTCTATATACTAAAAAAATACTTATGTAACAGTAACGTTTAGATTACCCTGTATAAATAATTTTTGAGTTGAAATTTTTTTTTGTCTGCGCCTGATCTACATTTTTTTAGTTAGAAATTGGCTGATCCTGTGTTTTATAGTTAAATCGGACATCTATAATGATTATTAATGTACAAAAAATTTATTATTTCCCATTAGCCAATGTTTACTACTACACTATCTTTAGTAATTGTAGCAGTAGATCACTTAACAAAATTCTTTTTTTTTCTGATTGCTTTTCTGTAATTAGCATTTGGCTAATACTAATAAGTATAATAAATGAATAATGTTAACTCATTTTAATAATAATAATAATAATAATAACTGGCCGATAAGCCCGGGAGTTGCCCCGGGTTTGTAGGTTTAATATTAAAAATAAGAGTATTGATAGTAATATTACGTGTATGGTTTTAATCAAAATATTGGTTTGATTAAACAAATAAACTGTAAGAAATTTGGGATTGAAATATTTTTACAATACATTTATTTTATGTTATTTAAATAAAATAATAAATTAGTGATTTACATTTTAAATCTTTAATGAAATAACAGTTCTTATCAGAACACTTCTGGATATACAACATTACGTGTAACATTCGCACCTTGCCATTTAGAAATTAGAATTTTTAAATTTTTCGTGAAGTTACTCTTAAAAAGGTAACATACAACTGTCCATGAGAAAAGACAGGAGTTTGAACATATAAGCCAACCCAGTTAAATGTTTGCCCTTGAGGCTTATTGATAGTCATTGCAAAAGCTGGTTGTACTGGAAACTGACGACGTTTGAAATAAAAGGTAGATCTGTATCTGAAGGAGACATTATAATGCGAGGAATAAAAACTCGAGTTCCAGAATCGTTTCCAGTAATTATCTCAGCTTCAATAACATGTTTCTGAAAATATGACAAATCAATCTTGTTCCATTACAAAGACCATCAAAAGGTTGTATATTGCGTAGCAATATAATATAATTGGAGTTCCTAATTTCAATATTAACTTATGAGGTGGAAGGCCTCCAACAGTTAAAGAATTGAGAAACTCTAATGATGTATATTTGGGCAAATTGAAGATGTTTTTCATCATTAGGAAGCAATGTTCCTATACTATGGTACATTTCTCCATGTACTCGAAAAGTATTGACACCTCTAGTTCCCATTACATGTTCATCAATTTTTGCGCCTATTGCAGAATTATACATCCTAATATTTTGTTTAAACTAGGGAAACGGAAACCGTTGGAGTGTCCGAAGCTTTGATTCAATGTTAAATGTATTACATGTATTACAGAAAAATAAAATGTATTACAGAAAAATAAGGACAATAAGATAAACTAAATGTATCACAAAAAAAAGATGCATGATAATCATCTAAAAAGGAATTAACCCAATAAAATTTTAATAAATTAATAAATAACGTGATAATGTTGATATGTTGTTACACCTGATCCTAAAATTTTATTGGGCGTAATTTATTTACACCTGATCCTAAAATTTTGTTACACCTGATGTCACACCTGATCCTAAAATTTCATTGGCCATACACGCATGCGGACAGACAGTACATGCATGGAAAAAGCATACCTAACCGTATATGTCCTTCAGCTAAAGCTTTGGACAAATAAACGTGCAGTAGAATCCATTTCATCAAGAAGACTATCCAAAGGAGGTAGTAGTTCTTGCAAAGGTGGAAGAACCTTGCCTTTTGCGCAGCAAGTATCAAAAACTGGTGATCTTGTAGATACATTTACTCTTTCGTCCAACCACATCATAGCCCCACAGTCGAAACATTCATGGTCCATATTACCTAGTGTATGACGATCTAATCCATCTGAAATCCATGGATAGATATGTGCCTTTGGAATTTTTGATGATTCATTAATTCCATCATCTCTCCTTCTTTTTGAATGTGGTGGTGCGTGGTATGTTTTCTTTTCCATTTTATCTTTTTAGTTGACGATAATATTGCTGATGCTCACGTTGGAGCATTTTCTGTCGTTTCTTAAGAGTTTCACTGTACATCATAATTTTTGTATATATTAATAAAAGAGAAATGTTATATTTAGTTTTCAATATTTATCAATATGTTTGAGAAAAATAATTTACAGTATTAACACGTAGGATAAACTTTAAACTTATATTACATATTAAGTATCGAAAAAGCTTAATTATACTTTTATTAATTAAATATTAAATTAGCAAAAACATAAAAGGTTTCGATATGCTGCATATACAGTATACAATAAATAATAAAATTTTTCCTGAGAAGATCGAGTCCCCACAGACCCCCTTCTTAGCTCTATTTTTTTTTATCTTTTTTCTTTTAATTTTCATTTTTTTGCTTTTATTTTATTTTTCCTCTAGATCGTATGTAATGTTACAAATAGTGGGAATGATCATAATAAAAGGAAAAAGATTAATGAGATGGGAAGGAGAATTAAGAACAAAATGAAGGGGAGTTAAGAACAAAATGAAGGAGGAGTTGAAAACAAAATGGAGGAGGAATTAGAATAAACCGAGGAGAAGAATGAAATGGGAGGGGGAATTAAACAAAATGAAGGGAGAGGAAAAATGTGTTGGAAGTAAGAATTAAGGATGAAATGGAAGGGGAGTCAAGGACGAAATAGAAGAGGGAGTAAAGAATGAAATGGAAAGGGGAAGTGAAGAATGAAGTAGAGAAGTGAAGAATGAAATGAAGAGTGGAGTGAAAATTGAAATGAAAAGGGAAGTGATGGTTGAAGTGGAAACAAAGTGAAAGCGAAAGTAATAAATAAAATGAAAGAGAGAGGAAGAATAAAAATAAAATGGAAGTGATGAAGAAAAGAAGTGAAAGAGGAAGTGATGAATGAAATAGCGGGAAATAATGATCAATCAGAAGAGAAGAATGAGTTGAAAGGGAGAATTAAGAACAAAATTAATGAAGGAGGAGTTAAGAATGAAATAAGAGGGAAAGAATAAGATGGAAGAGGAAATTAAGAACAAAACTAAGGGAAAGTTGGGAATGAAATGAAAGGAAAAATGAGATGAAAGAAAGAGTTAAGAATGAAATAGAAGGAGAGTGAAATGGAAGAGAGAGTAAAGAATGAATGTCAGGCATGTATTATAATAGGATTCTGACAAGATTTTGGATAGTTCCAATTATCCAATTCATTTTTGGTTCATAAAGATTTCATAAAGTTTCTTGATGGTGTATAAAAAAGTTATAGTCTATTTAATTATCAACTAAAAATGGAATTTCTATTCAGAGCAAAAAAAAAAAAAAAAATAAGAAATTTTGATTTAATAAAGTTTTTATATAAATTAAAAAACAAAAAAAAAAAAAAAAAAAAAAAAGAATTAAAATGAGTAAATAAAGAGCTAAGATTCGTGAGTATGGTTAAAATTGATTCCAGTACAAAATCTCGAAAATCACTTGCACTATCAAACACAAGATCAACAACAAAATCTTGACAGTCCAAATTCTTGACAATATTGTCATTATGTCGACAATCTTGTAGGGAAAATAGAATTGTAACAATTTTAATGATAAAGTAAATCACAGAATAATAGATTATTCACAGTACGTGGAATTACCCACAATATTTCTTTGTAATTTTTTGCGATTACTTATTTAGCGAGTTATGTATAGAACGTTTAAAAAAAAGTGCATGATGTTAGTTTTTTTAATTTAATGAATAAAAATATTATTAGTTTATTATAAAGAATTGATAATAATGTCTTTTACAATATAATTACAAATTAATAGTAATATTTAGATTGTCAAGATTTTGTTGTCGGTCTTGTATGAGAATTTGGATACCGTTATGTACGTATTGCCATTTTGGTTATACGTATGATTTAAAATTGTATGTACTGTACAAGTATGTACTGATTTATCTATTTATTTATTTTAAATGGAGACAGACAACGTCAATACAAATGAGGACAAAGAAACGTAACTAAACGTGACTAACAAATCGCTTACTAAATATGTATTGAAAACATCATGCAGCACAGCCGGTCCTCCAAACCCATCTGGGTAAACCAGTAAAAAAAAAAAAATACAAAGGAAATGGTTAGTATGATCTCCCTTTGGAATCACGGCCCTCCTTCCCCCTCCTTTTACATCTGGTCACAATAATCCCATCATATTCTTATTGCTAGTCGTCTTGTGACTTGATTGGGACGTCTGGCAAGATGAAGATTTTGTCAAGTTAGCATTACTCTCCGAATTGTTTTTCTTCTTTTTGTTCTTACTCTTTACGTTTTCTTCGCTGGTCTTTGCTAAGACCGATTTACTCAGTACAGTACGAATTTGCAAGCCAATAGACATACGGTACGTACGGTTGATTAATTTTTGTGATGATCGATTTTCCTATTACCCCTTTGATTCATCATCAAGTCTTATACTCCTGTTCACCTCTCACCATTCCTTGACAAAAAAACTTTTTTTAAAAAAAAAAAATATTTGAGTTTGTACTATTAAAATGGCTGAATGAGGAAATCATGTCATGTATTGTAATTTGTAAACCATGACCATCACGATACTTAAAAATTTCATTCTTTGTATGTTTAATTGAGACTAAACAATGTACATCATTTAATTTAATTGACAAGTGACACGTTGATATAAAAGCAGAAACACCTGCCAATAAAATACTTATAAGGTGAATAGCACATGTCAATATTATAGAGTAAATTTAAATTTTATAAATATTTTAGTATAATTTTTTCATTTTATTTATTCGTGTTTTTGTAAATTTTTATTGATCATTCTTTGTAACCATCATAAGTAGTGATATAATGCTTCCCTTAAAAATTGTCTAAGAACTCGATTGTGTTAAAAAGACGGCTTTGATCATGTATTACCGAATAATAATAAGTAAGGGGACAGATTAATCTTAAAAGTTACTATACTATAATGTGCAAAAGTTTAAATTTACTTTGCAAAGATAGGTTTTCCACATAATTTTTCTTCAGAACGTTGTAAAAACTTTTAATTTAGTAAACTTTTTATCAAAAAAAATCTATTATATGATTTCATTCAAAATGGTACTATCTGAATGAATCAGAAATAGGGTCAAAAAGAATGAACAAATAGGATTAGCACAAAGTATATATGGTAATCTTATTCCTGTATATTTTTATATTCTCTTGTATAATGTACTGTATACTTGTGATCAATCTATTAAATACAAGTTAGAAAAATATTACTTATATGATCGATCATGAAATTATGCATTTAAATAGTCCTGAATCAGAAATGAGAAGACATGTATACTATGTATACATTTATCAAGCATTATGAAATACTATAATTTCTAGATTAAAGAAAAAGAAATTATAAATCGTTTATCTATGAATCAAATTTGATTTATATAAATAAATTTGGACTAAGCCACGTTACTTATTGTGTGAATTGGAATTTGAGATTTTGTTGCGAATATAATTTAACGATGAAATATATAATTTTATTATTATTTGTCAATAATTAGAGCTGAAAATAAAATTTGTAAATACAAATTTTTTTTTTTTTATAAAACAAAGGTTACTTTGATTAATAGTTTTCAGCACATCGTTAAAATCCGAAACTTGTTTCACCCGATATAAGCCGAAACTATCCGAAACCTTAATTTGTAGATCATTTTAGTAGGTAAGACTACGATATGTATATACTCTATACATATTTATACTGTATCGGTATAATAAAATAAGATATAGATATGATAGTTGTACATAATTTAAAGATGATAATGGACTGAAAGCGGTCAATAATCAAGGATGCAAATTTAAATATATTGATATGATTAAAAAAAAAATATTTATTAATTACTCTGTTGTAGAAAAAAAAAAATTTTTTTTATATACATTCGTTAAGAAAAAAAAGAAGATTCTAATGTTATAAATCTTATAATTATCACTTTATTATTCGCAATTACCCTAGTGTAACATGAGTAACAAAGAAATTAAACGATCATCTGACTTTGTGTAACTTGTACGTATATAAAAGGGGATTTTTTATTCCGTAAATTTATTCTCTTTCCTCCCTAATTTCTCTTGCGTCACTACTTGCGTCACTACTTGCTTTCTCCTTAGAAATTACAAAAATATTATTATGTCGCAAGAAGAGAATATAAACTCATCACCTGCTGTTTTTGATATCCAACGAGAATATGAAATTATTTCTGAGAATACTAATATTCTATTAAATCATCCAATTGAATTATCATTCAACAATCTCCCTTTTTCATCATTCAACTATTTCTTTTCAAGAAAAACAAGTAAAGGATATATAAGGGTGCCAAACGCCTTTCTTATCTTTAGAAGAGTGATAATTCAAGAACTTGGTAAACATTATAAAAACATTTCTCAGTCAGATATCTCAAGGTTTATATCTCAAAAATGGAAAGAATTACCTAGTGATGTCAAGCAAAGATATGTGAAAATCTCCAATGAATTTCGCGAGTATATTTCTTATAGAAAAGATCCTCCTACTTATCAATTAATTAAATTTTAAATTAATTTATTGGTTTTAAAAGTTTATTATGTTTTTAAAAAGTTCTATTCTTTTTATGACATCCCAATTAACGTTTTTTTCCTTAATTATTTATACAGTATTATTTGCAACTTGAAGGAATTAATACATCTTTTTTATTAAATATAACATTTCTTATGTATTCATCATCTTCCATTAAAAATTTTTATCATTAAAATCTGAAGTTTTTTTAATTTACTTAATAAGTATATACGAAAACATTGTTCGTAATTTAAACCCCAAAGATTAAACTGAATATATACCACCAGGAAAAATAAATTAAACACTGTTCGTTACAATCATATGATTTTTCATGTGACTTGTCGCTATAAAAATAAAAGGCGAATGTCGATCACGAGTTGTGTAGTACGGGTTCTTTTTTTTTACCATTAAAATTTTTTTTTTTTTTTTTGTGAAGACATGTCTTTTGATTATTCTCAAGAAGCTGTTAGTGATTATGAAAAATTACTTGAATCAGATGAAGAATATAATGTTATTATTCATGCTGGAGAAGATAAGAATGTAAAAGAAATACATGCACATTCAAATATTTTACGCATTAGGTCTCAATATTTTCGTACGGCATTTTCTAACGAATTGACTAAAAAAAAGGATGGAAAATTCATCTTTAATTTCCCTAATATTTCTCCCCAATTGTTTAAAATTATTTTAAGGTAATAATAAAACTATATAAAAGTTTTTTTAAAGTTTTCTGTAATAATTTTATAAAATTACCGCCGCAGTGACCAATTATAATATTTTTTTTTAAATATTTAGATTTATTTATTGTGGAAAGATTGATTTTGAAAATTTACAAGGACCAGATATTCTAAAACTTTTGATAGCAGTAGATGAATTTAAAATACAAACGTTAACCCTTTGTATTCAGAAATACTTGATTGAAAACCAATCTAAATTTTTACAACAAAATCCTATAGAAATTTTTGAAACAGTCTATCAGCATGAAGCCTTTACGGATTTATGGAATTATTTCCTTGAAGAAATTTGTGCTAAACCAGAAATATTATTTAAATCTGATAAATTTGTCAATTTAAAAGCACCTTTATTAGAACTACTTTTAAAACGAGATGATTTGTCATTGGATGAAATTGATATATGGAATAGTTTAATAAAATGGTGTTATTCTCAACATCCTTCCATTCAACAAGATGTTAAGAAATGGAATAATGAAGAAATTGTAATTATGGAGAGAACTATTCATAGATTTATTCCATTAATAAGATTTTATCATATTCCATCAGGAAACTTTATTGCTAAAGTATACCCTTTTAAGAAAATAATTCCAGAGGACTTAATTGATAATATACTTGTATTTCATATGGGCCAGGATAAACAATCAAATATTGATACACAACCCCCTAGAAAACCGAAATGTTTTTATGATTCTGCTATTATTAATAATGAATATTTCGCTATTTTCTCTAGTTGGATTGAAAAGCAAAATTATTCTTATTATAATGAAAAAAACATTCCTTATAATTTTAATTTACTTTATCGTGCTAGTAGGGATGGTGATACAGCTGCAGACTTTCATAATAATTGTGATAATAAAGGAGCTACTATAATCGTGATAAAAATCGCAAATTCAGATCAAATCGTTGGAGGATATAATCCACTATCTTGGGATTCAAGTAATACATTTAAGTCTACTGATTATAGCTTCTTATTCTCATTTACAAATAAGGATAACCTTCAAAATGCGAAAGTAGGTTATAATAACGGTAACAAATATTCTATAGGTGGTTATTCAGATTATGGTGCTGTCTTTGGTAATGCTAATGACTTAGCATTTCATAGTGGGATGTGGGTATGTCAAACAAACGAGTATTGCTCTTATACTAAGGTTGGTATACCAGAAAATAAGTTTAGAGCAGATGATTATGAAGTTTTTCAAGTTGTTAAAAAATAATTGTATCCAATTTTAATAACTATTTATTATACTTCTATAATGATGTCTAAGTATTTATTTTTTTATTTTGCTTTTTTACGTAAATAATGTTTAAAATATGTCTATAATAATATTGATTTTAATTTGTATCATCTTCAAATAAATTAAAATATTGCGCAATACTTTTTTTTTATAAGCAGAAAACTAATGAGACATTAATTATTTAATGCCCTTGCATTTATATTCTTAATCTGCAAAAATACCATACTTAGAGTTTGGTAGAAAATTTCTTCCAAGCTTTGAGTGAATCAGAGATGAAAACGAATAGAGAATTAACTGCATTTGTTATTACATAAATATGTTAAAACATATCACTTTCTAATTGGTTATTAATGATTTATTAATTTTGTTAATTACTGAAAAAAATAAAAAAAAATAAAAAATCAAATACATTTCATTTTCTAATTAGTCATTTGTTAATTACCTCGATGTATTGTGAAAAAGTTGCCAGTTAAAAATAAATTTATTAATAATAAAACATTTTCAGGTTCAAATAACGGTATTTTGAAGTAAAATAATCATTTTATATCTATATTCAATAATACATTCTTCATATATAATCTTGACTCAAACGAATATATAATGTATAGATGATTAATTGTAATGTACCTTATACTTTGCAGAAACCTGTGATTTGCTACCATGCAGTTAAGTGATCGCCATCAGATCATAACGATCTAGTGTAAGACACGTGACGATTTTAGCATCGAACTATCTCGTGAAGCCATCGATAAAATACTTTTTCGAAGTCTTTTCGAAGTTGCAGCATAGTCTTAAATTGCTAGTAAATATCATCGTAAGTTGGCCGAAACATTTAATCTAATATATTTTTTCGATGCATTGGATATTTGATGCCGAGTTTACTAATTTCTTTTTTTTTTTATTGGACTTTAAAATCTAGGCTATACTAAATTATGTGTATTTCAAAATAATATTTAAAAAAAATTAATAGTTTTTTGGTTAGGTATATACGTTTTTTATTTCATATATTACCAATTATGAAATCTATGTATAAAAGTTTAGTTTATAAAGTATGTTAAGCAATAGTAATTTATGACTTATAAAAATTAGACTTTATACTTTTCAGTAATATTAAACACAATAATTTAGACTTTTATAAAAATGAGAGTATAAATTAGACTTTATAATAATAGTAAATTTAAGTTTTAGACTTAAAGTATAAATATTAAATGAAATAATTTAAACTTTAATAGAAATGAAATTCTCCGGTGTTGATTGAACGAAAATTATTCATCAATAATATTTTGAGAATAGCTTATTGTTTATTTTTGTTATGTACTTCTATTTTCCTTTTGTTCTGTTTACTCGAAAAAATCCTAGTAAAACATTATAATACAATACTATTATTTTAAAAATAATTATGATAGTAAAATCGTCCTCAAATGATAAATATATATTTATAGGTGATAATTTATTTATGTGAAATAAACTTTTTCTTTTTAATTTTTCTTGATAGAATCTTACACTACGATAATAATTGTATTTCTAATATAAACTATATATATAATAAATTAACTTTAAATTAATTTTTTTTTTAAAAAAAAATTTTATTGAATTTATAAGAAATATTTTAACACTTAGAAAATAGAACAAGATCAAACAATTTTTACAATAAAACTTTAAATTAATTTGAAAAGTCTATCATACGGAAATTCTCTGAAAAAGGAAAATCTTTCCATGGAAATAGACTTAATTCGAAATGTTTTTCTATAAATCTTATTAAATAACCTCTGGAACTTTTTAGTTTTTAAACTTTTTTCTGTATATTCTGGTAACTTTCTTAGTGTAATGGTATTTTTTTTGAAAATATTTTATGAAGTTGTATAAACCTATATTAACTTCTTGTAGATTTCGGACTCCTTTAGACGTGATTTCAGACTGATAATGCTAAAAAAAATATTTTTGTCACGTATAACATCACGTGTTTTTTTTGTACGATACTTCTTAGACGTCATTTCGGACGGTAAGTTAAAAAAATATATTTTTTCTTAGTAAATAGATATAGGCGTGTACTAACCTTTTTTTTATTCTTTTTCAAGTTTCTGGACTTCTTTTAGATGTCATTTCTAACTGGTAAGTCAGAAAAAATATATTTTTAAATAGAGGGTGTATAGGCGTACATGTACTAGCCTTCTTTTATTCTTTTTTATAGTTTCTATAAATGGTAAGTTAAAAAATATATCATATTTTTAAATAGAAGGTGTATAGGCATACGTGTACTAACCTTTTATTTTTTTTGGACCTTTTTCAGACGCCATTTTGGATCAGTAATTTAAAAATATATATTTTTAAGTAGGTTTATAGATAATATAATAACCCTCTTTGTTTTTTTATAGCTTTCTCTATATTTATCTCAATGATAATTTTCATAACATCTTTCTCTATATTTATCTCAATGATAATTTTCATAACATCTTTCTCTATATTTATCTCAATGATAATTTTCATAACATCTTTCTCTATATTTATCTCAATGATAATTTTCATAACATCTTTCTCTATATTTATCTCAATGATAATTTTCATAACATCAAGAAACTTTTTTAATTTTTTTTTTTAAAGAAAATGCTAAATTGACATTTCCTTTGATTTTATAGATTTCAGGGCTTGTTAAAGGTGATTCGTCACGTTTTATTTGGTTTCATGATGAAACCTATAATTTTTTATATTTTTTTATTGACATTTACTTTTATTTTATAAGTGGGACAGTCTGGTTAGTAAATTGGTAAGTTGAAACTTCAATTTTTTTTGAAGGAAACGTTAAATTAACACTTTCTTTTATTTTATAGGTTTTGACATGTCAAAGATGAGTTTAATCATGTTGTGTTTCGTTACAAACCTTTTATTTTTTTTTTTATAACTTTTTTTTATATTAACTTTAAAAAATTGTTACATTAACATTCCCTTTTATTTTATAGATTTCAGATCATGTCAAAGGTTCATTACTTTCGTTTCATTTTATTTCGTGATAAAATAAAATTTATTTCTTTATAATTTTTTGAAGAAAATGTTATATTATCATTTCTTTTATTTTGTAGGTTTATAACAATCTAATAGTGAAATGGTAAGTTTCTTAGTGTTACAAAACCTTAATTTTTTTGAAGGAAAAGTTTTATTAACGTTCCCTTTTACTTTATAGGTTTTGGAACTGGTCTATGGTAAATTTCGTATGTTTCATTCCGTTACAAGACTTTACTTTTTTTACACTGATTAGTATTTTCTTTTATTTGCAGAATTCAGAGCGGACTGGATAATGAAATGGCAAGTTTGTGATAAACTTCAATTTTTTCGAAAAAAAGTTATATCAACATTTTCTTTTATTTTATAGGTTTCAGAAGTGTTTCTGGATAATTTGGGTAATGAGCCGGTGAGTTTCATTACAAAATTTAGTATTTTCTTTAAAAGAATTATAAAAAAAAACATGTTAACTAATGTTTTCTTTTATTTTGTTTCAGAAGCGTTTTAGGATGGTTTGATAGTGAAATAATGACGAGTTACGAACTTTGCTAATTTTTTTTGGAGGAAACGTTAAATTAATTTTCCTTTATAAAGGTTTAACGAATATGATAAATAATAACTCAAAACTACCGAAGGATGTACCAGATTGGGTGATATCGACTACATATCAGATGGAAGAAGAAATCAAACGAGAAGATAATGAAGATTCATCTGATTTATTTAAAGAGCGAGGAGAAAAGAAGACAAAGAGAAGAAAGAAGAATAGAAAAGGGTGAACAAAAAAGAAAGGAAAAGAAAGAATGAGAAAGAAGGAAAGAGAATGAATGACATTCCCCAATTTGCATTTGTTATCAATTGGTTTGAAGAACTAAATCAAAATAAACTGGGTTGTCTGGTATGCAGGTTACAAATGACAAACATTACTAATCAGCAAAAAGTTTTTCTATTAGTTTAATGAACGTGGTTAATGCTGTACATTTCGTTTATAACTGTAAGAAAGAATGTGTTGGAGGTGATCATGATGCTAGAAATGATTTGTATATACGAAATTTATATTTTTCAAGGCCATTTAATGTTTATTAATTACATACAATTAGATTTAGTGTATAAGATACTTTACGATTTGATTACGACTTTGAAAATAAATTTATTTATAACTTTACTATATTTTTAATATTTATTCAATGTAAATTAAATATATGTTTACATTAACTTTAATATCTATTCAATATAAATTAAATATACGTTTAAAATCTGTTTACTTTAACTTTAATATCTATTCAACATAAATTAAATATGCGTTTACTTTAACTTTAATATCACTTTAAGATCTACTTTACAAGTTTTGTACGACTCAGTTAAATCTAGTGACGGTCTCCTTAATATGCGTCAACCTTATACACACGATTCACTTAAACTTATCATAAGAATATGAAACCATATCGTGACCAGATCTTGGTCATAAGGTTTATGATATAAATTCGACTTGTTCATGATGTGGTTTCAATTTTAAAAGTTTCTGCAAAGATCAATATTGAATAGCAAATTAATTATTTTCAGCCGACTAAAAAAAGTTCGAAAATTATTTTGAAAATTAATTATATCATACATTTGTTTAATTTACTGATCTCGCATATTATCGTATAATAGAGACTAAATGATAAAATGAATACTGTAACGATGATAATTATTTATCATAGCCAAAATGTAAAATACTTCTAAATATCGTCAGTAAGATGCTCAAAAATCTATTGTTTTATTCTCTTTTTTCAAATGATCTATAAAATTCTAAAGAACACTAGAGTTATTTTTTATTTATAGTATACGTATTAATAGATAATAAATAGTGATAATGCTCCATTGATCTATGGTTTAGTAAATTACAGTTTTAATTGGTTCAACTCTTTATAATTCGTAATCAATAAGTGAATTAGCTTAATTTGATTTAACTTCTTTACACAAATGGCAATCATAATTATGACACTATAATAATGGGGGATCTATGTTACTGTAAAAAAAAAAATTGTGTAACTTCATATTTCTGAACTGAATTCTTGGGCCTTAACAATTCCCTTTTTCAAAAAAAATCTCCTTTTTAGGCGATTTGTGTAATGCCATTGACCGATACCTTATACTTATACTAATACTTGAAGGTAAGGTGAAGGTAAGGTGGAGGTAAGGTGAGATTAAGTGAAATTAAGGTAAAATTAAGGTAAGGGTAAAATTTACCTCAAGGAACAAAGGTTGTTTAAATACTTTTTCGCCTTATTTTTTTTAAATTAAATAAAATAAAAAAAATATATTATTTTTAAAGTAAAATAAAATAAAAAATTGTTACATCCCTTTTTTTAGATTAGGGTCGGTTCTTCCCATTCGCCAAGAAAGGAGGCGAATTTTCGCGAATTTTCGCAAATTTCTGATTGGTTCATCACCGCGCGGCGAATGAAGGTGGTGTGGCTTTTCTTTTTTATTCATTTTTTTTTTATTCCATTGTTTCGTATTATTATTTCGTATTATTAATTTTTATTTTATTTTATACTGTATTTTCCCAAACTTTTATGTCCAAGCTGCTTAAAATCAAAATCTGTTTTAGAGATCTAAAAAGCCAACATTATACCCAATTTCTGTGCACTTAGAATAAAAATCTGTTTAAGTTCCTAATTATCTAAAAAAAGCATCTAAGATCTTTTTGCATAAAAAAAAGTAAATTGAGATATTAGTGAACATTTCAACAAAAGAAAAATAAATATGAAAAAAAAAATTTTTCAAAAACCTACTGACAATTTATGCATCCAACTAAAGTCCTAATTAAAAAAAAAAAAAAAAGAATTGAAATGCTTAAAAAGTTTTGTTAAATAAATAAAAAATATGTTCCTTTTCCTACCAACTTCTTATTGCAGTCCAAAAAAAAAAAAAAAAAAAAAATTAAAATGCTAGTAAAATGTTTTACTAAAAAAATAATTTTTGAAAGAATATTATTATTCTTTACCATCCAAGAATCTGGCTGCTTAAAAATCCATGCAACCAAAATCCAAAGGTATTGTCTGAAAAGAAGAAAAAAAAAATAACAAATATAAGTAAAGTTTCATTAAAATAAGAGATAAAAGAAATATTAAAACGCATTTAAAACCACCAAATCCACACTTTAGATTTGCTTAAGAGTTGAGTTCCAATGCTCCAGACTATCAAGAAAGTAACAAACCATTATTAGCAAAAGTTTAGCCAAAAGAATTAATCAGTATGAAGATAAAACATCTTTATTATACCTTTAACATGTTGTTCAAAACTAAAGAACTGGTTACAAAAAAAAATAATGAAATGTTAGTAATTGTTTTATTAGATGAATTAATCCAAAGCAAAGAAAAATAAAAAAGAAACCATCTAAAAAAAGGATAGTTTATAAATAAAACGTTAATAAACTTTTTATTGATACTCTATCCCACTTTACCATAAGATTCTTTGCTGAAACAATTGAGATAATTATTGATGATGACATCTCTTTATCTCAGTTTAATAAATATTTTTAGTTAAATACTTTTAAGTTAGCAAGTAAAAAAAATTATCATTTTTTTAGTTATTTGTTTATTTTATTTTTAGGCCATTTATCAGATATCTCTGTACGTGGAAACCTAGCAAGTAAATTATTTATTTTTATTTATTTTTTTTATTTTAATGACAATTACTAAAACTGTTCATTTTTTAGACAATTTTTTACTGCAGGGTATAAAATCAAAGTGTGGTAGTGAAATTGTAGCAGTGTAAAAAAAAAAAAACTTATTTGAACCAATAATATTTCAAACTGCCCCAGCCAAAATTATGCCCGTTTAACTACTTTTAGTAATTATTTTCTCTATTATGAATTTTTGTTGCACCATAATAAGGCGTCATACATTCATACATGCAGTGATTGTAAATTTGTGATCAACTGATCAACATAGTTGCATTTTGCATAAATATTATGTGACTAAAAAAATGGCGTTTAATAAAGAAAATTATCTTTTTAGAAGAGACTTGATATAATTGCATAATAATGGGTCACAGTAATAGCAAAAGACAAAAGCATATGATAAGTCACAGTAATAGTAAAGGTAAAAAGCATATAGCATTATTATTTAATAGAAAGTTAGAATTATTCAACAAACTTAAACAAATTTGTCCAATATAATAAATTAGTCTCAAGTAACGTCAAGGAACCTGAAGGTAAAAAAATACTAGCATGATTATTTAATAGAAAGTTAGAATTTTTCAAAAATTCTTAAACAAATTTGTCCAATTTAATAAATTAGTCTCAAGTAACGTCAAGGAACCTGAAGGTAAAAAAATACTAGCATGATTATTTAATAGAAAATTAGAATTATTCAAAAATTCTTAACCAAGTTTGCCCAATATAATAAATTAGTTTCAAGTAACATCAAGGAACCTGAAGGTAAAAAAATATTAAACTTGATTATTAAACTAAAATTATTGTGAATAATTTAAATATTATTATACTTAATAAATTGTAATATTCATATACAATTTAAATAATTTAGCTCGTAAGTTAATAAAATATCTTATATAAAATAACAACAAAACCATTATTATATAAATAATTAAAATTATAACTTTTAACAATCGATAATATCATATAGTTGGTAAGTTATCTGAATAGTATATAAATAAAGTAAAAAATAAATAGCTGATAACTAAATTTTTTGTTTAAATAACTATTTAATAATTAATCATATCATAGATGGTAAGTTACAATATTTAATTATGCGTATAATATTCATATGGAATTACTAATTCAAACTAATTATACTTTTTACTTAAATGCACGATTAGATTGTAAGTGTTATTTAATTTACAGTACATACTTTTGTGATAATATTTGCATCTAATTAATTATCAAATAATACATATTGCAGGGTGTAAGTCATATGTTATTATATTTCTGTTATTTATTGATTTAATTAACTAATTTCTTTATTTAAAAAATTATTTGGTAATATAGGGAGTAAGTTATTTATTTAATTCTATTATTACATATTTATATAATATTTACATATAATTTAAACTAACTAATTTCTTTATTTAAAAAATTATTTGGTAATATAGGGAGTAAGTTATTTATTTAATTCTATTATTACATATTTATATAATATTTACATATAATTTAAACTAACTAATTTCTTTATTTAAAAAATTATTTGGTAATATAGGGAGTAAGTTATTTATTTAATTCTATTATTACATATTTATATAATATTTACATATAATTTAAACTAACTAATTTCTTTATTTAAAAAATTATTTGGTAATATAGGGAGTAAGTTATTTATTTAATTCTATTATTACATATTTATATAATATTTACATATAATTTAAACTAACTAATTTCTTTATTTAAAAAATTATTTGGTAATTTATTTTAGATGGTAAGTTATAAGTTATTTATTTAATTCTATTATTACATATTTATATAATATTTACATATAATTTAAACTAACTAATTTCTTTATTTAAAAAATTATTTGGTAATTTATTTTAGATGGTAAGTTATAAGTTATTTATTTAATTCTATTATTACATATTTATATAATATTTACATATAATTTAAACTAACTAATTTCTTTATTTAAAAAATTATTTGGTAATTTATTTTAGATCGTAAGTTATTTATTTAATTCTATTATTACATATTTATATAATATTTACATATAATTTAAACTAACTAATTTCTTTATTTAAAAAATTATTTGGTAATATAGGGAGTAAGTTAATTATTTAATTCTATTATTACATATTTATATAATATTTACATATAATTTAAACTAACTAATGTCTTTATTTAAAAAATTATTTGGTAATATAGGGAGTAAGTTATTTATTTAATTCTATTATTACATATTTATATAATATTTACATATAATTTAAACTAACTAATTTCTTTATTTAAAAAATTATTTGGTAATATAGGGAGTAAGTTATTTATTTAATTCTATTATTACATATTTATATAATATTTACATATAATTTAAACTAACTAATTTCTTTATTTAAAAAATTATTTGGTAATATAGGGTGTAAGTTATTTATTTAATTCTATTATTACATATTTATATAATATTTACATATAATTTAAACTAACTAATTTCTTTATTTAAAAAATTATTTGGTAATATAGGGTGTAAGTTATTTATTTAATTCTATTATTACATATTTATATAATATTTACATATAATTTAAACTAACTAATTTCTTTATTTAAAAAATTATTTGGTAATATAGGGAGTAAGTTATTTATTTAATTCTATTATTACATATTTATATAATATTTACATATAATTTAAACTAACTAATTTCTTTATTTATAAAATTATTTGGTAATTTATTTTAGATGGTAAGTTATAAGTTATTTATTTAATTCTATTATTACATATTTATATAATATTTACATATAATTTAAACTAACTAATTTCTTTATTTAAAAAATTATTTGGTAATATAGGGAGTAAGTTATTTATTTAATTCTATTATTACATATTTATATAATATTTACATATAATTTAAACTAACTAATTTCTTTATTTAAAAAATTATTTGGTAATTTATTTTAGATGGTAAATTATAAGTTATTTATTTAATTCTATTATTACATATTTATATAATATTTACATATAATTTAAACTAACTAATTTCTTTATTTAAAAAATTATTTGGTAATATAGGGTGTAAGTTATTTATTTAATTCTATTATTACATATTTATATAATATTTACATATAATTTAAACTAACTAATTACTTTATTTAAAAAATTATTTGGTAATATAGGGTGTAAATTATTTATTTAATTCTATTATTACATATTTATATAATATTTACATATAATTTAAACTAACTAATTTCTTTATTTAAAAAATTATTTGGTAATTTATTTTAGATCGTAAGTTATTTATTTAATTCTATTATTACATATTTATATAATATTTACATATAATTTAAACTAACTAATTTCTTTATTTAAAAAATTATTTGGTAATATAGGGAGTAAGTTATTTATTTAATTCTATTATTACATATTTATATAATATTTACATATAATTTAAACTAACTAATTTCTTTATTTAAAAAAATTATTTGGTAATATAGGGAGTAAGTTATTTATTTAATTCTATTATTACATATTTATATAATATTTACATATAATTTAAACTAACTAATTTCTTTATTTATAAAATTATTTGGTAATTTATTTTAGATGGTAAGTTATAAGTTATTTATTTAATTCTATTATTACATATTTATATAATATTTACATATAATTTAAACTAACTAATTTCTTTATTTAAAAAATTATTTGGTAATTTATTTTAGATGGTAAGTTATAAGTTATTTATTTAATTCTATTATTACATATTTATATAATATTTACATATAATTTAAACTAACTAATTTCTTTATTTAAAAAATTATTTGGTAATATAGGGAGTAAGTTATTTATTTAATTCTATTATTACATATTTATATAATATTTACATATAATTTAAACTAACTAATTTCTTTATTTAAAAAATTATTTGGTAATTTATTTTAGATGGTAAATTATAAGTTATTTATTTAATTCTATTATTACATATTTATATAATATTTACATATAATTTAAACTAACTAATTTCTTTATTTAAAAAATTATTTGGTAATTTATTTTAGATGGTAAGTTATAAGTTATTTATTTAATTCTATTATTACATATTTATATAATATTTACATATAATTTAAACTAATTAATTTCTTTATTTAAAAAATTATTTGGTAATATAGGGTGTAAGTTATTTATTTAATTCTATTATTACATATTTATATAATATTTACATATAATTTAAACTAACTAATTTCTTTATTTAAAAAATTATTTGGTAATATAGGGTGTAAGTTATTTATTTAATTCTATTATTACATATTTATATAATATTTACATATAATTTAAACTAACTAATTTCTTTATTTAAAAAATTATTTGGTAATATAGGGTGTAAGTTATTTATTTAATTCTATTATTACATATTTATATAATATTTACATATAATTTAAACTAACTAATTTCTTTATTTAAAAAATTATTTGGTAATTTATTTTAGATGGTAAATTATAAGTTATTTATTTAATTCTATTATTACATATTTATATAATATTTACATATAATTTAAACTAACTAATTTCTTTATTTAAAAAATTATTTGGTAATATAGGGTGTAAGTTATTTATTTAATTCTATTATTACATATTTATATAATATTTACATATAATTTAAACTAACTAATTTCTTTATTTAAAAAATTATTTGGTAATTTATTTTAGATGGTAAGTTATAAGTTATTTATTTAATTCTATTATTACATATTTATATAATATTTATATATAATTTAAACAAACTTGATAATTCACTCTAGATTCTTGTAAGTTATTATTTAGTATATTCATATAATATTTATTCATAATTTAATTAACCGACTTTGGTCTTTATTTAAAAAATACTATCTATTGCTCTAGTTGGTAAGTTGTAAAATATAGACCATATATTATAAATATATTATCCAAAACTAAAATTTATATTTATTAAATTTCTGATTAAACTTTAGAGTAAGTCATTCATATTACTTTTTTAATTTTGAGTTTTAATATAAATTTTAATGTTTCAATTATTTATATTTTATGTAGGTTTGGAACAAGTGAAAATGCAATTTTAAATAAATTTATTGAAGAAAAAAGATTAAAATGGATCCCTTATAATCAATTTAAAAATATTGAATATCTTGATAAAGGAGGATTTGGTATTATATACAAGGCCTTTTGGTTAAAAAGTAATGGAGAGAAGGAAGTAGCTCTTAAATGTCTCAATAATTTGAATGAAAATAATTTAAATGAAAATTTAGATAAATTTTTAAATGAAGTATAATTATATATTATTTATTTTTAATTTTTATTATTTTTATTATAAATCATTCATATTAATATATTCTATTTTAATTTTTTATAGTGGGATTGTCACGAAAAATGTTTAGGTTCAATTAGAATTATTGATTTACATGGATTTACGAAAAATCCAGATACTTTGAATTATATGGTAGTAATGGATTATGCAAATAAGGGAAATTTAAGAGGGAATTTGACAAAAATAATTGAAAATAATTGGAATGAAAGATTGTTCATGTTATATAAAATTATTTCTGGTCTTAGTAGAATACACGAGCAAAATCTTATTCATTGTGATTTCCATGATGGCAATATTTTAAATCATGAGGGTAAAGGTAAGAATGATAGGAACGAGGTTTTTATTAGTGATTTGGGATTATGCAAAGCTGAAAACTTTTTAAAAGAATATGATATTTATGGTGTTATTCCATTTATGGCACCTGAAGTTTTAAGGGGCAAACCATATACTCCAGCTAGTGACATATATAGTTTTTCTATGATTATGTGGGAATTTACATCTGGAGTTCCACCATTTAATGATAGAGCACATGATTTTCAACTCAGTGTAAGTATTAGTAAAGGTGAACGACCTAAAATTATTGAAAATACTCCACAATGTTATGTGGATTTGATGAAAAAATGTTGGGATGAGAATCCATTAGAAAGGCTATCTGCTGAAGAAGTAAGTAATATTATTGCAGACTGGATTTTCAAACCTTATGGTAATGAAGTTAGTGAAGAATTAAAAAGCAACATTATGGAATTTATAAATGCACCAATTGGAAATATTAATCTTATAACTGAATCTCATCCACAAGTATTTTATAAAAGTCGCTTACTTGATTTTACTAGTAAAGAAGTAAATGATTATGTAGTTGATGATAAATCAAGTGAAAAATTTGATGAAATTGTAGAAAGTGAATGCTTAGATTATATAGTTGATAATATAAACACATCGGGTATGTAATATGTGCAAAAAATGTAATTTTACAAATTATTTTATATGAAATTAATTAATTTATTAATCATTTAGATATTAAAACTGACAACAATTAGTTTAAATTTATAGTGTTGTGTTATATTCATTTTTGTTTCATTTTTTTAGAATTATTTAAACACTAAGGCTAGAGTAGTAAAATATTTTGCAAGTTCTTAGTTTGTAATTTAAATAATTCCTTTTTTTATAACTTATCTAAGTATTAAATATATGTATTTCTTTCTTTATTTGGAATTGTTTTAACACTAAGGCTAGAGAAGTAAAATATTTTATAAGTTTCTTAGTTTGTAATTTAAATAATTCTTTTATGTTGTAATTTCAGTTATCCGAATATTATATTAAATTATCAAGTTTATTTTTATTTATAACATCAAACATATATAGTATATGATTGGAATTAAAAGGTTTAATATGATCAATTAAAGCAATGTAAAAAAAATGAATTAAAAATTAATTAAATAATGTAAATGTATAAAATAGTATTCCTAGCAGTAAAAATAAAGTTTTCAAGATCTAAGATCTAATGTTGTGCAATGTTATTTCTAATTCGTCAAGTAAAATAAAACATTAATAATAAGAAAATTGTGGATGAACCATTAAATCATATATTGCTTTTCTAATTTTAAAAGATTTTCAATTTACGGTTAATTAATCATATATCATATAATATATGAGACGGAGTTTAAAAATTGTCAAATTTTATAACCATCGGTGTTTAAAACTATCAATGTATGAATGTACTATTAGCTTAAGTACCGAATAAGCATTTTAATTAAATTATTAACTTAAATGAAAATTTCTTTGGATAAAATTTTAGCTCATTTTATTAATTTTATTTTCTTTTTGTATACTTCTTATTCATACATGTGATTTTAAAACCCTGCTTCAAAGTAGTAGCATAAGTATTTTTTTGTATCACTTACTGCAATCAAAGTTATCATCAGATCATGGAATCATGGAAGAATTTTTTTAAACACATTATTTTAAAGTAATAGAAGTAACAAATTATTAAATTTGCTTTAATAGCCTTAAATTATATAAATTATAACTGGATGTGTTGTATTTTTCTCATCTTTTTTGCCTTTGCAGTACTATCTTATCTTTCCTTTTCATTTCTTATTTCGTCTATCTTTTTTTCATAAAATTTGATTGACTATTTTTTACAATTATAAAAAAAATATTAAAGGTAATAATAATTATGACATCCACAACAAAAAAACAATTTCTAGTTATAAAATTATAAAGGCTACTCATGAGTGATTATACCTTTATATTATTAATAATAAGAACAATTTCTAATAACCTTATGATTATTACAAGTAAAGATTTTAAACCAATTAAAAAGTTTACTGCATGATTTGCTGCGTCATAACTTTTGGATCGGTCTCATTATAGAGTCATCATGTGATTGCCCTTTTAAAGAATAAATGAACAAGACGTCGATCATTCATTGTGAAAACAAATTTCTTTTTTCAATTTTTCCTTTGAAAAATAATTATTATAAAAGGAAGTCATGTCTTTTGAATACTCACAGGAAGTTATTAATGATTACGAAAAATTGTTTGAAACTGATGAAAGATATGATGTTATTATTTATGCTGGTGAAAATGAAAACGTAAAAGAAATACATGCGCTTTCAAATATTTTATGTATTAGGTCTCAATATTTTCTTGCATTACTCTCCAATGAATTAACTAAGAAAAAAGATGGGAAATTTATACTTAACTTTCCTAATATTTCTCCCCAATTATTTAAAATTATTTTAAGGTACAGTAGTAATAAAATTATATAAAAATATTCATAAATAATTTTATAAAATTACCGTTGTAGTAACTAATTATAATGATTTTTTTTTAATATTTAGGTTTATTTATTATGGAAAGGTTGATTTGGAGAAATTGCAAGGATCAGATGTTCTAAAGCTGTTAATTATAGTAGAAGAATTTAAATTACAAACGTTAGTTCTTTGTATTCAGGAATATTTAATTAAACATCAACACAAATTTTTACAGCAAAATCCTATAGAAATTTTTGAAACAGTCTATCAACATGAAGCCCTCACTGATTTATTGAATCGTTGCCTTGAAAAAATTTGTGCTGAACCTGACATGTTATTTAAATCCAATAAATTTATTAATTTAAAAGCACCTTTATTAGAGCTACTTCTAAAACGGGATGATTTGTCATTGGATGAAATTGATATTTGGGATAGATTGATCAAATGGTGTTGCTCACAACATCCTTCCATTCAACAAGATGTTAAGAAATGGAATAAAGAAGAAACTGTAATTATGGAGAGAACTATTCATAGATTTATTCCATTAATAAGATTTTATCACATTCCTTCGGTGGATTTTATGTCTAAAGTATACCCTTTTAAGAAAGTAATTCCGGAGGATTTAATTGATAATATCCTTACATTTCATATGGTTCAAGATAAACAATTAAATCTTGACACACGATCTCTTAGGAAACCAAAATGTGATTATGATTCTATTATCATTAATAACAAACATTTTGCTACTTTTTCTAGTTGGATTGAAAGGAAAAATCAGTTTCATTATAATGAAAAAAATATTCCTTATAATTTTAATTTACTTTATCGTGCTAGTAGGGATGGTAATACAACTGCAGCATTTCATGCTAAATGTGACAATAAAGGAGCTACTATAATTGTAGTAAAAGTTGCAAATTCAGAACAAATAGTTGGAGGATATAATCCATTTTTTTGGGATACAAGTAATACATATAAGTCTACATATGATAGCTTCTTATTTTCGTTTATAAATAAAAATAGCCATCAAAGTGCAAAAGTAGGTTATAGCAATGGGGATCAACAATCTATAGGTTGTTTTTCATATAATGGCGCACAATTTGGTGCAGGTTGTGATTTGTATCTTAATCATTGGATTTGGTATTGCAATAAAAATGATATTAGCTCTTATCCTGATATTGGTATACCAGAATATGTGTTTAAAGCAGATGAATATGAAGTTTTTCAAGTTGTTAAGAAATAATTGGTTCGCTATTCAATTTTGATGATTATTAATTTATATTATTATTACTATATACAAAGTATTTTTTTTATTTGTTTTCAATTTTTATGTAAACTTGGTATGTTTACTAGATTGTTAAATAAGATCACGTTTTTATTACTTAATAAAATTAAAATTTTTAAATTATCATAATACATGGAGTATTTTAACTATTAAATTTTAATTATTAAACGTGCAATATGTTATATATTTTGTATCCTTTTCGCTTAAAATTGGAGTACTTTGATTTTTTTATGTTGCATTTAAAATGGACTTCTTTGTTATAAGATACAGTGTCATCAAATTGAATTTAGAATAATACAAACAAGAATATAATTAAACTTAATAATAGTATATAGTAACATAACGGGCGTGCGTTGGTTAAAAGGAAATTTGCACTTTCATTATTTTTGAAAAAAAAATGAAGGAACCATATCGTAAGAAAAAAGTGGTTTGTTTTCGTGTCGATTAAAAGGTGAGAAGCTTTTATCGCATTATATTTCGGTTTTTTGACATTATTTTGACAATTTATTATGTTTTCTACTGACATACATTAGAGGAAAATAGTGCACATTAACGATTACGATTCACTTGAATAATATAAACCAAAAATCTCAAATTTGATTTTGAGGTAAATTTCTACTTTTCAACTGATGCTCGCCCGTATATAACATTAATTTTTACGTGGTATATGGCATATTAAGGAACGTAATAATTTGAACAAAAAGAAAAACAAAAATTTTTTTAGAGTAAATTTATTTAACGCACCCTGCGTTGTAACGCACCCCTATCACGTGATAAATTTTATTGGTTGCGGTTTAATTTAGATTATCGTTAAGAATTAAAATAATTGGCTAAAATTTATTGTACAAAAAAAATAACAAAATTTATATATTAAACTGACTTTATTCCTTTAAACCCTGTTTATCAAAGGTAATATTTTTTACAATTATTTATCTTTAACATAACTAGTAATGATAATAATGATACAAAAAAGAGAAGCCTAACAATTATGATAATAAGAGAGAGAAATAATGGAAATAATATTAGAAACAAATAATTGGAGATAACGAAGATGATAGGAGACAAAAGATATAGTAAAAAAAAAGAAAGATAGTGAAAAAAGAGGGAAAGAATGTGAAAATAAAAGGAACAGGATCGAAAACAAAAGGAAATAGGGACAAAATGAAAGGGAATAGAAATGAAAATAAAAAGATAATGGGAGGGGCAAAAAAAAGAAAAGATGACAAGAAGGGGACAAAAAAATGAAAGGATGACAAAAGGGAGATGAACAAAATGAAAGGATGATGAAAAACGAAGAGATAATAAGAAAGGAATGAAAAGATGAAAAGATGATGAGGAGAAATGAAAAGATGACAAGAATAAAACGATGATAAAAACAAAACAATGATAAGAACGAAATGATAAGGATGAAATGATAATTGATGATGAGAATGAAATGATAATTAATGGTGAAGACGAAACAATAATTGGTGATGAGGATGGATGAAACAATAATCAATGATAAGGACAGACAAAACGATAATTGATGATAAGGACGAAATGATAATTGATGATGAAGACGAAATGATGATTGATGAGGATGGATGTATGAAACAATAATCGATGATAAGGACGAACAAAATGATGATTGATGATAAGGACGAAATGATAATTGATGATGAAGACGAAACGATGATTGATGAGGATGAAACAATGATGAGGACAAAATGGTAATAAGGATGAAACGATCATGAAAATGAAAGGAAAAAGGAGCAATAATGAAAAAGAAGAAAGTGAATGAAAATGAAAGAAAAGGGGAATAAATTAACGAAAGATAAACCATAAAAAGAAGAAAAAATAGTTAGTAAAAATGAAATATGAAAACAAAATTGAAAAAAAAGATAAGAAAAATGTCATACCTTGTTCGCAAAACTAAGACCTAAAAAAAAGGAGGCGAAATGATGATGATGAAATGAAATCAATGATGAGGATGAAATGATAATTAATGATAAAGACGAAACGATGAGAACAGTTGTATGATACAATAATCGATGATAAGGACAGACAAAACGATAATTGATGATAAGGATGAAATGATAATTGATGATAAAGACGAAATGATGATTGATAAGGATGAAACAACGATGAGGACAAAATGGTGATAAGGATGAAACGATCATGAGAATGAAAGGAAAAAGGAGCGATAATGAAAAAGAAGAAAGTGAATGAAAACGAAAAGAAAAGGGGAATAAATTAACGAAAGATAAACCATAAAAAGAAGAAAAAATAGTTAATAAAAATGAAATATGAAAACGAAATTGAAAAAAGACAAGAAAAAAATGCCATACCTGGAACGCCCTCGGAGACATCTGGAAATGAAAAGGTAAGGGTTGTTTCTTTTTTTTTCGTTAATCTCGTTTAAGAACATTCCCTAACGTCCCTCCATTGTCTTTTTTTTTTTATAGAAGCACCCCTGGAGACTTCTGGAGACAAAAAGGTAGGGTTTATTTCTTTTTTTTCATTAATTTTGTTTAACATTTCTAACGTTTTTTTATTGTTTTTTTTTATAGGAACGCCTCTTGGAGACGAAATAAAATAATGAAAAGTTGCAACGCGCTTAACGGCTTAAGATTATTTTATAAATAAATAAAAACAATTAAACACGTGATAAGGGGTGCGTTATAACGCAGGGGTGCGTTAAATAAATTATTCCATTTTTTTATATCATTATGTTTGTTTAATATATTGACCTATGTTAATATATGGAGATTAAACTAAAAAATGAAAAATACTCAAACACATCAACTGATATACTTTAGTAAGATGCTCATTTAGATGAAAATCAGTTAACTTATTCTCTTTTTTCCAATAACCTGTAATACTCTAACATTAAATAAGTATTTGAGAACATAAATTATTTTTTTTATTTATGCTTTATATAATGATAATAAATTTGAACTGGATTAACTTGGTTAATAGTTCAGAATCAATAAACGGATTAATTTTGATTATACATACATAATCAATCATGCTTATAAAAGTTATTTAACAGTATTTAAGTTTTAATTATACTTTACTATGGCATTTTATTTTACTGCTGTAAAACAATTTAAAAAATTTTCAAAGAATTTGGAAATTAAATTTTTTATTAAATTTTAATAGTCAAATATAAAATTACTGTACGATATGCTGCGTCATGACTTTTAATTGAGCCTCGTTGCTAAAAAAAAGTTATCATGTGATTATACTTATAAGAATAAATGAATAAACGTCGATCATCGTGTTACAAATTTTCTTTTTTCTTTTTTGGCAAATAATAATTATAAAAAAAATCATGTCTTTTGAATACTCTCAGGAAGTTATTCGTGATTATGAAAAATTATTTGAAACTGACGAAGGATATGATGTTATTATTTATGCTGGTGAAAATGAAAACGTAAAAGAAATACATGCATTTTCAAACATTTTACGTATTAGGTCTCAATATTTTCGTAAGACGCTTTCTAATGAATTAACCAAGAAAAAAGATGGAAAATTTATATTTAATTTCCCTAATATTTCTCCCCAATATTTTAAAATTATTTTAAGGTATTGAAAGTAAAATAAAAATAAAAAATTAATTGTTGTCATAATAACTAATTATAATATTTTTTTTTTTTCAATTAGATTTATTTATTGTGGAAAGCTTGATTTGTCGAAATTACAAGGACCAGAAATTCTAAAGCTTTTGATGGCAGTAGATGAACTTAAAATCCAAACACTAATCCTTTGTATTCAGGAATATTTGATTAAACATCAACATGAATTTTTACAAAAAAACCCTACGGAAATTCTTGAAACAGTCTATCAACATGAAGCTTTTACGGATTTATGGAATTATTGTCTTGAAGAAATTTGTACTAAACCAGATATATTATTTAATTCTAATAAATTTGTTAATTTAAAGGCGCCCTTATTAGAACTACTTTTAAAACGGGATGATTTGTTATTGGATGAAATTATTATATGGAATAGCTTGATCAAATGGTGTTTATCTCAACATCCTACAATTCAGCAAGATGTTAAGAAATGGAATAAAGAAGAAATCGTAGTTATGGAGAGAACTATTCATAGATTTATTCCATTAATAAGATTTTATCATATATCTTCAGCAGATTTTATTACTAAAGTATACCTTTTTAAAAAAATTATACCTAAGGATTTAGTTAATAATATACTTGTGTTTCATATGGCTCCAGATGAGCAATTAAATATTAATATACAACCCTCTAGAAAACCAAAATGTGTTTTTGATTCTATTATCATTAATAACAAGCATTTTGCTAATTTTTCTAGTTGGATCGAAAAGAAAAATCAGTTTCATCATAATGAAAATAATATTCCTTATAATTTTAATTTACTTTATCGTGCTAGTAGGGATGGTAATACAACTGCAGCATTTCATGCTAAATGTGACAATAAAGGAGCTACTATAATCGTGGTAAAAATCACAAATTCAGAACAAATTGTTGGAGGATATAATCCACTTTTTTGGGATTCAAGTGGTACATTTAAGTCTACTAGTGATAGCTTCTTATTTTCATTTACAAATAAAAATAATCTTCAAAGTGCAAAAGTAAGTTATAGTAACGGTAATCAATATTCTATATATTGTCATCCAGATTATGTGCATTTTGGCGGAGGCGGTAACTTATTTTTTCAAGATGGGATGTGGAACAGCTATAAAAGTGGATGTAGTTCTTATCCTAAAATTGATGATATACCAGCAAGTTTTAAAGCAGACGATTATGAGGTTTTTCAAGTTGTTAAAAAATAATTAGTTAGAATTTTAATTTCTTTTCAACTTTGTTGTAAAAACTAAATTAAATTATTATAATTTATATTAAATTCATTGCCAAAAATTTTTTTTTTTGCTATTTTACATAGACTTATTACATTTAATAAATAACCTGTGTAATTTTAAATTAATTCTAGCAGATCCTAAACTTGATTTAATAAATGTTAATTGATAAACATTTTCATTTTAGTTATTTGAGATTGAAATACTAATCACTTTGAAATTAGACTCCTCTATCTTATAGTATAATTATTCATACATCTGAATTTTATATACTATGTATCAAACTGAATACTTTTAATTATGTCACAAATGCAATAAGTGCATTCCAACTGGAGTAATTAAAGAATTACGCACAACTTTATTTATTGTTTTAACACACAAAACTTATTGTATTTTTAGCAGTGTATTGTATAATATACCAGATAAATAAAATGAATATTTATGGATAAAAACATGTTAGATCCAAATATAATACAATTATTTTCATGATTTGTGTAAAACATTGACGAATTTAATATATTATTATTTTGAAAAGAATCTTTATCTCATCTTTTTTAGTTGAAATTGTGGATCAGCTAGTATCATTAATCTCCAAAAGAAGTATATCAAACCTCGATTAGTGACAATTTTTTGAAGAGATACTGTAATTCTATGATAACATTTCAAAATATATTACTTGACGGACTTTGTACATCAGTTAAGTTGCCCATTTAATTAGAGAACTTACTTTTTTTGATGATCTACAATATCCTACTATGGTTATTTATTCTTATCCTTTAAATAAAGATAATAAATTTCTTTTAATTAACAAATTTTTAATTTATACTTAATATAATAGATTTTTTAAGATGAATAATAAAAGCTTTGATATCACCTAATTTACTTAAAGTATATTACCATTCAAATAAAGAATCATCAAGAGCTAATGATCTCATAAAAAATTTTAATGATTTTGCTTCCGCACAATAAAAGTGCTAATTCCATTGGAATTATTAATGGTTGTCTTAATTAAACTACATTCTGAATATGTGCGTATATGTATCCAGTAAAATGAAAAGATTTCACAATGAAATTAGTAATCATTTTTCTTAAATGTTCGAATTTAACCCGAGTTACACGAGTTAAACTGTACCAGGTCAAGTTAAGGTTCGGGATACAAAAATACGAGACCGAATAAATTAATTTCTTTTAGATAGGCTCGAATACACTCTTAAAGCTCGACCCGGCTTGATCTGGTAGGCGCACTAGTAACAAAAGTGAGAACTAAAAAAGTATAATTAAATATAAACAAGAAACACTGTAAAATATTAATATATGGGGGACAACGTTTAATTTCAGCAGTGCGATTACATACATGGAAAGATACAGAAAAAGCGTAAATCAAAATAAGAAAAAGCATTTACAAAAAGGACAGGTAAAATTGTATTAAAATATGCAGATATACAAAAAATTTGCGACAAGAAAATCCTGGCGATTACGTAAGAGCTATCGCTACAATATTTTTTAAATGAGAACTCATAATGAAAATGGTATAAACGTAATAAAAAAAAAAAAATTTTTTTAGAATAACTACTTTAGAAACCTTCTCTTCGTGTAAGGTTACATATATTTCTACAGCAATAAAAAAAATGAGTAGAATGAGAATTGATAAATACCATAGAATGATTAGAATGATGTAATGGCTGATTAAGTATTATATTTGTGCGACAGATAAAATTCTTCATATATATGTAGTACCATTCGATATTTTTTGTTCGCAAATAAAATTTATTTCTAACTTGTCCTCAAATACAGTTTAGCCAATAATATTTTATAATATAAGCTGAGATGTCTATCACTTTAATGTATCTTGTCAAAGGTGATACAATCAAACTTGCTTTCTCTGTCAAGATTAGTAGGGACGAGTTTTTAGTGAGCTTAAAAAAGCTATGAAAGCAAAACAAAATAACCTACACGAAGACAAGCTCAACTATGGAAAGTAGCAGTTCCCGACGATCATGACGATCAAAAGCAATATTCCTCAAAAACAACCTGAACTCTTTGCAACAGAAAAGATTTCGAAATATTTTCTTGGCACACCTGGCACATCTACAAAGAAATGTATTCACCTCATGGTCGAACCACCTGTGTCGACCACCGTTTCGAGTCTTGAGCAGGAATTAATTAGCCGAATCACCTTATTGGAGAATCGCTTTACATGTCTGTTTATGGTACATATTCTTTCCGGCGAAAATAGAAGTTAAAGAAACGAGACAGTGTCTACTTCTGCTCGAAATTTTTTACTAATTTTTCTTTTGAGTTGAAGCATTCGACGTTATTATTAGCCCTAGATTGACTAAATCATTCAAGTGACCAGTGAATATCGAACATGAAACTTTTGAAGGTCTTAAAAATCATATACGTACGATATACCCGACGCGGATGGAGCGGTACTCTATATGGTAAACGATAACGAAAAACATTTAACTCGAAATGATCAAGGTCTTCATGAAATGCTACGCTTATATATTCGTATCAATGAAAAACTTTAAATTTGTCGTATAATAGAGACGCCATCAAAAGTTCACTCAGATTAGACTCTCAGCTCAGTTTGCCAACTTTATGATCTTTGTGATGAATTGGATGATCTTACAATGGCGGTGTTCCCAGTTTTCTTGTGCAGTAGCGTTAAATCATCAAAGGAATCGTTTGAAAATTTCATGGCAGAGTTAAACCGTCTCGCCGCAACCTAACATCAACCAAATCAATATACATATAATCGTATCTACTTGCTGGAGCTAACAATTTCAAGGGAATGTTTAAGATCCGTCCTCAAAAAATTATTTCTGGTCCGAAAGGGTGCGGTCTACTCGATTTTGCAATTGAGTTAGGTCGAACAGCAAAAATAGTTGTGTCAGAGAGGTTATAAAAGCGAACATTTTGTAAAAGACGTCGTCCAGCTCAAGTCATGAGCGCAAGGTCGAAATGGAAGAGGATCAAAACGGTTGGAAGAGTTCGAAGAGTTTTGAGATAGTTACTGATGCTGCAAATTTTTATTTTATGGAATACTTATTGGATCAAGATAGGCCGAGCTTCAAACTATCGAAACCAATGATCGTTGAATATAACGATGAGAAAATGAAAAACATGGTTTGGAAAATTCTTAGTCATATTGTTTAGTTGTTTGAGGAGATGCAAGTGTCGAACTCGGTCGGCTCTTGACATAAACAAGGAGAAAGATATAAGGGAGGAGTGGATAGTGTACGATAATCTTACGATAATAAGAATTGGAAATTTGGTGCAAACATATTCGCAAGGATGAATTTATTTTTTGCAATATTGCGGGTAAAGTCCCGGTTTTTTTGCTGTATTAATAAAAATTACTCCTTGATGAAAGTGAACCACATTATTTTGAATATTTGTATTCATTTAAACTTTGTCCTTAGGGCTGTCTACCGTCCTTTGTACAAAAAAAAAAAAATTTGATTTCATTTTGGCCTGTTTCTGTATGGAACAAGAGTTCTGTAATAACACTAAACTTGGCATTAAATATATTAAATGAGTTAAATGTATCCTATCATCATGGAAAAGAAATTTGTTTATATATGAAAAAAATACTGGGTAATCGCAAAATTATTAGAGCATGGAGATTTAATAATATTATAACGAAATTGTTAACAAATAAAATGCCTACATGTTTAGAGTTTTGCATATATTTCTCTTTTCAGCGAGTGTGATTATTTATAAATTGAGATTAATTCTGGATTTAGTCTGTTGATTAATTAAACACACGTAGCTGCAATTGTATGTCTTAATCAAAACATTAGAACGCTTGCTATATTTATGGTTCAAAATATTTAACAGGTTAAATGATTTATAAATAAATACGTATTAGATATTAAGTAGTTTGACCACAAATTTTTTATTTTACATTTATTTCTGAAATTACAGAAGACATGAATTTAAAGATTCATTGAATATTCATCCTTATCTTTGATTCTTCAATCTTAATAAAAACATAACAAAGGATTATAAATTTTCAAAATCGGATACTTAAATGTGTCTTTGCTGCATTATTTTCAAAATAATTATAAAAGAAGATATATCCTTTGCAAATAAATTAATAAATCTTGTTCTCATAATAAAATATGCACCACAAATATTAAAAAAAAACAACAAACAAAGACTTTAAAAGACATTGAAAGAAAAATATCAAGCTATTGGACTTGTTTGTACAAAATCGATTGTCTAACCTTAAATTGAATACTTTTCCCCAATAAAATCAAACGTTATCACTTAAAATTTATAAACATAAATTTCATTCATAAGTAACAGGTAATAAATCTTATTAATATGAATTAATTAAAAAAATAAGATTAATGAATTATTTTTTGCCATGATTTTTATAGTCAAAATAATCAAGATGAATAATAAAAATGTTTCAGAAAAATCTACACAGAAATGAACTAAATATTTTAGTTGGAATGATAGTCAGATTGTTGACACGTAATATACGTAATCAACGCCACGTTTACAAACCGACGTGTCCAATAAACGTGAGTGACCCTAAATTTGTATCACCGAAAAAAAAGAGCTGACCACAAACAAAAATTTATGATTAGAGTTAATTTATTTATTATTTACACATCTTTTTTTTTTTTGAAGAAAATTTTTTCTCTCCTTCACATTTACAAAATAAAAATATAAAATTGCCGTTTTCTAAAATTAATATCTTTCATTATTTGTATTAATACAAACAAAAAATTTCTAATAGTAACTGTTAATACTTTAATAACGTACAATAATACTTATATCTATAACAATTTCCTCAATAAACATTTCATATTATTGAACACAAAAATGTAATTTATAATTATAGACAATTTTCCAGTTCAAATAATAAAATTGCCATTATTTTAAAGAATATTTATTAAAGAAAAAGGAAAAATATACATAATAATATAGAACATATCAAATTAGCAACTATGAAATATTGATTTATTGCTTTGATTCATACTGGTTTATCATAGATAGAATTAATGCAGGAATAGAAATAATTTTCTATCTTACTTAAGGTGGCTTTGCGGCATGGCATGGCACAATATTATTGGTTCTCATTAAAAGAGTAGTAGTAGATCAAAAACTACAAAATATATTATAACATTCTATGAAGAAGAATTCATTAAGATGAAGCTTGCCACAGCCACCAGTCTAAGCCAGAAGGCTTTGATGACCTAAATAATAAATTATGATATTATTTATTTAGTAATTCATTATTTATTATTGTCAAATGGAATAAAGCCTTGTTGTCAGAAGCCACATGCTAAGCAATATCTACTGCCTTCATTTCAGCTAAAGGTATTTGAACAATATAATATGACCAAAGAAAGGTGCTCTTTCATCTTTTATTGAATTAAATGTTGGAAACTTCAAGTTTTATTGGACTAGAATACAAATTTAATCAACAACGAATAATTGTCAATTATAATTAAATTTAGAAATTTTTTAATTATTTGACATCCACAACCTATCAAAAAATCAAGACAAATGACATACATTCAAACAGTAGATATTGCTTATAAATTTGTTGCAAATATAAATGAATGCTCAAATAAACTTAAGAACAATACAAAATTGAAAAACAATTCAATCTTATTTATCATAAACATGATAAAATGGTTAGATATATTAAATAATTTCTTCTATAAAAATAGGATAATAGGAAATATAATTAAAAAAAATAATTGTTAGATTTGTAAAATTTATCACCATAAATAAGTGCTTTTACTAAATCATGTTCTACAATAACGTTTAAGACAGCTGGAAAAAAAAGACGCGACTCACAAACTTTCTTTAATACATAACGAAAACATCACCTGTCCTACTGTACACCAACCCTCTGAAAATTTCCAGTTTTGCTCCGTGTTATCAACACATCATATTCTTAAAGTGCCACCTTTTGTGGATTAAAAGGAGAGAATGTTTAGATCCTCCAGTTATTATGATAATGTAATTAGAGAGCATAATGAAATCTGGATTATCATACAAAAAAATTATGAAGTGTGTATCTTACTATTGTCAACTTGAAATTAGAAATGATAAAAAAGACAAATGTGGATTTTACTGACTCTATCTTAGAATGGAAAGCATCTAATTCTAAAGTTTCTTCACTTTAGAATGTAAACCTCAAAAGTTTTAAAACAATCCTCCTATTAATAATCCTATTTAGTAGAATCTTAATATTATTCATATTCATAAATTAATAGAAAAACAGTAATAGAATGGAATTAAAAATATTTTCTTATACATTCATGGAAAGGATTATAAGTGACATTAAATATAATTCATAAAAAATTCTGTAAAATTGCATTTATTTACAGAATAATAATCTAATAAGAAACTTATTTTATATAAAGACAATAATATTGAAGTAACCTTTAATAATGCTATAGACAGACACACTGAAATTTTACAAGAAAGACTTCCAAGGGATTAATAAATATAAATATATTAACGAATTATATTTCTCATTAGCTGGATAAATTCAAATACACAAAATTGGTTAGACAACTTGAATTCTTATATTGGGAAAAATTTTGCCAACCTATTAGAATCAAAATAAGATAAAGAATTGTTTTAAAAATGGCGGCATTTTTTCTTAATTCTTTTTCTTAATATACTTTTGTATACATTATGCCCAAATGGACCAGTTAAATACAAACCATTCCATTATCTACTTGCATCAATATCTCTTTACTTTACTGCTGATACTTGATCATAATCTATTATAACAAAAGTTAACGAAATATATTTAGAAGAATATAAATTTTATAATAACAATTGAAAATATAGGGTCTTTTATTACACACATCGGCTTACATATTTTCTTTATTAGGATTTTATCCAAGCTATTAAAATCATATAGGCAAGATTCAATAATAAGAACATAATTATAAATTGTAAAACCAGATTAAATTTTACAGGCAATTAAAAATTATGTTTAATAAAGCAACAAATAATTATAAAGAATTATAAAGTGTTGCGAAAAACTTGCCTAACATTAAATCCGAATTAATTTCGGAGAAACGAATCTTCCTCCCACGAAGCCTAAAAAACGTGATAATAGGCTGCTGGAGGAATAAAAATTAAGGAACAGCAAACTACTATAGACTAGCTACAGTAACAGACAATGGTGCAAATATGAAAAAAGCATGTAATAATATGTAAGTTGGTTAAAAACCCCTTATGCTATATATATACATTTCAATCAAGCAATGAATATGGATTTGATGCAGCAAAAATCTTGAATATCTATCACATTTAACAAACGTAAAACGTCATATAATAATATTCCTACAGCCCTCTTACAAAAAAAATAGCAACCAAAAGATAATAAATTTATTTATAGCAATTACAAAAGTTAAAAAAATAATTGGAAAAAGGCTAAAAAATCCATTTTTCTTAATTTATTGACATTTTAAACCAGTCGCTTTAATGTTAAAAACTTATTTGTAATAAAAGTAATAAATCAAAAGAATTATATTCAATAAGCATATAAATAGCTTTCTTGAAAACATAATAATGGTGCAATGTATCTGTCTGTTATTTTATCAACATATCCCAATTATGCTAACAAGATGGAAATTTCCTCAAAATCCTTGTTTAGAAAAACCATTTTTTAATTCTTAAGTTACACTGAATATAATTATGAAAAATTTCCAATTTTTTTGACAAAGAAACTAAGATTCAATAATAATGGTGAAGAATAACCCTATCGCCATCTTCCAAAAAGAAGTTTAAACGTAATGGTACTTGACATGCAAATGATTCTACTGTTTATACATCAAAATAATTTACTATACTAAATTACATAAAAATATCATTAAAGGAATAGATGGTAAAACATGTTATCATTCCAAGAAACCCATATAATTAATTATAAATTATAATAATCAATTGCAAATATTCTCAGAACAATTTCGACAGCATACAAAATTAGAAATAGTTAGTTGGATTGTCGAAATCCTAATATTTTACGACTTGCAAACAAAATGAACAAAGCATAATTTCTTATAATATTGCTTTAGCATCACTAAGTGTAAATTCCCTTCTTTATAAGTAAAAATATGTTTAATTCATAATTTTCGTATCAATAATTTAGCAGTAATATGAACTTTTGGAGAAAATATAAAAACTTAAATATGATCTATTTGACAAAAAATAAACTGAAGGCTAGTATTTATTTCATAAAGATTGCTATAAAGCATCTTTTCATATCGCATTACAAATATATAATTTATAATAATCAGAGATAGCTATAATAAAAATTTACTTAATCAAAAGAGAAAATAAAAACTTAGTAATTGTTATACGAAAAAGATATTATATTTTACTCTTATTTAGATAGTATATATGATTGATTATTAGTTTTAAGTTTTACCTTACAGTAACAAGATCGTAAATAATTTCAGCTCTAATGGCTAGTATTTACAGATGATGACTTCTAGATTTCTTGATTAACTATTCATAAATAAAAATAAAAACAAAAAATTAATTCTCTGACAACTTGTTAATGATTTTTATTTATTTATTTTTTTTATGAAAAAAAAAGTAAAAACTTCTTGATTCGACAAGTGGCCAAGCCTTAACAAAACAACCTCAATGTTAATGACACTAAACATCTTTTAGTCATGCTTGCATAGACCATTCTTACATTGTTTTTTCCTTTTTTTTGACATCTTGTACCCTTCATCAATAAGTTTTCTCTTCCTTTAATTCTTTCTTAGTAATTAATTAAATCATAATAAAAGTAATATTTTAGGCAATTTTTTTCTGATGCTTTATTTTCCATCCAGTTAAGGGAATTAATTCTTTGTTGGATTGCTGCGCTAAAGTATTGTTTCATTGAAAAGAAGCAACGAAGTTATAGTTAATCAACACTATTTTTTAGCGATTATCCTATTTCAATAAGAAATTACTTTTATAATCAAAATACTACAACTCGCAAATAGCTTATTCCGCAGTAAATATTACTCATTGATTCATATTATTGATGATGTTTAATTCGATATTAATAAATGGTATTATTATTCATCCGAGTCTACCTTTTTTACCATCGCAAAGAAAGTGAAATAACCGTAATAATTACTCAATAATTTCGTTGTTTTGCTTATTTTTGTTTTACAAAATTATCAAAGACGAATTAAAATAGTAATATTTCTTTCAATAAAATATTTTTTTTTTGCATAATGTGATGACAAAATTAAATCAATATAAAATTTTTACAAAGAGGGTGGAAATGTCGTTAAACAATTGTTTTAAATCATGGTAGGTGACCTATCATGGTTATATTTTCTAACGACCCCTTGTGCTTTATATTTTTCTATTAAATTCAAATGCTGATTAGTATCCCAATCCCTATCTGGAACTTCAACTAAAATATCATCAATAATGGTTTTTAATAACATAGGATGTCGATTATTTTAAAGATATCAATTGAGGAGGCCAAAGAAAACAAAATTTAAAATTAAATAAACTAGTAGGTGATGATTTAGTTAAAACTTCAAATAAATAATTCCAATTAAATCTATTATTATTAATTATAATATATAATTTACTTAAATATTGGCAATTAATTAATAAATTTTCTAATTCGAAAATATTATTATTTCTAATCAATAATTTAAGGTATTCGAGGTTTGGACAATTTTCATAAATAGCTTGAATAATGCTTTTATTATTAATCTCATCATGCATGATGTAATCAATTTTTATTTTAGTTAGATGTCCTCTCGTATTTTTAATTAAATCTGTCAAAACTTTAACTGGTACACTTCTAACCTTTAAAACTTGTAAGAATGGTAGAGTTATGTTGTCAAAACAATTCCACGACATCATATTGTTACAGTTAACACCCAGTTCTAACCTACTTAAATTTACAAAATACGAAATAATTTTTGGATAAGGTGGTCTAGTTGAATTAAAATATTGTATAGAATTTGCATGCTTAATTAATGAACCTTCAAGTATTTTATAAAATGGTTCATCATATTTATAGCCATTAGCTATAAAACGAATATTATATAATCTTTTTATAGCTTTGATTAATTTAACAATTTCATAATTATTATTATTCATATCGATATTAAGTTCCAATTCTTTAACCGAATTGCATATTTCTATTAATCCAATCAAAACTTCATCATTAATTCTTGTACTGCAACTGAGAAATTCAAGTTTTGAAAAGCAAAGTTTGGCTCCAGGAATATGATGTATTTGATAATTAAATTGATAAGGTATATAAAGGTGTGTAAATCTCGTATTTTCGTTGATAAAAAGGTTAAATATTTCTTTCCTAACAATTGAAAACGCGGATTTTTTAATATCAAAAGCAATATTTTGGATAATTATATTCAAACTATTTAAATCTAAATGTCTAAAGAATCTAATATAGTTAAACAAAGGTTTTTCATGATGACTTATAAAGAAATCAACACCTTGTCTCTTTAAATTATCTCTTGATTCATCTGATAAATGTGAGATTATTACTTTCGATATATTCAAAAGTACTTTTCTTTTATTCAAGTTTATCCGACTCCAAGGTTCTTTCCACAAAATTGGTATAATTGTTTTACACCAAGTTTTATCAACTGTCAGGCACGAATAAAGGATTCTTTTATCATCTTGTAATCCTTTGAATAACAAATAAATAATGTCATTATTTAATTTGAACAGCATTTTTATTTTAAATACAAAAACTGCTTAAAGTTCGCATAAATGGTCGATTAAGCGAAACAATATTTATATGATATGTATTGTCATAATGACCAAATGATGATTAATGTTACACATAAAAGGTAATAAAAAAATCCTTAGATTGGTTTTTCTACTACATTATAAGCAAGAACATGACTCAATACTTTAAAGAATTGGTCAAGGTTAGTAATTAAAAATAAAAGGGATGAGAATAAGTCATTTCGTTCTCTTATGGCAATAAAAATAAATGATATATATATATGTAATATATTTGAAGTTAATATTATATCTAACAAATATAATCTATTATTAGAAATTTCGAGCTGTGTTTAGATGATTATAGCTAATTTAATGATATTTTTGGTCATGTTATTTGTTATTCCAATTTTCATTTCTATTGTTATCTAAATAGTTAAACATCTATGTGGCGAATTTACAGTTAGAATTTTATGAAAGAATGTTTAGTAGTTCTTTAATGATACTAAGTCGTATATATAATTAATTATATTGAACGCTTGTCTTCCTAAAGAATCAGTAGAGTTTTTGCATAAGAATCGAATTAATATTACACGTCCAACTCAGAAATAGGGATTGGAATCGATTAATCGAAAATCGACAAAACATAGTAAAATCGATTCCGAGAATCGATTCTGAAAAATTTTTTACATATTAGCCGACCTGATTCCAGAGTGATTTCCAATACAGGCCAAGTACTGATTGGTTTTGCTATAATTAGAAACCGATTCGAACTCAAGCTGATCATCTATAAAAAAAATACTGAAAAGATTCGATTTTCGATTCCAATCCCTACTCAGAAATAGCCATTGTTTATGCATAATTTGCAAAGTTATCAAAAAAAAAAAGTAGGGGAACAATCGGGTGGAGTTCAGTAACCTTAATTGGTCCCCTACTTATATATTATTGTAAAGGATAGAGTACCCTGAAAATTCATTGATTGTATGCGACTGCAATTTCTCTCTCTCTCACTCTTTTTAATAGGGTAAAAAATCAATTGTCAGTAAAAGATTTATTGCAGCTATTGATGGTATTGGGGCAACGCTTATGATGATAGCCCATAAAGAAGTAAATTTTTTTTTTTTTTTTTGCTGGAAATTAACGTTATTATACTATCATTTTTATTTTTTAAAAGAATGCAAAATGTAATTTAAGACAATAATAATAATGGATATATCAATAGACATTAGTAGCCGCGTAATATTAAGTAATTTAATCTTTTTTTTCGAAATGATCTTGAGATCCTTGTATCATATTTATTATATAATAAAGAAGATATGAAAAATCTGAAAATCAATTCTCAATTAAATTAAACTTTACATAAAATTTGTGTATCAGTTATAAATTCAATAATATCAACGAATAATAATTATTTTATTTATTTTTTACACATTATAAATGTAATATAAATTTTATCAAGTGATTTATATAATCTTACGTATAATTTAAATTAAGTAAATTTTAAAAATTATAAAATATAATGTAAATTCTATTAATCCTAACCAACCCTAACTGTTTTAATGTATATAAGTTATAAATTACAGGTTTGTTAATAAGATTATCCTAACTCTTCTTTTTTATAGCCGATTATCTAAAAAATAGAATACGAAAAAATGTTAGTAGATATTTCCATATCAAACGATGTACTCTGCCGATCCTATAATCCTGGCCAGAAATTATAGTGGTCGTACTTATCATTCGAACAAGGTTAAGGAACCCCCCCTCCTACTAGTAGTAATCTCTGGGCGCTATGCTACCCCTGTCCTCAGAATCTCGATTCGCAGGGGATGGGGTATTTACACAGATCTAAGACCAAACATGGAAAGGCATACTAAGTAAGATCAGCTATAAAAACATCTGAAACTTACCGAAGTCGTATTTTATCTTTAATACTTTTGAATTTAATACTTTGAATCAACTATTGTGTATCGGCCTTGATTTTTTTTTTGATAAAAAAATTTTGAAAAAATAAACCAAAAATAGAGAACTTATATACTTTATGAAAAATATGTGACTCAAAAATTATGAAAATTATGCACAATGATGCATAATCCAAAACTATTACTCTAATTTGAAACTATGACTCAGACTCAAACTCTTTTTATTTCAATAATACAAAAATTTACAATATATGTATCTATAATGATACATCAATATTATAATTATGGAGTCATCAAATAAGAATCTAGCCATTTCCACATGAATCATAATAAAATGAAGTTATATAATATGTTATAATTGAGATATTTTGCATCATAGCAATCAAATGCTACATATGACGCGATATGGCGCGCCGATATAGAAACTATGACTCTAATTTGAAACTATGACTCAGACTTAACTCTTTTTATGAATATTGAGTTAAATGATACAAAAAATATATAAATTAATCATTAATCATAAAAAGTCAGAGTTATATGATATGTTAATTGTGTTGCATCACAATAATCGACACAATATTACAGTCAATTTTTGATATACTGTATTTTTCATATGTTGTTATAAGGTTGCAATACTACATTATTTAAGTTTCATTATTAGTGCCAAAGAACGCTTTCTGTGTTTCATTATTAAGAAGCCAAAAATCGTGCAATGTGTACCTTGTGATTTATACTTTACAATATGATGTTGCAAATTATCCCCTTTGAAGATATACTGAAAGGCAATTTTCAGGTCTATTTATAGTACTAAATAAATTTAAGGTATGACGTTTATGCACATTGTTTTCATTGACATATTCGAAACTATCATTACAAATGTTGTCACGAAATTCAAGAATATTCCAACCTGTATATGGTGAACATCAATTAAGAGTTATGGGATCAGCAGGCTAATATTCGTATTTGAAAGATTGTTGAATACATTAAAAAAAATCATGACAATAAATTTGCGGAATATGATAAGTGATACGATTTACGAATTTTGCTCTCAAACCTTTCAATTAAATTTGAATGTACTTTATTTTTGTTAGATATTCGATTATTATAATAAAAAATTCTTTTTTTTTTCTTGATTTAAATCAGCGCAGAATCAATGAACCGGATGGTACCACCATTAAGTATTGTTTGTTAGGCTTTGCATTCTATTATTTTCGTCAAATATTTTATCATATTATTCAAATTTTTTCCTTAATTTAAATATGCGCGGGTTTAATGGATTGGATGGTGCCACCATAGATTATCCGCATGGGTTATACTAATTTCGCCCCTACTTATATTGGCTGGTGAACTGAGTCCGATTGGAATTTTTTTGATTTGTAATCATTTGTAATCATCTGGACCCATGTCTTCTACCATCATTACATGGAATCAGAGCTATTCTACAGCGGATCCAATGGGAACTGGGTGAAAATTAGTGTAATCATCGGCAATTATTGTTTGTTGGACTTTGATGTTTTGCTTTCTATTATTTTTGTCAAATATTTGATTATTAATCAAATTTTATTTTTTAATTTGAATAGGCACAGATTTAATGGATCGAATAGTGTCACCACTCACCATAGACTATCGGCAAATTTCATGTTGATTACTAATATACATAACATCTGATTATTTTAGTTAGGTTGAAGAATATAGCTATTCTTTTCTCATTACGGACTTTTTAATAACAGATCACGAGGATTTAAAGTCGTGATGAGGAAATAGTTCTCTGCCCATACTCTAATTTAGGTAGGATTATTATAATTGTAATAGTATTATGCATTGGTTGTAACAACATGGTACCCGCAATATAGTAGCGAGCCACAGCTAGTAAGCTAAGTAACATTTTAGCAAGAGGTCCCCTGCTCCCATGTTCAACAAATATATTTTTAATTCCAAATTATATAATCAAAAAGATCGACAACGCCAAAGCACGCTAACACCTGCTGTAGTACAATACAAATAATGAACGTGCAAAAGTATAAAAATCCAAAATTTTTTTAAATTCTACAAAACAAATAAAAAAAGATGTCTCTTGAATGTTGGAAAGAAGTTATCAATAATTACGAGAAATTGCTTGAATATGAAAATGGTCATGACGTTATTATTTGCGCCGGTGGAAATGGGGAAATTCGTGCACATTCGGTAGTTTTAAGTATCAGGTCTTAATATTTTCGTACAGAATTATCTAGAGTAAATGTTGAAAAAAGGAATGGAAAAACCATTTTAAAAGACCTGATATTCCTTCTAGATTATTTAAAATGATTTTAAAGTAAATATTGAGTTATTAAGTCAAATCACCTTAATTTTTGAAATTTGAAAAATTTTATGTACTTTTCTCTTTGGTATTAATTTATCTAATTGTCTTTAACATTTATATAATTCTCTCCATATTATTCAGATTTATTTATTGTGGAAGGATTAATTTAAACGTACTAGAAGGAACTGATCAACTGAATTATTAAAGCTCTTGATGGCTGTAGATGATCTTAATTTTCGCCCTTTATTCCTTCAAGTTGAAGATTATTTAATTCAAAATAAGTCAGCTTTCTTGCGTCAAAATGCTGTTCACCTTTTGAAACAATTTATCAACATGAATCATTCACAAATTTAAGGAATTCTTGTCTCGAAAATGTTTATAAAGAACCTAAAATTTTTTTTGAAACTGATAAATTTATTAACTTAAAAGCGCCGTTGGTGGAATTGTTATTTAGATGAAATGATTTAATTTTGGAAGAAATTGTCGTCTGGAATAGTTTATTGAAATGGGACCTTGCACAAAATTCTTCTATATCACAAGACAGCTAATAGTGATGGTAATACGGCAGCAGCTTTTCATTCTAAATGTGACAAAAAAGCAGCTACTATAATCATAATAAAAATTAAATATTTAGAACATATAATTGGAGGATATATTTCACAATATTGGGAGTCAGGCAATGGCTTTTTTAAACCTGCGAACGATAGCTTTTTATTTTCATTTATAGATAGAAATAACCTTCAAACTATAGAAGTAGGTTATATTAAAGAAGATCAATATCAAAATGCTATATATTGTGATCGAAATTGGGGACCAGTTTTTGGTAGTCATGATTTATTTCAATTTACTTGTTACGAAATTGATTCTTGGGGAACCAAAAATCCGTGTTCTTATTTTGAAATTGATATGCCAGAAAATTATAGTTTAAATAGTGGTTCTAAGTGTTTTAATGCAGAGGATTATGAAGTATTCCAAGTTGTTGGAAAATGATGCATAGTTTATTAGAATAGTTATATATTACTGAAATTTTAACTTTTCTTATTATAACAAATATCAACCTAACACAATAAATTCGGCGTTAATATAATAAAATGTTATTTCACTATATCTCCGTATTGCGGCACTCAAATATATTTTCTTTATACATTTGTTGCTGCCCATAACCTTAATCGGATGTACTAACTTAGTTTTGTTATCTTGTTTATGATAAATAAATTAATAGCAAACTCTCCATTTAAACATTTCTCAATCTCACAATAATTTTAACATACAGTACAATTAAAATCACCACCAATAACTGAAATTATGATATTTTGTTATAGATAATAAATAATAAATTTTGAAATAAAAATTTAGAATTATTTAAATGAAATAAATTTATTGCAAATCATTCAGCAAATATCGCGTGAATAGAGAAAATTATTTATAAAATAATATAAATATAAGCATGATATATTCTTCATTTAACATACGACAATTTAATTTTTTTAAAAAAAAAATTCATAAATAGGAAATTAAATGCTAACTTAGTTATTTTTTGATTACTTGAAAAACTTCATAGTCATCGTCATAAAACCATTTGGGTAAACCAATATTATCATAAGCCTTTGTTCGATCACAGTACCAGGTACCCTTATAAACATTCAAATTCCAACCAAATGTTGGACCTTTATCCGAAAAACAACCAATAGATTTGGCATCACCATGACCATAACATATTTTTGCACTCTGAAGATTATTTCTATCCGTGGATAAGAATATAAAGCTGTCATTAGTAGGCCTCCAATACGAAGTAGTATCCCAAGAAAATGGATTATATCCACCAGCTATTTGATTTGAATTTTTCATTTTTATTACAACTAAAGTGGCCCCCTTACTGTCACATTTAGCATGGAATGCTTCAGTTGTATTACCATCTCTGCTGGCTCTATATAAGAGATTAAACTTATAAGGAATGTAACCATAGTATTTATCATCCTTCCTATAAATCCAATTTGTAAAAACTACCATGTGATTTTGACTAATTATAACGGAGTCAATATTACAACTGGATTGTCTAGGAGATCGTGTATCATTATTTAATTTCTGATCTTGAGTCATGTGAAATTGAACCATGTTATTAACTAAATTACTTGGTATTATTTCTTTAAACGGAAATACTTTAGCAGCAAAATCTTTTGGTGAAATATGACAGAATCTTATTAACGGAATAAATCTATGAATAGTTCTCCCCATAATTGTGGTCTCGTTATTACCCCATTGCGAAGGAACTTTTGAAACATTAGAGTTATGCTGAGCCAAACACCATCTAATCAAATTATCCCAGATTACAATTTCATCTAGTGGTAAATCGTCCCTTTGAAAAAGTAACTCCAATAAAGGTGCCTCTAAACTGATAAATTTATTTGAATTAAGTAATCTTTCAGGAACATCACAAATTTTTTTGATGCAGATATTACGTAAATTTGTAAAAGAATTATTTTGATAAATCATTTCAAGAATTTCAGTAGAATTTTGTTGTAAGTATCCATCCTTGTTTTTAATCAAATATTCTTGAATGTAGTTGGTTAAAATTTTAATATTAATTTCATCTACTGCAATCAAAAGCTTTAGAATATCAGGTTCACCTAGTTGATCCAAATCAATCTTCCCGCAATAGATAAATCTGAAATTTTAGCAAATAAAAAATAAATTACATTAACATTTCTTAAATGTATGATTATTCATATACAAAACTACCTTTAACTTACCTTAAAATCATATAAAAAAAATGATAAGAGATATTTGGTATATTAAAAATAAATTTTCCATCTTTCTTATCAAGCGATTTCATAGAGAATGCTGTACGAAAATGTTGTGACCTTGTGCGTAATACAAACGAATGTGCATAAATTTTTCTATTATCATTGCCGGCATAGATAAAAACATCATATTCTTCTTCATTAGAGTTGAGTATTCTCTCGTAATCATTAGCAACGTCTTGAGGACATTCAAAGGGCATATTTTTTAGCTAGGTTTAAAAGTTAAATTAGTGATAACAGATAACCGTTGTTTGCACGAATTATATAGCTATATTGATGTTACACAAATTAATATGCAGGAGTATTGCTCTATTGTACCACGTATAATTACGGAGTTCGGTAAAACGATAATCCCTTGAATGTTAATCAAAGAAAAGATTTTAATAGGTAGATTTTTAATAATAATGATTTAATTTATTAACAATTTTATAAGGTTCAGTTTCAAAATCCATTAAAAGAAAAATATTGAATTATAGTAGATTTAGTAATCGAACCTTTTCTCTCGTAGTTGGAATTATATTGATTTTTATTACCGTAATAACATTATTAAATAATCTTGTAAGATAAAAAAAAGATATTAAGTTTAAAAAAAAAAAAAAAAATATCTGATATTTTTCAAATAATTTTAAAAATGTGAAAAAGTTGATTTTATGATTTATACTACAAATTTTAATGGCGTCATAAAATTTTATAATTAATTTTTATGTACAGTACATTATATGCGCAATTAACGCAAATTTTTTAATATTTTTTCTCACAATATGACAATATGTAATTGATTTTAATAAAATTTGAAATTTACATATATTTATTTTTCAGTTCTGTCATATAAATTAGGAGGTTTAAGGTTAATTTGATAGAGGCCAATCTATTTATACTATACAACCGAATTCCGACCTTTCAGACCTAATTTTTTTTTGGTTTTAGATCGAACACGAATAAAAGAAAAAAAAAAGAAATTAAGGAGCATACTTAACCTTTTTTGCGTGTTTTCTTTACGTGTTTTTTTTAATATGCTTTCTCAACAAACTTAAAGTTCTAAAATAACTAAACAAAATCCAAGACCAAATAAAATGAGACTCTTAAAACCAAAACCTTTAGCCTCAAAAGTCAAAACCTTTAGCACCTTTAGTTCTGAATCCTATACCTACTCCTTCACAAAACCAAATGTCTTTAAGCTTTGATATGAGTTGTAGAACGGATACTCTAACACCAAACTTTCAATATCTAGAAAATGAAAATAATGAAATTAACATAGAATTTGAATAGTCTTTACAAGAAAACAATGACACTGATAATTCATTTTGTGAAAAACTATACCCGTTGATATTTTGAACATGGAAACTCAAAATCTTAATGAAAAATATTCGAAAGTTAGTATAAAATCCTCTTATTAATGTTATTATAGCATTTATAAGACTAGTAATGCTTAATCAATTGTTTTTATGATATTAAAGAAAATGAAAAAATGCACGATGGAAAAAGAGAAAAAACGTTGAATCGCAAGTTGTAGAAAGATGGAGCGATAAAGAAACTAATATTTTTACTGTCATATTTAGAAGATAATTATGAAAAACTTCAGCAAGGTTAAAAAGCTACTATGTACAATTTAGTTTCTACTGAAGTTATTAAAACGAAATCAAGCGAATGTATTAAAGGTAGAATTAATCGTTTATTGGAAATATATGAAAAGATGAAGTAGCAAAATGATAAAACAGGATTTAAAAGATTTGATTAGAAATGGTATGATAAAATGGATAAAATGTATGGGTGTCGTGAAAACATTAATCCTTCTTTTATTTCAAATGATTCCGCAGGATATATTAGTGATGATGATAAATAGAAAAGGAAGTCAAAGTTGAAAGAGTTATAAAAAAAGAAAAAAAATTCTATTGAGTCTTTGGTTGATGTTATGAATAACATTAGTCAAGCATAACTCAAAATATCTGAACAAAAACTTCAATTAGATCACGAAAAAAATGAAATGGAACGTGAAAAAATGAATAGGAATTTCAATTACAAGTAGAAAAATTTGAAGTTGAAAAAAATTAATATTGTAACAAACCATTTAATCATGTAATAAAGATATAATTTGAAGTTTAATAAAATAAAAATCATAATTTTTTCAATTTTAATTTTACTATTTTTTAGTCATAAACTATAAGGTTGTGAATAATTTACTCATTATCTTTGCTTCTCCCGCTCTTTTTAAACTTTCTTCATTATCATTATTGTAATTATCAGATTCGTCATCATCTTCACTATTATCATTATTTTCACGATTCATCCACATATCATCATGTAATTCTAAAAGATTATGTAAAATAATAGAGTAATCTATCATATTTACGACAGATGAAAATTTTTTCACTTATTTCTTTAATTCCACCAACCTATTTTTTATCCTACTAAATGAATGTTCAACAACAATTCTGTGTGATGAAAAAATACGATTAAATTCTGTTTGATTTTAATTTGGTTTACTAAAAGGTTTAATAAGGAACGGTGATAAAGGATAAGCGCTATCTCCAATTAAGAATTCATTACCTTTAATTAATGATGATCTATTAAGATAAAAGTGAGAATTGCGATAAACTTTAGCATCATGAACATTACCCGACATCCAACTATTCCTTGGCAGTGTTGAGCGTATCTTTTTTTCCTTGTAATGTAAAGGTATTTTTCTTTTTCTGGAGCATTTTGCAAAATAAAATGTGTTTCATCTACTATGACTCCAATTATATCTTCAATGTCTCCATACTCTATTATAAACTAATACTAAAGCAGTAATCTTTGAAAAAACTATACAGTACTTAGTGAAAATATGATCAGGAGTTTTTCCTGCTACAAAACATCAATACTTTTAAATTTATCATGAACAAATTCTCTATCTTATTCATTAGTTGGCCATTTAATATAATTGGAATTATATAAAATAATAGCTTTCATTATTCTTTTGCAATATAATAAAACAGTACTTCAACTATTCCATAACGTGAACATAGAAAAAACATCTTTTTTTTATCCCAATCTCCTTAAAAAAACAGCTAATTGAAGCTCTACAGGTGTTAATTTTTTACATTATTTGTTTGAAAATTAACCAATTTTTCGAAATTTTCATGGAATCATCCTAATGATTTTTTTAAATCATAAAAAGGTAAAATATTATGATGCCAGAATTGAGATTTGGCTATATTATATACAGTATATACGAGGTTCTAAATAACGAACTTCATTCAAAGCTAGCAATCCAAGCATGAAAATTTCAGAAGATTCTTCCTGTTTATCATTTGAAACTATAAAATCTTCTTCATCCAACTCTGTTAGTATGTTTTCAATAAGTTTTTCTTCTATTATTTGTTCTAAGTCATTACGTTTACAGGACATTTTTAAAAAAAATAAGTTTATAATTATTTAACGAAAAATTTTTTTTAATAGTTCGACCGAAATTTCAACCCAACCCTATAAAAAATAAATGTCCGGAAAATGTTATCAAAAATGTCCGGAAAATGTCTGGAATAAATCTGATGTGTCCGGAAAATGTCCACTTTTTTGTACATGTCTGACACACTTCTGATACTTAAAATTTTGACATGTCCTAACTTTGTCCAGAATTCATCCAGTATTTGTTCGGTATAAAATTTTGGACAAATTCCAGACAGTTAAACATGGACAAATTCTGGACATAGCAAAAAAACCAGATAGACAAATTCCGGACATGAAAAAGTTCAGGACAAATTCTGGATACTATTTCCAAAAAAGGATAAATTAATTTTGTAAAAAAATGCAAAAAGCACAAAACTGACATTCAAAATCTTTTCTGTCGTACTAATTAAAATTGCAGAGCAGGCAAAAATACTATATATCTATGATATAAAAATTCTGGGTTAAGGAATAATGATGATCATCTATCCATTGATCATCTTTTGTGGCAAAATTTTACAAAAATACATTTCTGGACAATTTCAGGACAAATTCCTAATATCCCGGAAATGCAGTGTCTTCGTAACAGTTTCCGGACACACAGTGTCCAGAATTTCCGGACAATTATTTAGACAATTTTTTCTGGACATTTTCTGGACATTATCCGGACACATATTTTTTATAGGGCAAGCCATCCCGAAAAAAAATGATTTATTGGCTAAATCATAAACCGACCAAAAAATGCAACCGAACTTGTTTGTGACATTTTCTCAAAAGCATTTTCTATTATGTTTCATAAATAAAAGCAACACTAAATTTTTGTTTATTTGAATATTATTAAGTAATTTATAATGTAAAATCATAAATATTTGGAGAACTTTGGTCAAAGAAAATCAACTTCTATTATTAAGTGCATTATTAAGTGAGTTGTTCAGCAGGATCGAATCTGCTAAGATCTCTTTTGATAGTTGCAAAATAATATTGATAGAGAAATTTATGTTTCTCATAACATTACTAATTTGAAATTTTCTTTTTTTCTGTTTTATGCCTCTAGAGTCTAGAGCACTTTAGTTGACTTTCTTTATCAATTGAAAGTTGTTGAGTGGGCTCAAAACTGCTAGATTATCATTTATTATGAATTCATATTAATACTTGTGATGTTTATATTTCCATAAAAATGCTCTGCTATATATTGTGATATTTTTTAAAGTTCAGAGTATACAGAGTTTTTTAAATTATGGATATGATTCTATATGATTTCCTTTAATTTTTGCAAAAAAAAAGAAATTTATCCCTAAGATCTAAACTGTATTTATACTGACAAATTTGCCAGTAATTTAACAATTAATTTTAATCTATAATAAAATAAAACATAAAGTTTATTATAAATAATAAATTATTAATAAAGCAAATTTTATGATACCTTTAAAAAAGATCGACATTAATGACGCCTTTTGTCAAAACCTATTGAAATACAGGTTCTTCGATTGTATGGATTGTATGATATAAATGACTACTCACTCATTAACACGGAAACTTTAAAATATTTATTTCAAATTAACTTTCTGTCATCGTCAAGAAAAACAGGGATGGCTTAATAATTACTCGATAATATTCAGTTAATAACGCTTATTTCTATTTTACAAAATTATCCAAGATAAATTTAAAATGATAACCAGGGTTAACTATCTTTGCATACCTACATTTTTGTATTTAACCTTTGAAACTTGTAATAATAAAGGATTTTCTTGCTAAAAGACGAAAAACGTACCTGGAAAAAGAATTACAAAAGGATGTATAATAGAATGCAAGTAAAACATACTTATTTCAATATAAAATCTGAAAATTTAAAACAAATTCACGTATAATTTAGGAATTTCAGAAATTGGATTACTTAATTATAATATTGATCTTCAATGTTTTTGATCTTCGATGTTTTAGATCATTAAACTTTTGAGACTCAAATTTACATAATCTAATATTTATAAGGATAGTTTGCAATAAAGAACGAATAATGTTGCAAAAGATGGATGATTATTCGCAATAAGAATTTTTTTTTTTTTTTTTTTTTTTTTTTTTTTTTTTTTTTTGGTAGACGATATAAAATCATAAAAGGATATCCTTATTCTTATCCTTATCTTTTTGACTAATTATTTGTAATTATTCATTACGAATTATTTAATATATATATCTTTCTTTTATTATCAATCTAATGCTTATAAGTACGATATATCCTTTTTTCAATAAATAGTAATATAAAAATTCTTAGCACTGAATATCAAATGCTAACTTAGTTATTTTTTGATGACTTCAAATACTTCATAGTCATCTGCAGTAAACTTTGCTGGTATATCCAACTTGGGGTAAGATACTGATTTATCGCTGTACCAAATACCCTTAAAAATATTTAAGTCCCTGCCTCTACCGAAAGTTGGACCTTTGTCACCATTAAAACATATAGAACATGCATCACCGTAACTATAACCGACTTTTGCACTACCAAGGTTATTTCTATCAGTAAATGAGAAAATAAAACTATCATAGGTAGACATACAATTAGAAGTATTCCAAAAAAGTGGATTATATCCTCCAACTATTTTTCCGAATCTGAAACTTTTACAATGATAATAGTAGCTTCTTTATCATCACATTTAGCATGAAATGCTTTAGATGTATTCCCATCCCTGCTGGCTCTATATAAAAGATTAAATTTATACGGAATGTACTCGGAGTTTTTCACTTTTCTATAAATCCAGTTTGCGAAAATTTTAATGTGATCGTGTTTTATTATAACAGAATCAATATAACATTTTGATTGTCTAGGAGGTCGTTTGTCCTCATTTAATTGCCTACTCCTCGGGGCCATGTGAAACATAAATAGGTTATTAATCAAATCTTCCGGTATTATTTTTTTAAATGGATATACTTTAGTAACAAAATTTTCTGAAGAGATGTAACGAAATCTTATTAATGGAATGAAACTACGAATAGTTCTCTCAATAATTGCAATTTCTTCATTATTCCATTGCGTAGGATCTTGTGAAATATTAGTGTGTCGAGCTAAACACCATTTGATCAAATTATCCCATATAACAATTTCATCTAATGACAGATCATCCCGCTTCAAATATGATTCTAATAATGGGCCCCTTAAACCGATAAATTTGTCAGAATCAAATAGCATTTTTGGTTCTTCACATATTTTCTTAAATGAAAGATTCAATAAATTTGCGAAAGTCCTATGTTGATGAGCTATTTCAAGGATTCCAATAGGATTTTGTTGTAAAAATTCATCATGATGTTTGATCAAGTATTCTTGAATGCAATGACCTAATGCTTCAATGTTAAATTCATTCACTAATATGGAAAGTTTCAAAATATCGGATCCTTGTAATTCCTCGAAATTAATCTTTCCACAGTAAATAAATCTGAGCGTTTAAAACAAAACTTAGCCTTTGATATTAATTAATTCATTATTATTCCTGCAAATTTTTTATTACCTTAAAATCACTTTAAATAATTTGGGCGAAATATTAGGTTTCCTAAAAATGAATTTTCTATCTCTTATTTCATACCGTTTCTCAGAGAATGCCAAATGAAAATATCGAGACCTAACACGTAAAATGTTCGAATGTGCATGTATTTCTCGCACATTTTCATTTTCACCAACATAAATAATAACGTCATATCCTTCGTCGAATTTAAGTAATTTTTCCAGATCATTAGCGACATCTTGAGGACATTCATAGGCCATTTTTTAACGAAGTTTGAATTAAATTCAAATTTATTTAATGTTATAACTATCATTACGTTGATTTATGCAGGAGTATCGCACAATTTTATAGAACAATCTGAATGTAACAGTAACACGAAATTTTTAGATATTGTATGAATTACAATCACATGTAATTGCGGAATAAAATGTTGATCCTTTAATGAATAAAATTACGAGTTCACTAAAATTAGATTTAGCGTTAATAGTGATTTATAGTGACGATTTTTAATTTTAATCAACAGTTCTAAGATTTCAAAATCCATTAAAAAAATATATAATATATAGATTAAATTACAGCTAATTTAGTAATAGGACCTGTTCTCTCGTAGTTGATATTCTGTGTATTATTGTAAAAAAAACAACGAAAATATCTGGTAAATTTTTCCAAAGAGCACGTTTTATTCTATAATTCTACAAATTATTTTTTGCAACAAGTAAAACTTCTGCTGGTTACATGTAAATACACAAGGTCCCCAAAGTATGATAATTTATATTACTACGAATTAAAACATATTGTGACAATTGAGTATTTTAAAAATTCTAAATTAGTTGTGGAATCGAATAGCTTATTTCGCAATAAAATTTAGTCACACACTATCACTCGAACAAACAGAAATCCCTTGGCGACTAAATTTGATCTTTGAATTATCTGAAAATAAATTTTAATTTATAACGTTATAGTAACTATTAATTCGATATTTATTTCATTAAATGATTACCAATAAATATTCTAAATTAACTCTCGTGATATTTACTTGATATTTTTATCTTCCAAATTATCCAAACAAATTTAAAGTGGTAGTCGGGTTACTGTATTTGTGCCAAAAGTTCGGTTTACAACCGGTCATTTTCACTGGTTCGGTTATCGGTTCCAAGACTGACCAGTTAACCATCAGTTTTGTATGTAAAAAAAACCAACAAAAAAAAACAAATAAAAAACTGACCGATTAGACAAATTTTTATTTTGCAACGATCACGTGATTTTTCGTGTCGTCAAAAAATCTCAAAATCGGCATTATTATTGTAAGAAAAATTATGTAGATTCATAATGCGATTAAATAAAGTCACAATTTAACACTTTCTAATAATATTTATTCAGTTTTGCGGTTCAGTTTATCGGTAGGTTTTACGGTTGGTTCGGTTTTGACTAGTAAAAACTAAAAACCGATCGCGGTTTTAAAACCAAAATCGAACCGAACTGACCGTTGACATCCCTACTTTTGATACGTGTTAAAAATTAGTTTAATCCCAGTCAATGATGTTTTTGCAAGCATTAGATTGACAATAAAGAAAAGAATCAACTTGCTATATATACAGTAGATAATAATCATTTTAAATTTATTGAATATTTATAAATATATCCTTATAAGTAATCCAATTCTTTTGTAAATTCTCCATACACTGGATATCAAATGCTATCTTAGTCATCTTTTGATAACTTGAAATACTTCATAGTCATCTGCAGTAAAATTACGTGGCAAACCTAACCTAGGGTAAGATCTTACTTTTTCGCTGTACCAAATACCATTACGAATATATAAATCCTTACCTCCACCAAATACTGGACCCTTATCTGCATTACAACCTATAGAATAGGCGTCACCATTACTATAACTAACATTTGCACTGTTAAGGTTGTTTCTATCTGTAAATAAGTAAATAAAACTATCACCAGTAGACCTCCAATTCGAAGTAGTATCCCAAGAAACTGGATTATATCCTCCAGCTATTTGATTTGAATTTTCCATTTTTATTACAACTAAAGTAGCTCCTTTATTATCACATTTAGCGTGGAATGCTCCAGATGTATTTCCATTTATGCTAGCTCTATATAAAAGTTTAAATCTATAAGGAATGAACGTGGAGATTTCCCCTTTTCTATCAATCCATTTTGCGAAAATTTTAATATGATCATGTTTTACTATAATCGAATCGCACTTTGATTGTCTAAAAGGTCGTTTGTCATCGTTTAATTGCTTATTTGGAGCCATGTAAAATATAAGTAGATTACTTATTAAATCATCTGGTATTATTTTTCTAAATGGATATACTTTAATAACAAAACTTTCTGAAGAGATATAATGGAATCTTATCAATGGAATGAAACCATGAATGGTTCTCTCAATAATTGTGATTTCTTCATTATTCCATTGTGTAGGTTCTTGTGAAATATTCGAGTGTTGAGCTAAACACCATTTAATCAAATTATCCCATATATCAATTTCTTCCAATGACAAATCATCTCGTTTTAAAAGTAATTCTAATAAAGGTGCTTTTAAGTTGACAAATTTATCAGATTTAAATAATATATCTGGTCTAGCACAAATTTCTTCAAGACAATAATTCCATAAATCCGTGAAAGATTCATGTTGATAAATTGTTTCAAGAATTTCTGTAGGATTTTGTTGTAAAAATTGACTATGATGTTTGATCAAGTATTCCTGAATTAAATGAGTCAAAGCTTGAATCTTAAATTCATTAACTAATATGGAAAGTTTTAAAACATCGGAACCTTGTAATTTCTCTAAATTAATCTTTCCGCAATAAATAAATCTGGGTGTTTTTTTTTTGAAAAAAAAAAAAAATCAATCTTAGCCTTTGATATTAATTTAATTATCATTCATGTAACTTTTATAATATACTATTTATTACCTTAAAATCATCTTAAATAATTTAGGTGAAATATTAGGTTTCCTAAAAATAGCTTTTCCATCGTTTGCTTCATATTGATTCTCAGAGAATAACGAATGAAAATATTGAGACCTAACACGCAAAATGATTGAATGTGCACGTATTTCTTGCACATTTTCATTTTCACCAGCATAAATAATAACGTCGTATCCTTCGTCGAGTTCAAGTAATTTTTCTAAATCGTTAGCGACATCCTGAGGACGTTCAAAAGCCATTTTTTAACGAAATAAAGTTTGAATGAAAAATTAAGTTATGTACGATCTCTTCATGTATGCAATCACATGTAATTACGGAATGTTGATTTAATAAATCGCATGATAATAATATAATTATCATCCGTATCACACAAGTTGCATGAATAGAATAGTTAAATTTCAGGCGGAATTTACTAATTTTGGTAACATGACGTCACCTGTGGTGATATTATTAAAATTTTTGTCAAAATGTAAATATTTTGATAGCAGTATATATATACACATATTTTTTTTTATTACGTATCATTATTTGTTAAAACAGAATTAAAAACATTTAATAAATCCTTTTTAAAACGGATTTGAAAATAAATTAACGAACCTTTAGTAATGAATAACTGATGTTTTAATATAAAAGAAAAAAAATAAAAAGAAAAAAAGAAAATATTTTCATATATTTATTTTTAATAATAAATTATTTGATACTGAGTATTTATTCATTGTTATAAATGGGAATAAAAATATACGTTGCAAGTACACTAATACTTTACGTCAAAAGTTTCATTTGATTAAATTAACCACAGAGATTTCAAAGTAAACTAATAAATAAATAAGAACGATCCTGTAACATTTTATTTTACAACGAAATTATTCTTACACTATTTCTAGTTGATAAATTTTTCATTACGAATTTAAAAATAATTATTAATCCGAAACATTATTCGACAATGCTTCTGCAATAGAGACTTCTAATACACATTTTTATTGAAAGTTTTCTATCTGTAGGGGTCTACAAAGTATAGTACAGAATTTTAAAGCTTCCAACTAAAGTTTATGCCTCAATAACTTGCATTTTGCTCAAAGGAAAGCGATACGATGATTCCAGAGACGGAATATTTTCAAAAAATTTGTTTTTTGGTCAACTGGAATCTTTTGGACAAGTGAACTATAAGAAGAAGATCTTAGAGGAAGGAACTTGGATTTATGAGAGTACGTTGCATCAGAAAAGCGGTTAGCCCTTTTTGGCAGTAGCTTACTCGATTTCTGTGGTTTTGCGCAGTCACATTTTGATGCAATGTCGCACGATTTCAAACCAATCAAATTCTGTACAGTTTCAATCACATGAGTGTCATAACGCCATGATCACGTGATTATAAACGCCAAGAGCGATAGCAGATTTCGCCGAAGGAAGGTCTCTCCTTGGTTTACTTGGCGCAAAGCGGTAAAGAATAATCTCTCCTATGGGGACAATATTTTTTGTCAAACATCGCACACATATTAGTTTTAGTGTAGCACCGGCTAAGGGTCTTCTTTTTGCCATATGTGTGCACGTAGTTGGAAAATTATTATTTTATTTCATTTTTCTTTTTTTTGTAATTTTCGGTAATTAATTATTTTTTTTCGTCCGTCTGAACTCAGATATGTAGTAGTCCTTCAGCGCTATGCATTATAGGCTTTCTTGAGAGTAGTTAGAAACCGGTTCGTTAGAAAATAGTGGTTGTATTTGTTCCAACACGGCCAATTTCATGTGTTTGTACGTACTGATACTCATTTGTAAATAAATATGGACCTTATAGTACTGTTTACCAAGAAATAGAAAAAAAAATTATTTTTCAGTAAAACATTAGCAGACAGCAGTTGCACAAGCAGGAGTTCCTCGGCGCTTTGAATTACTTGTTTACGCTTAAAAGCCGACACTTTACTTAATTTTATTCCATTGTCTATTAGGTTACATACTTTTGACATTTAATAAAATGATTCCTTACAATCATTCTTTTTTCGTATAATTTCAATTATCATTGCCAAGAAAATAGTAATGATTGTAGCAATGAATTAAAGAATCTTGTTTATTTTTATTTTCCAAAATTATTCGATATATTTAAGATTTACACTTATGATTTAACCAGTATTTGAAATATGCACAACTCCATGCAAACTATTAAATTTATGAGTAATTTTGCGATCTAAAAATTCCGCAAAGAATTTCACTTACTGGATTTGGGAAATAAAACAATTCGAATTAAGTAGAATATTATAAGATATTAAATTACACTTTTTATTATTTTTACATATTAAGTAAAAAAAAATAAACGTGTAACATTTCTTTGAATAATCACGTGATTCTGAACGGATAATATTCGGCATCTAAATATAGGGCAAATACTCCGTGTATCATAATTTCTGTATTTAGAAATTGTTGAATTATTCGAAAACACATGATTATTTTACTAACCCGTCTTAGTAAAGTTTGTTTTATTTCATTTAGTAATGAGAAAAAATTAGCTCAAAAAAAAAAAAAAAATCTTATATAAAGGCTTCTCAATCATTTTGAATTTTTATCGTTAAAAAAAAAAAGAATATATCAGATATAAATCAAATCAAATATAATAATACTCTTCTTGAATATCAAAAAAATTTGCGATTTTTCCTTAAAAAGAAAAAATAAAGATGTATCAAGCGGTTATTTTAGGATCTGTCCTATTGGTAACGCTTTACGTTTTGAAACGTATGCGTGATCCAAAATTGGTACGATAAAATTATAAATAATAATAATTTATCGAAATTTGTTGTTTTCAATTTTTTTTTTTTTTTTTTTTTTTTTTTAGAATATGCCACCGCTCGTTCGTTATAAATATCCAATTATTGGTCATACTTATGATTATTATACTAATAGTGAAGAATTCTTTAAAAAATGTAGAGAAGAGGTTTGTAGGTTTCGTAAACTCAGATTTTTTGACGTTAAAAATATGTTTCACGTTAATTAAACCTTTACTTATTGTATTAGTACGGCGATGTCTTCAGTTTATATATTTGGGGTGAAGTAAAAACATTTGTTGGTAGGTTATAACGCATCTTATTATGAATAAAAAAAAATCTCTTTTTATGTCCGAATTAACAATATCATATTATACGATCTTATAGGAAAAGAACATATGCAAGAAGTTTTAACAAGAGATGATTCATTTGATTTTACACAAGCATTTGAAAGAATTTTGCCGTTAAATGCAATGCTTAAAAATTTAATTAAATTTGAAAATTCAAGTAATAAAATACTTAAGGAGTATGTTATAAATAAGCTAAGATTTTATACTGAACGTATGCAAAAGTGTCTCAATTCGGCCACACAAAAACATATTGGTGATTGTGATGAACCAAAAGTTATTCATGATATATATAGTATGATGACTAAAATTATTTCTAATCCCATTTCAAATATTTTTATCGGTGAAGTAAGTGGTATATTTATTAAATATTTTAATTTTATATTTTATATATATATTTTTATATTTCAAATTTACACTTATATTCATTTAGGAAGAATCAAAATATGAAGAAATTATAAGTACATTTTCAGAATTTACAACTGATGCAGTATACATTTTAAGAATTCCACCGTTACTTGATTTTATCTTTCCAGGACTCCAATATTACATCAATAGTACTATGTTAAAACTAGGAATATATAATCCAGCAGTTAAACATCAAGAAGTACTTATTAAGCACATTAAAAAACAAGTTACTAAGCGTTTACAAGAGAAAGAAAAATATGGAGATTCTTGGAAACGTCCTGATGATTTCATTCAGGATATTTTAGAAAATTGGTTTGATCCCAAGAATATTAAATATGAAGAATTAGCGGATGTAATGTGTTTATATATTTTTGTATCGATTCATACGACATCAAATAGTTGCACACATGCTATTATGAATTTGGCATCCAGACCTGAATATGCACAAGAATTATATGAAGAACAATTAGAAGTTCAAAAAGAAGCAGATGAAAATGGTATACTCCCATTTGAAGCACTTAATAACATGAAAAAATTAGATAGTTTTGTTAGAGAATCTTTAAGATTATCTGAAGGTGTGATAACAATTCCACACGTTACATTAAAAGATTCCACATTTTCTAATGGATTACAAGTACCAAAAGGTCGTCCAGTCTTTCTTTATACTGATGATGTTTATCGAGATGAATCATTACAAGGTCCAAATCCAAAGTCTTTTGAACCATTCAGACATGTAGATACGAATTCTTCGGCATCGAAAATTGGTAAAAACTACGTTATATTTGGAGGCGGCAAACACGCGTAAGTGTATTATTCAATTTTTTTTTTAAAATCTTTTGCAAATATAACTTAACCTAGTTATCGCTAAATTATTTAGATGTCCTGGAAGACAACTTGCTGTAAACGAAATCAAATTTTTCTTACATAATGTTATATTAAGATATAATTTACGTACCGAAAGTGGTAAAATTGAGGGACCAAAAATAGTTGGTCCAATGAAACTTCCAAGTAATTCTGGAATTATTTTTGAAAAGAGAAAATAATTACATTAATGTTTTCTAATTAATTATTTATTTTCTTCTAATTATTTCGCATTTGGTATAAATTATAAATATGTAGCATTCCTAGTTTATATATAGATATACATATATATATATGTACATTTTTTTAATAGCAGTTTCAACAGTATTTATCTAATTCAATAAACTTTTATGCATTATAAAATTAATATATATTTAAATGGAAATTAAGTTTCTGTAAAGAATATATAACATTTAGACGAGATGTAAATAATTTTCTTCGTTCGCTTTCCGAATTTTTAAAATTATTTTGTTTTCCAACAGGATAAAATTTTTACATAATTTAAAATTCTACGACTAAGTTAATTAATATTTGTGAAAATCATAAAATCCTCCACCCTTCAAATTTTACTTTTCTTTGAAATCAGCATTATTTAATATTTCTATATACAGTATTATTTAAACAATTTTATTGATATACTGTATTACCAATAATTTTTAAATTTTAAAATTGTATTTTAAAGTTCATAGAACTTTTTACATATACTAATAAGTTAATCCTCTTGAATCGTTAAAAGAACGATATATTTTAACTAAAAATTATTCAATATCTCATTATTATTAGTTTTCCAAATAATTGGTTACTAGAATTTGCACGGCACTATCCATCGCCACGGAGAGCGCAAACTTTTGTTAACCGAAGACGCACGAGGTCCACATTTTATATGTAGACTTTAAGGATTGGAAACATGGCATAAAATTATATAAGTAGACGTACTATTTGAGACTAAAAAAAAAAATTATTTATTCTAATTTGTGGTTACTTTGAAAGTTACTTGTCAAATTTTACTACACTTCACGTGTTTCTAGTACGAAACATTTTTTAATCGATCCGAACTGATAAAGATCGAGCATGATTAATGTTTAAAGTGATCATGAAAACTTTGTGACCAAACCCGCTTGACATGCCAGTGCAGCTATAATGATAGCTGTGTCAGGTAAGATATCCTTTTAATATAAATATAAATGAACTTATTGCTAAAATCATTTAACAAATATCACGTAAATAAAGAAAATGATTTACCGAATAACATAATCTACTATATCTACTATATCTATCTACTATATAATAATTGTTTTCCTGTGTTACCGTAACGTTTAGACTACAATTTATACCTGTGTATCCGTAACGTTTAGACTACGAATTTATACTTGTGTACCTGTAACGTTTATATAAAATCGCGTTTATAGAACCGTAATTATAAATTATAAACCATGTAAAAATTTTATGTTTTTGAACTATGTTATAAATAGTAATAGTAATAAACAAATATATCAAATGTAGTATAAACCTTAACATAGAGTTAAAGCTCCGCAGCTAAGCTTTTCAAGCTGAGCCAAGCTGAGCCATGTTTAAAATGGCTTGATGGCTCGCGAGCCAGCTTGAAAAAGCTCGAGCCAGTTATTGAGCTCGGCGAGCCGAGCCGAGCCGGTAATGGGGCTCGGCTCGAAAAGCTCGAGCTGCCTCGCAAGCCAGCTCGATCTATCATACTTTTAATAATTAAAACGTTTCGCAACGTTTTTTTTAATTGTCTTAATGAAAACCGTTGCGAAAACGGGTTTCAATGTTAATATTAATTTAAT